>JAGDQO010000147.1:107500-707500 GCA_018342035.1 Solanum appendiculatum | reverse complement strand
GTTATTGGTTCGAGAAGAGTTTGGGGACACCAAGAGGGCCCATTCTAGCGGTCAATTTTCCATTGCCTCGCCTTGAGGCAGAGGTTCTCAGAGGGGTGCTAACTCATTTCAGCGTCAGAGGCTGGTACATGCTTCCATGCCAGCAGCTGAGAGTGGACAGGTGTCCCGTGGGTCTCACAGTTCTGGCCAAGGTAGCCGTGGTACTTTATCTGGTTCGTCACAGCAGATCACCGTTCCGAGGTCTTGTTATAGTTGTGGGGATCCGGGTCATTTGATGTGACAATGCCCTCTACAGACTCATATAGGGCCCCATCGTACTTACTCAACAGCTCCAGAGAGAGATCCAACGCCTCCGGTTAGAGGTCGAGGTAGGGGTCAGACAGCAGGTAGAGGTGGCAGAGCTTCGGGTAGTGGTGTTGTGGCTCAGCGTAGAGGTAGAGGTGTGGCTCAGACAGGAGGTGGTAAAGGAGCCCAGTGTTATGCTTTTCGGGGGAGACCCGAGGCTGAGTCTTCTGATGTAGTTATCACATGTATCGTCCCAGTCTGCCATCGATCTGCATCTGTATTATTTTATCCAGGGTCTACTTTCTCCTATGTGTCTACCTACTTTACATCTGGATTTGATTTGGTATGTGATAGTATGCTTGTGCCTGTGCATGTTTCTACACCCGTGGGTGAGCCCTTAGTGGTGGATCGAGTGTATCGATCCTGTCCTCTCTCTTTGGCTGGGTACGACACTTGGGTAGATTTGATTATTTTGGGGATGATAGATTTCGATATGATATTGGGTATGGATTGGCTTTCTTCCTACCATGCGATCCTTGATTGTCATGCTAAGACTGTCACCATAGTGATGCCTGGTGTTCCGAGGGTAGAGTGGAAGGGTACTAGTGGTTCTTACCCTAGTAAGGTTGTCTCCTACATCAGAGCCCAAAGTTGATTGATAGAGGGTGTTTGTCCTATTTTTTTTATTCGGGATACTAGTATTGAGTCGCCTTCCATGGAGTCCATTCCCATGGTTCAGGTGTTTGCTGATGTGTTCCCTACTGATCTTCCTGGTGTTCCTCTAGATAGGGACATTGATTTTGCTATTGACTTGGAGACGAGCACTAAGCGCATCTCTTTTGCCCCATATTGTATGGTTGCAACTGAGTTGAAGGACCAGTTGCAAGACTTGTTAGCAAAGGGTTTATTCGCCCTAGCGTATCACCTTGGGGAGCACCGGTTCTTTTTGTTAAGAAGAAAGATGGTTCTATGAGGATGTGTATTTATCATAGGCAGTTGAACAAGGTAACTGTTAAGAACAAGTATCCTCTTCCTCGCATTGATGATTTGTTTGATCAGGTTCAGGGTGCGGTATTGTTTTCTAAGATTGACTTGAGGTCCCATTATCACCAGTTGAAGATTAGGCCATCGGATATTCCTAAGAAAACTTTTCGGACTCGTTATGGCCACTACGAGTTCGTGGTAATGTCTTTTGGGCTGACTAACGCCCCTGCAGCATTTATGGAGTTGATGAACGGAGTGTTCCGTCCGTACTTGGATTCCTTCGTGATCGTGTTCATCGATGACATTTTGATATATTCCAGGACCGAGGAGGATCATGTTCGTCACTTGAGGTTGGTGCTTCAGAGATTGAGAGAGCAGAAGTTGTATGCCAAGTTCTCCAAGTGTGAGTTTTGGCTTGATTCTGTGGCATTCTTGGGACATGCGGTGTCCAAGGAGGGTATTAGGGTTGATCCGACCAAGATTGAGGCAGTTAAGGGCTGGACGAAACCTACTTCTCCTACTGAGATTCAGAGTTTTATGGGGTTGGCAGGCTACTACAGACGGTTTGTGCAGAGTTTCTCTATGCAGCACCGTTGACTAGATTGACTCAGAAGACCGTAGATTTTCATTGGTCCGATGAGTGTGAGGCGAACTTTCAAAAGCGCAAGACTTTGTTAACTTCTGCACCTGTGTTGACTTTGCCCGAGGAGGGTGTGGGTTTTCCCGTATATTGTGATGCCTCCGAAGTTGGTTTGGGGGGTGTGTTGATGCAAAAAGGGAAGGTTATTGCCTATGGTTCTAGACAGTTGAAGGCACATAAGAAGAACTATCGTACCTATGACCTAGAGCTTGCGGTGGTGGTATTTGTACTTAAGTTGTGACGGCACTACTTTTATGGGGTTCATTGTGAGGTTTTCACCGATCATCGGAGTCTTCAGTATATTTTCAGTCAGAGGGATCTGAACTTGAGACAGCGCAGATGGCTTGAGTTGCTGAAAGACTATGATATGACCATTTTGTACCATCCTAGGAAGGCCAATGTGGTGGCCGATGCTTTGAGTAGGAAGGTTCCTAGTATGGGGAGTCTCACCACGATCAATGTTGATAAGAAGCCCTTGGCTAGAGATGTTCAGAGGTTAGCCAACATCTTTGTCAGGTTGCAGGTTTCTGAGGAAAGCGGTGGTTTGATTGCGTTCATTGAGGCCCGTTCTTCCTTAGTTGAGCAGATTCGAGAGCCAGTTTGAGGATGAGAAGTTGTGTCTCATTCGTGACAAAGTGACGAGAGGCGAAGCCAAGGAGGTTGTACTTGATTCTGATGGAGCTTTGAGCATTGGAGGTCGGATTTGTGTGCCCAAGGTGGGCGAGCTTATTAGACTGATTCTAGAGGAGGCCCATTGCTCTAGATATTCTATCCATCCAGGGACAGCGAAGATGTATCATGATCTAAGTTAGTATTACTGGTGGTGTGGTATGAAGAGGGATATTGCAGACTTTGTATCTAGATGTTTGACCTATCAATAGGTCAAGTGTGAGCAACAGCGGCCCGGAGGTGTGTCTTAGAGGATGCCCATTCCTACTTGGAAGTGGGAGCGGATCACCATGGATTTCGTTGTGGGACTACCTACCACCGTGGGTGGTTATGATTCTATTTGGATGGTTGTTGATAGGCTGACTAAGTCCGCTCATTTCATTCCAGTTCGGGTGAAGTATACAGCAAAGAAGTTAGCCCAGCTCTACATCAGTCAGATTGTAAGACTTCATGGGGTGCCGATATCTATAGTCTCGGATCGAAGTTCATTGTTCACTTCGTACTTCTGGAGGGCTTTGCAGCATGGGTTAGGTACTCGTTTAGATATGAGTACAACATTTCACCCTCAGACAGATGGTCAGTCCGAGCGGACGATTCAGGTGCTTGAGGATATGCTCAGTGCGTGTGTGATTGACTTTGGTGCTAGGTGGGATCATCATTTGCCCCTAGCGGAGTTTGCCTACAACAACAGCTATCATTCCAGCATTCATATGGCCCTATTTGAGGCGTTGTATGGTAGATGGTGTAGATCACCGATTGGATGGTTTGATTCGACGGAGATGGATTCCTTAGACATTGACTTGCTTAGAGATGCCATGGATCAGGTTTGTTTGATTCAGAGTAGGCTGTTGACTGCTCAGAGTCTGCAGAAGAGTTATGCCGATCGGAGAGTCCGAGACCTGGTATTCATGGAGGGAGATCATGTTTGGCTTCGAATGTCACCCATGAAGGGCGTTATGTGGTTCGAAAAGAAGGGCAAACTTAGTCCTAGATTCATTGGTCCTTTTGAGATTTTGGATCGAGCAGGAGAGGTGGCCTATAAGTTAGCCTTGCCACCTAGCTTGTCAGCTGTGCACCTTCTGTTTCATATTTCTATGCTTTGTAAGTACATCCTGGACAAGTCTCATGTGATTACACTCGATTCGGTGGAGTTGGGTCCTGATTTGACTTATGAGGAGGAGCCCATAGCCTTTCTAGATAGGCAGATCCGTAAGCTTAGGACCAAGGAGATTGCTTCAGTAAAGGTGCAGTGGGGCCACCGTTCAGTTGGAGAGGCTACTTGGGAGTCCGAGTCTGACATGTGTGCCAGATATCCTCATCTTTTCGAGGCTCCAGGTACTTTCTTTTACCTTATGTTCGAGGACGAACATGATTTTTAGTGGTAGATAATGTAATGACCCTGAAGGTCATTTTTGGTAATTTTTATAAAATGACCGTTTTACCCCTCCCGAGAGTTATCCGAGTCATGTTTGGTTAATATCCGAAGTTAGTTTTGTGAAATTCTTGTTAAGTTATGGTTTTTGAAAATTTTTGAATTCTAAAGGCTTAATGTAAATATGTGGTTTTTGAGGTTATTCAAAGTTTCGGGTCTCGGATGGAGATTCCTTCGATTCCATCAGCCTCGGAATGTGGATTTGGTCTAGGAGAGTTGACGGAATCAGATTTGGGGCTGTATCGTGGATTTGAGGCCTTGAGTTGGAAAATTGTGAAATTTTGATCTTAGAGTTGACTTTGGTCAACATTCGAAGATTGGATGCTCGGAATTTGATTTCGACAACTCCGTTGGATTCGGGGGATGATTTTAGGCCTAGGGGTGGCCTTGGTTGAATTTTTAGAGGTCCCGAGCTTGTTTTGAGTTTTTGAGGCTTAGAGTTAGTTTAGTTGTGCTTTATTGGGTTTCGGGTCAAGGAGACCTCGAATTCGAATTCCAACGGTTTCATTGATCCTGAAACATCGAATTTTGTAGGGTGGCATATCTGGTTTGTGTGCTCGGGGTTCCGAACGAATCCCGAGGGTCCTTTCGGAGGCTTGTGGAATTGTTGATTTTTGTTGTGTCTAGTGCCTGGTATTTTGGCCTCCGCGTTCGCGGAGGGGAAGTGCTCGTGTTCGCGAAGGGCACCTTTGTTAACCTCCCCGTTCGTGGAGATAGTGGTGTGTTTGCGGAGGGTGAGGCTGTTGACCTTCGCGTTCGCGGAGTTCATTTTATGCCTGCAACAGTGTAAATTCGAGAAATGTCCCATTTTCAAACTTTTGAAGGTTGGAAAGGCGATTTGAAAGAGAGATTTTCGTGGAAACCTATTAGGTAACTGATTTTAACTCTAAGCCTTGATTACCCATTGACTTTATCATGATTTCAACTTAGAATTTGGGGCTTTTGCATTTTGATATATTTGCCCTTATCATCTAATTTTGGGCACATATTTACCCTTGAGCGGTTATGTTTCATTTCCCCATGTTTATCATCCTATATGGCGCCTATTTGGTGCCTACATGACGCCTACATGAATATATTTTTAGCACAATTAAAAATTTACTCTCTATTTAATATTCTAACCAATTCATTTATTAAATCTGACCCACCCAATTATAAAGCCCCATTAAGCCTAACTCCTAAACCCATCGCCTCGTGTGAATTTTATAACCCCGGTTTCATTGTCGCCTCCTGTGAATTTTAAATAGAGACTAATTTTCTTGGAGTTAGGTTTAATAGGTCTTTATAATTGAGTGTGTCGAATTTGATAAATGGATCAGTTAGAATATTAAATAGAGAGTAAATTTTTAATTGTATTAGAAATATATTTATGTAGGTACCATGTAGGCATCTCATAGGCGCCACATAGGAGGATAAAAGTGGGGAAATGAAATTTGATTGCTCAAAGGCAAATGTGGGCCTAAAGTTGGATAGTAAGGGCAAATATATCAAAAAAGTATGACGGGAGGTAAATATAACGTTTTTCTAAGATTACAAGGGCAAATATGACCCTTTTTTGATATTCAGAAAAGTGGCTTCTATTATATTTTCTCATTTCGAACAAACATTATTGTGTAGTTGTAGCCTTTTCAGAGGTGCACATGATTTAAAACTATTTTCATTCTATTTTTTTTCAAGACTATTTAGTAATCAATTTTTTTTACAATAATAGATGCAACAATAGTTGTTGAGACTCTTTTTTTTTTTTTACAACTGACTCTATTGTTTATTTGACACTTCAACCGTAGACTCATTTTTCTTACTTTTTTACCATCCTTTCCATGCATCCCTCTTTTATTTTATTTTTTATTCTTTTTACTCCTAACAAATATCCAAATCTCAAATACAAAATTAAACAATTGATATATTTAATAAAAATATTATTAAATATATTTTTTGTCAAAATAACTCAAAAGTCCTTAGGTCTGAAAATTAAAAATAATTTTATTATTCAACATTTTTAATAATATTAAATTAACTAAAAAAAATCAGCACCTTCTCAATTATTAATATTTTTCAAGAAATTCCAAAAATTAATTCAAATATATTATTCCATTACTTTTTTTTCTCTATTTTAGTTCATATATCTGCAAGTCATTTTCTTAACAAAGATTATTAATTGTTTTTCTTATTTTTAGTTACATTAGACTTGAGCGATTCATCATCAGAAAAATAAATATATTCTCATTGTATTTACATATCTTAGTTAGCTAACCTCTCCAGTTACCTCTCAGGATGACAAATCAAGTATATAATAATCACAAATTCATAATTCATAACATTATCAAAGTAGACTATTTAATAGTTTACATGCTTATTCATACAAGCAACTTTTAATTTAATCATAAACAACCATTAACTATGTCCAAAGACCAAGCAATATGCAATACAACTCATATCACGTACTAAAAATTTAGTAAAGATTAACTCCAAGTAAACCATTATCTACCTCAATCGAAGTTTTGAAAGAAAACAAGATAAATTGTTGGAGCCTTTCCTTTTCTCAATTTGCATCAGAATGCTCAAAGTATAAGACAAACAAGATATATATAAAGACACTATAATCATCTATTTTCTCAAACAAAGATCTTAGGTATTCAAACTCACCTAATTGTGCTTTCTTGGAAGGTCTAATCAATTATTTAAAGGCTATTTTAATATATAAAACCAAAGATTTTCATGATATTATCATTTTCTTTTATGGAGTTTTAGTTCTATCAACTTCTCTTGAGCAGTTATATACTCAAAAAATTCATTTTATGAGTTTGGATAAAATGTATAAGGATCTTTGTCTCCATTCCACTTTTTTTTTTTTAAGTATAGATCTCTTGAGAAGTTATGTTTTTTTTTTTTTGGGGTCAAATACGTTACTTTCATTTCTACAGTTATAAACATTTTATGTATATCCATCCAAATGTAAATGTACAACTGATTTGATACGATATTAACGTTATGTGTCATTTCCTATTTTGTGGCTGAGGGTATAATTATAAATCATGATTTGAAATTAATTTTTTATTTAAATATATAATTTAAATTGTAAAAGTTGTATTTTTTCATAATATGAAAATTCATAATTTGTAAATTTTTTTTAAAAAAATTCTAATACCATTTTACAAAATGAACAAAGCATACTTCATGACAAAGTATAATACACTACTTGAAGGCCTTTCTAAGAAAATATATTTCTATAAACAGAAGTTTTTTCATCATAAACCAATAAAAATTTATGTTATAAAATATAATTTTTTCATCGAACCTACTCACTCAAAAAAAGCATGATGAAAAGTAAATTTTTACTGAAACACTGGAAAGCTTTCTAATTTTTTGTGTAAATATACTACTATTTTTTCTTTTCTTATTGATTAAATCAAAATATTTATGAAAAAAGCCACTAAATATTTTTCAGTGGAAAATTTTTTAATGGAAAAATAGGCTTCTTTTTTTTTTTGTAGTGATACAACATTTAATGGTTGAACTTTAGTTCAATTAAAAAATTGAACATAAATTGTAATGTAACTATTCTTAAATATAATCTCATGTAAGATACGAATAATCTTCACATCGAACATGTAATATTGTTTTATCAGATGATCGAAAAGACGAAACAACATTATTAATTTAAAGTAATATTAAAATTACAACATGAAATTTAAAATTTTAGCTTATGCAAACACCTTCTTAGTAGGCCAGAGTTCCAATAGTCGAAGTAAATCATCCATCATTGTTTAAAAACAGGCTGTGTAGATTATACAAGAACGTGAACCAACATAATTTGAAGAAAAGGACAGCTCCATGTGTGATGTTTTATGGAAAAAGCTTTGTTTCTTAATAACTTGGAAAGACGGAATTTTTTGGTTTCCCACCCGGTGTTCGAAGTCCACATTGGAGCCCAACTAAATTCGGATCGTTCACTGCAGGGCTATTCGGAGGTGGCGCTCCCAACAGGATTTTCTCCATACCCAAGGCTCGAACCCGAAACTTCTAATTAAGGGTGAAGCAGTCCCACCACTCCACCACAACCATGTTGGTGGAAAGACAGATTATATCTTAGAAAGCTACATGATATCAGTCTCTTTCAACTTAATAATACTATACTACAGGTTGTTGAGAAAAGGTTTAATTGCCAAAATAATAAAAACGTGTCATCCTTGTTACGAAAGACAGATTACAAAAAAAGTTTCATCCTTAGCTTGTTAAATCCGTCTATTTAATAATAGTTGTCCATTATTGATTTAAGAAACAGTAAATGATAGGGATAATTTTACCAAATCACCTTTATTAAATATAAGTCATCTAAACATTAAAAAATGAATAGTATTTAATAACAATGATAAAATAGACATAATATAATAACATTTACCTTTAATTTTTAGTTTCTCTCTATATATTGAAGACCAATAGGATTAGTGAGAGTGTAACATTTGAGAGGGAAACTTTTTTTTTTGTCTTTATCTTCTTCATTATTTTATTCTTCCTCTGACGGTTCAAAAATGACATATTTAAAATATATATATATATTTAATACCAAAAATTAAAGACTATTTTCAGCTATTATTCTTTGTAAGAATTTTACAAATTTTATAGTGTTAGGAGCTAATTATATCATATTTCTATTCTTTTCTAAATTACGAAAATTCCTTAAATATGTTGAAATTCAGATACATCCCAAGCAGTCTGGATACATATCATCTGATATATTACCTTCCAGTCTGTTACGCTTAAAAAGGAAAAAAATGTAAAATTAAATAACAATCTCATAAATCACACAATCACGTTGTTATTGCTGCTAATCAATCCCTCACAAAACGTAACAACTTCAAAAAAATCAAATTTCAAATTTCTTCTCCCAAATTGTCCAACATCCTTTCAATTTTGATTCAGAATTGTCGAAAATTTGAGCAGACACATCATGAATATCTCAATTTTGCTGAGACATTTAAAAATCTGGCAAAGTGAAGTGAGATATGAACGATACAGAAGTGATGAAATAGTTATTGGAGAAAATATTTCTTTTGTGAATCTCAAATTAGCCATTACAACTGAATTGGAGATATGAGTTGATGAAAAAAATAAAGATATCGTAGAAGGTAATTCATCTCCAATGATTATTAGGAATGACATGAGAGTAAAGATGTACGTAGATGTGAAGAAACATGAATCTGGATTTGCAATGTATCCACTGTGGATTGATACAACAGACAAAAAGGCTGGAGAGATACATAGCTTTGATGCAACATCTGGTGCAATTGTATGTGTCAAAGGTTCAAAAAAGGATACACATTCTCTTACTGTGGTTAAATAAAAAATTGGTGATTTGTGTTATATACCAAAATTGAAAGTAACAAATTACATAACTGATACAAACAATGCAGAGGTGAAGAAGAAGCAATTGTATAAGGATAAAATAACACTCGTCTCTGTAATGACAAAATATAAAATAGAGCAGAGCTTTAATTTCAAAGTAAAAAGAACTGATAGTAAAAAGTATGAAATTACATGTATTGTGTTGTTTAATTAATTTTTTTATTTGTGTTTTCGAGATGGATAAATTAGTCTTGATACATTACTATTTATATATCTTTAATAAATTGATAAGTACTGTATTCCTATTAGATACATTAAATAAGTAAATGTTGCTCGTAAGGTGTTTGTTTTTAAATCGATACATTACTGTGTGATAGTTATACTACATGTATCAGATACATATAATGTTAATTTTATGTATGTATCATGGCCAAAAATGGACATGTATCAGCCATTAATATTTATCAGATACATGTAGTATTGATTTGGATATATGTATCATGGCTAAAAAATAAGTATAATACATTTCTATTTATGCATGATCTTATTATGTTTGTGAACTACTGTAACTTATTTGTGAGTGATACATAAAACAGCGTTGCTTTGAAATGTATCTGATACATATAATGAATTGATAAATAAATTATGTAGTTATGCCTTGAAATGTTACTCGCAGGATTGTGTTTGGAGTATGAATGCATCTTGCAGGAAAGATTCTGTTGTATTCAAAGTGAGATATTTCAATGATGATCATACATGTTCGTTGAGAGATAAGATGTTCAATAAAGTTTAAACTGTAGTGGTGTTACTGCTCCAAAATTGGTTAATCATAAGAGAATTCACACTCTAAATAATATAATTGAGGATGTTAGATATGTCTATGGGATTGAGATTACGTACCAAAAAGCATGGCGTGCTAAGAACCATGCACTCGAGATGTTAAGGGGTAAACCTGCAGATGGATATAGATAGATGCCTAGATACATTCGTATGCTAAACACCGTGTATCTAAACTCATATATAAGGATGCACAAGTCAGTCAACAATAACTTTCTTTTTGTAATATTAAGATCAATGATGAGGGGGTTTGAATTCTGCAGATCAATAATTGTTATTGACGGTGCTCATCTTAGTGAAGCTTACAAAGGGACGTTTGTATCAGCAATCACACTCGATGGACCAGATATGCACTTTTGTAGTTTTTACATTTATTTACAGTTCTTGATTATGAATTTTAAAAGCATACATGTATTATCATTACTTGATACATTAACTAATTGTCAAAAATCGTAACTGAAAACTATTGTGGTGAATTTATTATTTAGAATCCATATTGTCATTAGCTTATGAAATTGTTGGCATAGAAAATGATTGATCATGGTCATGATTCTTCCAACAGTTTAAAAATGTATTTGGTGAGCGAAAAAATATATGTGTTATATCGGATATAAATAAAAATATAATAAAGAGTGTAGGCATTGTGTTTCCAAATGTTCCTCATTATGCATGCATATGACATGTTTGAAAAAATGTTTGTACAAATTTAAAGAGGAACAAAATTACACTAAATGACATGTACTATTCAATGGTCAAGGCTTATTGAAAAGAAGATTTTGAAAAACTAATGGCTAAAGTGGATAAAGTTGATCACAATGTGAAGAAGTAGCTTGAAAGTGCTGGGTATGAAAAGTGGTCAAGAGTTCATGCAACAGTAAACAGAGGATGAATGATGACTTTTAACATCGCTGAATGTATCAATGGTTGTCTTGTTGAGGCACGACAACTACATATATTAGATTTTTTGAAGGAGGCTCGAATTTTATTTGGTGCTTGAAACTACAAAAATAAGGAAATAGCCTTGTATACAAAGAAAACATTGGCGAAAAAATTTGAAGACATTCTTATTATAAATACATCAAAATGTTCAAGAATGAATGTATGTATCAAAATATACATATATTATGTATCTGATGTAAAATATCAGTTAACTATTTGATTGGATGTGCTTGGTACATAGAAATAAATTGTTTGATGAAATGTATCACTAACTTTCTTATTGTTGGTTGTATCTGAGTATATTTATTCATTTTATGAATCTGAAAGAAGATACATTGTTTGCCTTGAGAGGAAAATATGCAATTTTGAGAGATTTCAACTTGACGTGATACCTTGTCCACATGCAGCTGTTATTTTGAAGAATAAGAATGTTACGAATATGCATTCCCACTGCTCTAATTACTACAAGCCATAAACATTAGCAAACACATTTGAAATACCAATGGTTCCAACGTCAGATAAAGATGATTGGTCCGTTCCTAAAATTATTTTAGATGAAATTGTTTTGTCACCTAGATACAAAAGGATGCCTGAACGATCAAGGAAAGGAAGAAAAAAAAACTCAGGTACAAAGCTAACTACAAGCATAAACTGTTGTGGACGTTGTGGAATGAAGGTGATATCAGACGAACTTGCACTTTCTTTTCCAAAGAGAAGTGAAACATTCATTTTTATAATACATTCAGCTTTCAATTGAATATTTTTTTCATTATTTGATTTTACGTATGCGTGTAGTTAGATGATACACTGTTGAAATAATTTTCACTAAATTGTCCTGTTATTTGAAAATTTCTGATACATTTAATGGAAGTATTACTATTCAATAAAAATATTTGCTCATCTTTATGTTATGTTATATATTATATATACTGAGTCCAGTTGTGTTTAATATACATATCACTGTTTAAAGATAGAATGTTATGTATCTGATACATTTTGTTATGTATCAAAACTCTAATGTAGCATATACATTAAAATTCATTATGTGTCTGAGACATGTTTAAATAGATGTATTACTGTATTACTGAATTATTGTATCAAATATATAACTACAAGTGAATACATTTACCACAAATTAAACAATCTCCTGATATTGACAATTATGTATCAGTATTATTGTATCTGATACATACTTGTGTTTTTAAAAATGACAATATTATGTATCAGGTAAATTGTTATGTATCAAGAGTACTATTATGTAATCATGATATGTTGTTATGTATCATTTTCTTAGATATCCATCTATAATTACAAAAGACACTATGGACAAAAATATATGCGACAACGTAGAGTAACTAACATAAAATATTTAAATTTAAAAACATCAGACATTCATACAAGTTCTAAGAGTAATATTTTAAAACTTTAGAAAAAGTGTCTTCAAAATAAGAAAACATTAAAGGTGTCTAGTAAATACAAAACTATTCTACATTAACTAAATCCTTTTCTACTGGTGGTATGAAATGACCCTTAGGCTTTGGTGGATCATCTTTTTCACTAACATAACCTCCTCTAATCTTTTCGCTACCACATTTTCATAACAATACTATGTATCTTGTACGAAGATAATCAGATTGGAATCCAAAAGATGGGATCGAAATTTCATCGCTAAGGTACTCAACAAAGGCAGCTACAAACACACTCCAGTCCCTGCAAAATAATGTATATTACATTTAAAAAAATTAAACATAAAATAAATAAAAAAAGATCAAATACTTACAAGCTGACACTTCCTTGTTGAGCAATGCCTTGAACATATTCAACTTCAAAAGGATGGTGTGGTTCCAACAAATTGCCCGTTACCTTGTCCTTGTGAGCTTCCGGTGATAACAAATTAGTGTGATTTGTTCCCTAAAAAATCACTGTCTGAAAGGTAAGCAGGCAACATTAAAGCCAACTATTTTATCTCAATAGATGGATTTTTTTTCCTTGAGCCCAACTGTCACGACTCAAAAACCGGGCGTGATGGCACTTGTCCTATCCCACCAGGACAAGTAAGTCTAAACCCAACAAGCGGAAAATGAGCAGCATAAAGAAGAACAATATAAGCGGAAGTCTAACCAAACTTAAGTAAACCTCCCCAAGACTGGTTGTCACATGTACAAGCCACTAATACAGAATTGAAATGAAATTACAAGTATCGGTGTCTTTGTATCTCAAATAGAAACAAAGCATAAAATAAAAAGTGTCGAGAGAGATCGGCAACATCGAACAACTACCTCTCAAGTTTCCTCAAAATCCTCAGAGTAAGAAGAAGAGAGAACTAGATCACAGTCCGGGCTCGGAACCTACACAAGTGTAGAAGCAAGGGTGAGTACCAAACAACACGGTACCCAGCAAATCAACTAACAAAACAAGGCAAATCTAATAAAATCCACGAACTCCCTTACTTCCAACCGAACCTCCGTAACTACAACCTGCACAGAAATCAACCTAACCTAAACTACACAGTTTATGTAACACATAGGTCAACAACAGCTCAACAACATCACCGAAATAACTCACATCATTATCAAGTATATCAATTCCAGAGTCACAAGGCATAAACACAACTCCACAATGACAAGAATGAGACAATGTAATGCAATGCAATGTCAAGTAGAGTGATGCATGTCTATCCTACGATACACATCCGCTGAATCTCAGACCGGAACCCATGGGGCCACACATGGACCATGTATCCGCCGGAACTATTTTCCATCGGCATAATCATCAATCGCGGGAATCATTTCCCATCGGCATAATCATCACTCGCCGAAATCATTTTCCATCGGCATAATTATCACTTGTCGGAACTATTTTCCATCGGCATAATCATCAAAGTGTCTCATCATAGTGTTTCAGAACCAATGCACATAAGCATGTTCACACAAATAATGAGAAAACGATAGTGTTCACAATCACAACGCAATTCATATCAATGCAAATCACGTCACACTATCAACAATATATCAACATCAACAATTACATCATTTACAACAAGATCAATTGCCTAGTCTCCGATTCACTACTCCTTTCATCACAAGTAGGATTAATCACTAAGCAAGAGATTCAAGTGTAGTCCCATAATCCACAATGAGCAAAAGACATATCCATCAATTTCACAATCACATCGAGGCTATCATAGCATTTCATCAATTATACATCAATATAAAGATCACGGCCTATCACACTTTGGCCTAACACTTTAGCACACATTGCCATTTTATTAACCCCGCCGATCAATTTGGATTGATTCATACAAGAATTCAACCCATACCTCAATCCCATTACTCCCCAACACAATTGAGAAAGAGAAATCCAGAATTCTACAAGATTCGCAAAATTTTAGAAGTTCACTTGCCTTAACTGAAATCGCAATCAATCAACAACTGGAGCTTTTCCCTTTCGAAATCAATTCAAAGCAACACAATCTAATCAAATTATGAATGACAATCAAATTTTAGAACAAACAACACCAAGAACACGAAATTTGAGCAAGGGGGTCCAAATGGCTCAAAAATTCGATTTCAAAAATGGAGTTTGAATCCGAAAATTCTTACATGAAAATGATCCTCAAAGCATTAGAAAACCATTTTCAAAAAGGAACTCAAACCAGCCCACAATCACCATTTGATCAAAATTCGGAGTTGCTAAGGATAAATATAACCTTTTTTAAGTGTACAACAACAAAAGAAGACCCTTTTCCATCTGAAAGCTGTACATATTAAAAAAAAATTGAAATTTATCATTTCGTCTCTAAATAACTGTTCTAAATTACAGTTTTGTCATTGGTTGATAATACTTTAATTTTCTATGATATAAAATATAAAATATATTAGATATTTTGTGGATAATATTTTATATTTATCAAACATAAAAATATGAATATATTAAAAAACATTTTTTTCATGAAAGCATCTCTCATTGAAACATCATTGTAAGACGTGAAACATGCTGATTGAGCAATTATTTGGGGGTCTTCAAATCAGAGTAGGCCAGTGCATACCTACAGGATAAGATACGTACAGGTTCTTGCTGGATTTGTCCACACCTTTTTTTTTTTGGTTTTATATAGTTTTTACTTCAAATTATAAGAACCCGAAAGTATTTATTTGATTTTTGATTTAATAAAAAGAAACAAAAAAAAAATATTTGATGAAGTCGATTAGATATAAAATACTATATGGGATCTGTCCCATTACATGCTAATCTTTCGATCTCCATTTATGTGACACATATAGAATTTATAAATTATCCCAAAAAAAATGATTTTAAAATATTCGAAATTATTAATTATTGTGATTTATAATAATTTTCAAATAATATATGTTGCTATCTATGTCCCAATTTACGTGGCACAAATATATAGAATTTAAAGAATCAACCAACTTTTATATATTTTTAAAAATATTTCAACTTGTTAATTATTGTGATTTATAGTGTTTTTATGCCATTTTCAAATAATATATGTTATATACTTCTTTTGTCTCAATTTATGTGACACCGATAGAATTTTGAGAGTCAATCAAATTATTATATTTCTTTTAAAATTTGAATATTTTAAGTTGTTAATTATCGTGATTTATAGGAATTTTTTAAAATAATTTTCAAATATTCAAAAGATAAAATTAATAAATAAATTTAAATGAAAAAGTACAAAAATTACATAAATACCCTCGGCTAGAAGCAGACACGTCGACCAAGAGGTGCATGCTTTTAGCCTTTTCTATATACTAGATATAGGAGTCCGTTCCAGCACGGGCCCAATATATGGTACTTTTTCATCTCAATTTATGCGACACAAATAGAATTTGAAGATTCAATTAAATAGTTTTATCTATTTTTAAAAATTTACGAACTTAATTATTGTGATTTATGATAATCTTACATTATTTTTAAATATATGTGTTACTCTCTCTGTCCCAATTTATTTGGCACACATGAAATTTGGATGGCCAACCACATTTTATATATGTTTTTTAAATTGTTAATTATTGTGATTTATAGTATTTTTTTTACGTAATTTTAGTTTCCTTACTATTCTACTCCATTTTATTTCATCCTTACTTCATATTCGGATGCAGATTAAGGGGGAAAGACTTTAATTAAGAAAGGGGTTTCCTCTACCAATGACATGTTCGTTACTCACCTGACACTTTTTATTTAATAATTTTATTTTATCTTATATCCTATTTTTTTTTATAGTAGCTCTACTTTGTACTCTATTTTTATTCTTCAAATTATTAATGTGTGGCATTATGTAACTACAAAAAATGATATAATCTACCCAAGCATTATAGTCATTAAAACAATACAATCTTATATATACAAAGAGAATGTAATGACCCTGAAGGTCAAGTTTGGTAATTGTTGTTAAATGACCGTTTTACCCCTCTCGAGAGTTGCCCCGAGTCATGTTTGGCTGATATCCGATGTTAGTTTTGCGGAATTTCATGTTAAGTTGTGGTTTTTGGAAAATTTGAATTCTAAAGGCTTAAGTTGTCAAAATGTGATTTTTGAGGTCTTTCGGAGTTTTCGAAACTTGGATGGAAATTCCGTCGATTCCATCAGTTCCAGAATGTGGAAATTGGTCTAGGAGATTGACGGAATCAGTTTTGGGGTTGTATCGTGGATTTAAGGTCTTAAGTTGGAAAATTGTGAAATTTTGATCATAGGGTTGACTTTGGTCAACATTCGGAGATCGGATTCTCGGATGTGGATTCTGACGACTCCGTTGGATTCGGGGGATGATTTTAGGCCTAGGGGTTGCCTTGGTTGAATTTTTAGAGGTCCCGTGTTTGTTTTGAGATTTTGAAGCTTGAGTTAGTTTTGTTGTGTTTTATCGGGTTCCATGTCAGGGAGACCTCGAATCCGAATTTCGATGGTTCCATAATTGAGTCCGAAACATCGAATATAGTGGGGTTGCATATCTGGTTTATGTGCCCGGGGTTCCGAACGAATCCTGAAGGTCCATTCGGAGACTTATTGAATTGCTGAAATTGTTGTTATCTGGTGCATATGTTTTGACCTCCGCGTTTGTGGAGGGTCACTGGCGCGTTCGCGGAGGTGGACCTGTGGGTCTCCGCGTTCGTGGACTGATGCCCGCGTTCACGGAGGGGCGTGTGTTGGTCTCCGCGTTCGCGGAGGTCATTTTTAGGCCTTGACAGTGTAAAGTCGGGAAATGTCCCATTTTCATCTTTTTGGAGCTCTCTTGGGCGATTTTTGAAGAGGGATTTCTTGTGAATCAGTGTGGGTAAGTGATTTTAACCCTTGGTTTTGATTACCCATTAATTTAAATATGATTTTGATTGGAAAATTGGGTTTTTGAATTGAGATTTTGGGAGTTCTGATAGAACTCCGAATTTTTGATAAAATGGGAATGGTGGACTGATTTCAACTCCGTTTTTCAAATGATTTTATCTATGGGGTTGCTAATGCCTTGAGGTACCCTTTCATGTAAGAAATTTCGGATTCAAGTTCCGTTTTCGAAATCGGAGTTTGGGGTTGCTTTACCTTTTCTTTTTGAATTTCGTGTTTTTGGCATTGTTAGCTTTGGATTGTGATTGTGGTTCATATTTTGAGTAGATGTGGTGCTTTGGATTGCTCTCGGAAAGGAAAAGCTCCGGTTGTGGATTGAGCGTGTTTTGATTAAGGCAAGTGGACCCTTAAAACTTTGTGAACCTCGTTAAATTTTGAATTTCTTCCTTGTATCAGTTGGGGAGTAATGAGATTGAGGAATGGGATGAAATCTTGTATGAAATCAATCTAATTTGATCGATGGGGTAGTAAAAAGGCTTATGTGCTAATGTTGTGAACCATGTGGATTGTAGTGATCTCGTGTGTTGTGTTGTGTTGTGATTGGTAAAGTGCTATTAAAGCTTTGATGAAATCGTGAAATTGATGAATATGTCCTTTGCCTATTTTGAACTATGGGATTTGACTTGAATATCTTGCTTAGCAATTGATCCTACTTGTGATGAAAGGAGTAGTGAATCAGAGACTAGGCAATTGATCTTGTTGTAAATGATGTAATTGATGATGTTGATATATTGTTGATAGTGTGACGTGATTTGCATTGATATGAATTGCGTTGTGATTGTGAACACTATATTCTCTCATTATTTGTGTGAACATGCTTGTGTGCATTGGTTCTGAAACACTATGATGAGACACTTTGATGATTATGCCGATGGGAAATGGTTCTGGCGAGTGATGATTTATACCGATGGGAAATGGTTCCGGCGAGTGATGATTATGCCGATGGAAAATGGTTCCAGTGGATACATGGTCTATGTGTGGCCCCCATGGATTTCGGTCTGAGATTCAGCGAATGTGTATCGTAGGACAGACATGCATCATGATACTTGGCATTGCATTGCATTTCATTGTCCTTCTCTTGACTTTGTGGAGTTGTGTTTATGTCACATGACATTGTATTTGATGCTTATGTGTTCTATTGTTGATATTTGTGGACTGTTATTGATCTATGTGCGATATAACTGTATAGTCTATGTTGGGCTGATTTTTGTGCAGGTTGTAGTTGTGGAGGTTCGGTTGGAAGGAAAGGGGTTCGTGAATTTAGTTAGGTTGACCTTGTTTTATTGGTTGACTTGCTGGGTATTGTGGTTTTGGTACTCACCCTTGCTTCTACATCTGTGTAGGTTGCGAGCCCGGACCGTGATTTGATCTCTCTCTTTCTCTTTTCTTTCGAGGCTTCTGTGGATACTTGAGAGGTAGTTGTTCGATGTCGGCGACCCTTCTAGATCCTTTTCTATACTTTGTTCTATTTGAGACACAAAGAATGTTGAGACTTGTACTTATTTATTGAATTTCTGTACTAGCGGCTTGTACATGTGACAACCAGTCTTGGGTTGGATTTTTTTTACGTTGATAGACTTCCACTTGATTATTTCTCTTCTTTATTCCTGTTATTTCCGCTTGTTAGGTTTTAGGCTGACTTGTCCTGGTGGGATAGGACAAGTGCCATCACACCCGGTTTTGGGTCGTGATAGAGAATCCTCAACCCGATGATGTGATGCCACCACAAGCAAGGAATCTATCTGCCTCAGGAATACAACATTCAAGCGGCGCTTCACCCTCAACAACCCTAAGCAGTCGATTTCTCGCTTCATTCCTTCTACACTACTTTCGCCTCTTCATAAACAATATGACTGTTTACACCGGAAGCCACCGCCTTACAAGTTGAACCACAAAATATTATGCTCCACCAAACTCCTTCCTCCTCTCAACGCATCTCCCTAATTATACTCACCCACTTCCATTCCCTACATTCCTTCTACTACAAAAATCCCCTTCAATCAAATGTCGTTGTTCTCCCGTGCTGCCTTCGAATTTGTGCGCACCGCCACCCCAACCGTTTAAAGTCGGCAACCATAGTTGGGGCATACTTAGCCAATTGAGTGAACTTCAAAGTATACTCCTTCACACTCATATTGCCTTAACGGAGATTAATGAACTCAAGAACTTTTGCTTCCCTCATCTCAAGAGGAAAGAAACGATGAAGAAAAGCTCATTTGATTTTCTCCCAATCGAGAGGATCCGCATCAGCCACCCTCTCTTCCTTCCATTGGTTGAACCAAACTTGAGCAACACCCTTGAGTTGATAATCGGCCAATTCCGTCTTCTCCACCATAGACAATCCCATAATTCCCACTATCTTATACACCTCATCAATAAACTCTTGAGGATCTTCATCAACCTTGGAACCATGGAACTCTGGAGGATTTATCCTTGTCGCCGTCGTACACACATTTGGGTTTACGGGAGAAACGACTTCTCTATTAGCTTGGGCCGACTTCTCGATCAAAACTTGAGGAACCTCGGGCTTCACATTCTCACCCACATTCCTTCTCGCATAAGCTCTTTGAGGGGCCATATCTTGAAAAGCATCGAACAAGATTTAGGAGAAGTATCTTTATAGAAATAGACTCTATGGCACAAATTTAGAGTAATGAAAGAAGTGAAGTTTCCTAAACGCTTTGTATCCCCCTATTCATAAATGTGGCGTGCTTCACATTCAAGAACAAGACTCTATTCAACACGGCTTGTTAGACATTCTAGGACCTTTTCTAAAACCTTGTGCTTTGAATACCAAGTTTGTCACAATCCAAAGTACACCTTAAACGTGACATGGCATATTATACCCTGACAGGCCTTACACAAGCTACTTTACATACATACAACACAACATACTAGAAAATGCTAGAATTTAACTAAAAAGTTTCATATCATAAAAGAGTTTGACATAAAACCGGAAATCTAATCGTAGTCTCAACAAGCTAATCTAATACATCAAGAGCCCATACACCACATAAAATATCTAAAAACTAAAATATACGAAAGCATAGTAAGGGTGATATGGTCATCTGAGCATGAGGACTCACCAAGTCTTCAACGAGCAATCAAGCAACTTAGCCATGAACGGAGGAGGAAGATTGTCGGACCCTATATTGTCACGATCCAAAGTACACCCGAGACGTGACATGGTGTATAGAACCTCAAGAGGCCTTACACAAGCCACTTGACATACATACAACACAACGTACTAGAAAATGCGAGAATTTAGGTAGAAAGTCTCATATCGTAAAAGAGTTTGACATAAAAACGGAAATCTAATCATAGTCTCGACAAGCCAATATAATACATAAAGAGTGGTTGGAACGTAACCCATCCACCACGTACAACGTTATAAAACTAAAACATAAGAAAGCATAGTAAGAGTGACATGGTCCTTGAGGCATGAGGACTCACCAAATCTTCAACGAGCAATCAAGCAACTTAGCCATGAGCGGGAGGAGGAAGATCGTCGGACCCTACATTTGGAAAAAATGTAGACACAAGTATGCATTAGTACATGAAATGTACTACATAGAGGGATATGCATAAAAATGTGAAACATGATCATAAGGGGACATAAAGGAAAACATGATATGCATGACCAAGCTAAAACATAGTAAAACCTTTATAGAAGAATCGTAAATCATGAACATGGTCAATGTATCTTAAAATCATAATGAAAGCTTCATAAAACCTTTAAAAGTCACTTACTTCATTTTGTGGTATATTTAACGTTAATCGACATAGGCCATGTGAGCTATAACATGGAATTCGTTGTCTTGCTCCCACATCGAAAACAGATGTCCTACTTTCCAAGATAAGAACCATGAACTTCTAACTTAGGTGGGTCCACTAGTTATGTCTCTCTAAGACAAAACCTACGGGGGCACGTAGTTATAGACAAGGAAATTGTTAATAGAGATCCGGCCCCTACGGGAGAGCCTCCATCTCAGTATCATGTCGGTGCTAAATAAAAATCCCAACAGAATTGTCATTTTGATAAATATGTCATCATACATGAAAAGGCACAATTAAGTTACTAATCCAAGTTGAAAACATCATAGAGTAGCTCCTTAAATCATGAATAATGCATGTATGAGAAAATCTTTCACCAAATTATGATTCCTTATATGTGAGAAAACCTTTCTCAATTTCATTGATGTTCATCTTCAAAGCAACCTTTAGATCATATAACATCTTTTCATAAATCATCATTCATAAATACATAGCTTTCCTTCATAAACTCACATCTTCATAAATTCATAGTCAAAATCATGAATAATGCATGGGTCCATATGAAATCAATTGGATAATATGTAATTGAATCAAATTAATCATAAGAAGATCAAGATCAAACAATTGAATCATAACAATGAAGCCCCATGATGGAGAATTGGATGAAAACCTAATCAACTTTGATGAAATTGAATTTGAAGAATTGAGATCTTTTGAGACTCAATGGGTGAATGGAACCCATTGATGAATTTCCACATACCTTGATGATCAAAGCTCAAAAGCAATGGAGAAAAAAAGAGATTTGAAACTTGAATCCTAGTTTTCTTCCTTGAGACTTGAGAGAATTTGAAGAGGATGAATGTGGATGGGATTTGGGGATTTGAGAGAATAAGAGGGTTTTTGAGTAGATTTAGGAGTTGAAAGGTAGTTATAAGGCTTAGATTTAAGGTCAAAACGACATAGTGTAGGCATTAAATGCATAGGAAAAGATCCAAATACCCTTAAAAAATCTGTCGGACAGACCTACGGTCCATAGAACTTTCTACGGCCCATACTGGTCAATCGTAGAACCAACTTCAGAAACCCAAAATTCATTCCATTCCCAAAAAACCATTTCTACGAGTCGTCGTCCGGTCTACGGTCCGTAGAACCTAAGTTCAAGTCCAAACTACGAGACATTCCGACGACCTGTAGAACAGTCTATGACTCGTCATCTCAACTCGTAGACTGAGGCCTCGTTTTATTTTCTCTAAATCTATTCCACGAATGTCATCTACGGCCCGTACAAATTCCTACGGCTCATCCTGTCAAGTCGTAGGTCAGACTACAGTAGTTGAAATTTCCAAAAACTCAACTCTAGGTCTATGATGTCCTTCCTATGGCTCATAGGAATTTCTACAGTCAGTAGACAAGACTCATAGATCACTGCTTCAGCAAAATTTCCGCACTTATCATTTTTACCTTGACTTTCCAATTTTTGAGGTGTTACACTACTGGGGATTTATGCTAGACTTCATCATGACCCAATTTTAGATCGTAACAAGAACACGTAGTTGCTTCAACAAAATTTCCTTTGTCCTTTGAATTTTTGGATAAATCTTACCATTAAAAATAGTAGAAAGTTGTCAAATACTTCCTCCGCTCACTTTTATTTATCCACTATATTAAAAATATTTTTTTACTTTTACTTCTCACTTTTAGTAGATCAAGAGAAATGTTTTACATTTTATCCTCAATATTAATTATTTATTTTAAATTATTTTTTAAAACCTAAAATAATATGTCAATTAATATAAATATAATGATAAAATACTTATATTTATCATAATTTAAGAGGCGTGTAAAATTTAAAATAGATAAATAAATGTGAATGGAGTGGAGTGTATATAAAATACAAACGGATCCCACAAAATATTTTCATGTAGAAAGAGACAATTATTCGGATGTTAAAATGATGCAAATGAAAAGTGTCAAATAGAAAAATTATTGAGCCCACATTTTCAAAATAATAATACTTCAAGAAGCTTACAATTGTAGGTAAAATGAGAAATTCAAGTGGTCCTGGAATTTGATACTTATCTCTAATAAATATGGATAAGTAAGCAAACATGTCGATGGAGTGTTGTTTGCTTATTCACATTTATTGGATAATAATACTCCGTAGGCATCTGATTGTAAGAATTGAAAACTCAATTTCAAGTTTTAATTTGAAATTAAAGTTTGTTTATAAAATTTGCATAAAATTTAACTTTAGTTTCAAGTTTCAAATTCTCCAAAGAGTAGGCTTTCAAATTTCAAAGTGTGATTTTAAGTTTTTTAAAAATATAAAAGTTGATCCATAAATTTCTATTTGGTAAAAAAAAATAACTCTATTATTTAAATTTCGTTAAAAAAAAGACTCTAGCTCGATGTGAATAGATTATTTGTAGCGTGTGAAAGTATTGTATTAGTGAATTATTGTAAAATTATGTGAATTAGTTATTACTATTGTTTTTCTTTTGAATTAGTGAGCCATTGTAAAATTATGTGTATTTGAAAACTTGGAATAATATGTAATTGCAAACATTTACTTATAAAAAGAATAGAAAAATGGGTGAAAATTATTTTTCAAAGTTGAGGGAAGGGGGGTGTTTGATTTTTAAACCAAAGTTTGGGGGTTTAAATGATTTTCACCCATAGAAATATGTGATTTATTAATGTAGCACCGTGGGATATTTCGATGGGAAAAGAACACTTATGCCCCAAAAAGGGAAACTATTTACAAATGGCTACCTCCTTACTTTCATATCCCTACTATTTTCAACTACTAATTGAGTGAATAGAACAAGGGAGGGAGGGGGGGGGGGGAATCAGGTAAATAGTTTGGGTTGTGGATCCAATCAAGGTAAATATGTAACGACTCTAAAGCTCATTTTTGGTAATTTTTGTAAAATGACCGTTTTACCTCTCCCGAGAGTTGCCCCGAGTCATGTTTGACTAATATTTGAAGTTAGTTTTATGAAGTTCTTGTTAATTTTTGGTTTTTGGAGAGTTTTGAATTCTAAAGGCTTAAGTTGTCAAAATGTGGTTTTTAGGGTCATTCGGAGATTCGGGTCTCGGATGGAGATTCCGTCAATTCCATCAGCTCCGAAATGTGAAATTTGGTCTAGAAGAGTTGACGGAATCAGATTTGGGGCTGTATTGTGGATTTGAGGCCTTGAGTTGGAAATATTGTGAAATTTTGATCATAGAGTTGACTTTGGTCAACATTCGGAGATTGGATGCTCGGAATTTGATTTCGACAACTCCGTTGGATTCGGGGGATGATTTTAGGGCTAGGGGTGGCCTTGTTGAATTTTCAAAGGTCCGGAGCTTGATTTGAGTTTTTGAGGCTTAAGTAAGTTTTATTGCGCTTTATCGGGTTCCGGGACAAGGAGACCTTGAATTCAAATTTTGACAGTTCCATTGAGTCTGGAACATCAAAATTAGTAGGGTGGCATATATGGTTTGTGTACACGGGGCTCCGAACGAATCCCGAGGGTCCATTCGGAGACTTAGTGCATTGCTGATTTTGCTGATGTCTGGTGCCTGAATTTGGCCTCCGCGTTTGCGGAGAGTACTTGGGAGCGTTCTCGGAGAGTTGGAAAGTTTGGCCTCCGCGTTCGCGGAGAGCAATTTTCACCTGAAACAGTGTTTATTCGGGAAATGTCCCATTTTCACCATTTTTGACATTTTGGAGCTCGGGAAGGTGATTTGAAAAGAGATTTTTCATCTGAATTAATTGGATAAGTGATTTTGACCCTCAATCTTCATTAGCCATTGATTATAGCTCGTTTTTAACTTGAATTTGAAGTTTTTAAAGGAGGAAATTTGGGGGTTTTCAAGAATTTCAAAGTTTTGATAAAATGGTGATTGTGGTCTGATTTGAGCTCCGTTTTTGAATTGGTTTTCACCAATGGATTCCTAAGGCTTTGGAGATCATTTCCATGTGAGAATTTCCGGATTCAAACCTTGTTTTTGAAATTCGATTTTTGAGCCATTTGGACCCCTTTTGCCGCATTTCGTGTTCTTAGTGTTGTTGGTTATGAAATTTGATTGTGATTCATAATTTAATTAGATTGTGTTGCTTTGGATTGCTTTCGGAAGGGAAAAGCTCCGGTCATTGGTTGATTGTGATTTCGGTTAAGGCAAGTGGACTTCTAAAACTTTGTGAATCTTGTAATATTCTGGATTTCTCTTTCTTGATTGTGTTGGGGAGTAATGGGATTGAGGTATGGGTTGAATTCTTGCATGAATCAATCTAATTTGATTGGCGAGGTTAATAAAAATGGCTATGTGTGCTAAAGTGTTAGGCCAAAGTGTGATGGGCCGTAATCTCGATATTGATGTATAATTGATGAAATGCTATATATCCTCAATGTGAATTTGAAATTGATGAATATGTCTTTTGCTCATTGTGGATTATGGGACTAGACTTGAAACTCTTGCTTAGTGATTAATCCTACTTGTGATGAAAGGAGTAGTGAATCGGAGACTAGGCAATTAATCTTGTTGTAAATGATGTAATTGTTGATGTTGATATATTGTTGATAGTGTGACGTGATTTGCATTGATATGAATTGCGTTGTGATTGTGAACACTATAGTTTTCTCATTATTTGTGTGAACATGCTTATGTGCATTGGTTTTGAAACACTATGATGAGACACTTTGATGATTATGTCGATGGAAAATGGTTCCGGCAAGTGATGATTATGCCGATGGAAAATGGTTCCGGCGAGTGATGATTATGCTGATGGGAAATGGTTCCAGCGATTGATGATTATGCCGATGGTAAATGGTTCCGGCGGATACATGGTCCATGTGTGGCCCCCATGAGTTCCGGTCTGAGATTCAACGGATGTGTATCGTAGGACAGACATGCATCATTATACTTGACATTGCATTGCATTGCATTTTCTTACTCTTGTTATTGTGATGCCGAGGTTTCTACGACGATATTATGGTGCCGAGTTTTCTGCCGGCGAGAGTGTGACGCCGAGGTTTCTGCCAGCGACTGTGATGCATGCATGAGCATTGCATGTGCATCAACATTCACGCATATTGTTGTGTGTTGAACATGATTCTTGTGATTGACTTTGTGATTGCTTGCGAGTTATGACTTATGTTTCTGAACTGTGATCGTGAAATTGTGTTTATGCCTTGTGACTCTGGAATTGATATACTTGATACTGACGTGAGTTATTTTGGTGATGCTGTTGAGCTATTGTTGACCTATGTGTTATTTGGACTGTAAATTGGAATTTGTTAGGTTGAGCTGATTTTCTGTCAGGTTGTAGTTATTGGAGGCTCGGTTGGAAGTCAGGGATTCGTGATTTTATTAGATTTGCCTTGTGTTATTAGTCGATTTGCTGGGTACCGTGTTGTTTGGTATTCACCCTTGCTTCTACACTTGTGTAGGTTCTGAGCCCGGACCGTGATTTAGCTCTCTCTTCTTCTTACTCCGAGGCCTTTGAGGAGACTTGAGATGTAGCAGTTCGATGTTGGCGATCTCTCTTTACCTTTTTACTTTATGTCTTGTTCTATTTGAAATACAAAGACATTGAGACTTGTAATTTCTTTTCTATTCGGTATTAGTAGCTTGTACATGTGACAACCAGTCTTGGAAAGAATTGTTTAGTTTTGAAGTCTTCCGCTTATTGTTATTCTCCTTGTTTTGCTTATTTTCCGCTTTTGTTTTGGTCTTGTTGGGTTTAGGCTGACTTGTCCTGGTGAGATAGGACAAGTGTCATCACACTCGATTTTAGGTCGTGACAAAATATATGAGAAAACTACACAAAATAGACCCAATTGTGAAATTATTTACTCAAATCAGACCCAACCCAAACTATTTACCCTTAATGGACCCATGACCCAAACTATTTATCTGCTTACCTCACTTTCTCCTTTCTTATTTCGCGCATCATGTCAGCATGACGTCAACATCACTACTATAATTAATCCTCTATGATACTCCGTCGGTATATTGATACCATATCGGTATCATATAGGACTGAGTTTAATCCTCTATGATACTCCGTCGATATATTGATACTCTATCGGTATCATATAGGATTTGACTCTTTTTTAAGAAATAAATAAGAAACAATTAAGATAAAATTATTAAAATCACAATCTTATTTATTAAACTCTACATTAGTAGAAACTATATTTTATATTTTTTTTTCTCTTTTTGCAAATTTTAAAAAAATTGTATCTAAATTATGACTCTTTTTAAAACAGTTTTTAAATTAAAATAGTGAAGAATTGAAACATACCTCAATGATACCATGACAGTATGTGGATATATCATAATGGTATCATGGATGATTGATTAATCTCATCGAAGGACTGAAGCAAACCTCAATGAAAATACTATTCAGTTACTCATTGATACCACTAGAGTATATTATACTTTGAAGGTATCAAGAAGGAAGAAATAGTTTTTCAATGAAGACACTGCTCAGTTACTCTTTGATACCATCACAGTATATTCATATACTGTAATATACTATGATGGTATCAGAGAGGAAAAAAAGGATGGGCGCTGACGTCAGCATGACAAAAGTGTGCGAATAAAAATAAATATGTCATTTTAAAATTAAAAAGTGTATGAAAGAAATTGACCATTTAAGGGTAAATATTTTACTTTTTTGTGGTACAAGTGTTGCCTTGTTTGTTCCAATTTGTTTAATATTAATTCCTTTCTAAGAAATATTAATAAAGAATATGAATTCTTGAAACTTTAAAAATTATATAATATAGTAGTAGTAGTTATGAAAACGAAAAATGATAGTGAAAAATAAAACTTTTCAAAATTATATAGTATATGATAGTCTTTTCATATTAGAAGTCCTTTTCAAAATGCTATTATCACCTGAACTTGGAGCTAATTATTGGTTTCGTTTCCGAACTATTGACAATCTTAAAATCATCTACTTGACTAACTGAACTTAAATATACCCCCTTTCATGTCATATACATAAATTTGTTATTCATATGCGTACACATAATTTTTTTTATTGATGTGACATATATATATATATATATATGTGACATGAGAGGGGTATTTTAAAATTCAGCTAGTCAAGTGGATAGTTATTTTTAAGGTTGTCAATAATTTGGATACGAAACTAATAATTTGCGTGAAGTTCAGAAATAAAACTAATAATTTGTCTCAAGTAATGAATGTAAAGCTTTTATTTATGCAATTTAAAATATTATCCAAGCAAACAGTAATTTTCATATAACAGTTGATGAACATAAATTAAAAAAATTTAAAAAGAGAAGAAGATAATGTGTGTAATTGGAACCATACCTCACCATACCTCATAAACGTAACATTTAAGGTGAGTGAAAGTTAGGTGAAAAAGAGGAAAAAATATCTTATTATTTTGCAGATTTTATCAAACTTTTATTATAGATTCTTTTGAATAAATTAAAGGTTGAGTAATGGAAGCATGATGTTTACACTGATAAAGATTTTTGAACAAACCTAAAAAAGTAAAGATATGTGTAAACAAAATAAGTCTTGGCACCAACATGGGTTGTGGTGCACTGGTGGGAGTGCTTCACCCTTAATCAGAGGTCTCGGGTTCGAGAGTATGGAGAAAATTCTGTTGGGAGCGCCACCCCTAAATGGGTCCTGTAATGCGCGATCCGGATTTAGTTGGAGCTCCAATGTGGGCTCCGGACACCAGGTGGGAAATTAAAAAAATAAAATAATAATAAGTCTTGGCCAATGCTTGCCCCTACATTTTGAGAATATTTTCTAGGGCTTCTATAAGTAAATGTACCATCAGATATATATATATATATATATATATATATATATATATATATATTAATGTATATATAATATATTAGTAATGTGTAATAGTAAATTTATTTATAATTATAATTATGTATTAGAGATGTATATATATTCATATACATCGTTGTACAATATTTATATATTGCAACAGTTCATCTTTTTTAATGAGATAAAAAAGAAATTCAACCTCGACCAACTCAAATTCTTCTAAACAGTCCCAAATTTTAGATATGCTTCTCTAGATATTTTGGGTCTTTTGATATATTATTCACTCGAAATGATTTATATTTGCAGTGGATTGAATTTTAAATTTTGATATATTACTTAAAAGTTAGCCCAAGAATATTTAATGCTATTACTACTACTTTGACATACCTTTTGTTCTTAATCTGTAGAAGTTTGAAATTATTAAATTTCAAATTACCAAAAAAAAAAACCAATCTTCCAAAGAAGAAACTCATTCAATTCAAATTATGTTTACAAAATATTACTGTAGTTGTTCTTAGTGTGAAAATATTTGTAATAAGACATAAACCAATAACTTCTCAAACACTTCAAATAACTTGTTTGTTCTATTTTTCTTTTTATTTTATTTTAATTTATTTGTCTTATTTTTTTTTGTCAGTCTCGAATATAATTATTTTCTTAAAAATTCTTTAATTCTAACTTTCAAATACCATATTTAACACCATAAAATTAAAGAACATTATGATACATTTTACATATTATTACTTTACAACATCAAAATTTAAAAATATTTTGTATTTTGTAAAACTTTGTTTCAATTCAAAATAAAATAATCAAATTGGAAAAAAAGAAGAAGGGAGAAGCAAGTAGAGTAACAAAATTGTAATTCCCTTTCTCCACGTTTTAAAACAATTGAAATTGTAGTGAGCCACGAACTCATACGACTACGACTGCAAATGTAGGTGTTCCCCACTGTCCTTTACCTATATAATGTATATGAACATGTTTGAATTGATTTATTTTAGATATTTTTAAGTTAGGTTAATTTTTTTGTGATTTTTAAAATTTAAAAAGTATTTTAAAATATAAAAAATAAAGCTAACTTGTGCTTTATTCATCATATTAGCTAAAGTCCTTTTTAGATTCCTAAAATATTTTTTATTTTAAAAAAAAATTAAATCGGACAAAGCCCATTTTATTGAAAAACAAAGGAATTTTTACATAAAAAAATTCTTTCAAGTTATTTATTTCCCTTTTTTAGGGTACTTTTTTTTATTATTGTCCATGGCATTATTTACTTTAAAATCACCCATTATTTACTTCATCTCTCTCCCTCCTCCTTCTCCATCCAACGGAGAAACTAGTGCTTTCGTATTGAATAGTAGGTCGACAATGGCCGACGAATGGCCATAACTGCAATTGGACCACCTTCATTTTCCCCTCTTTCTTCTTCCCCTTATCAGCTTTTACAAATTTTCTTTTCTCTTTTTCTCAAACTCCTTTTTCAAGGATATACAATTTTATACCAACAGTACTTTTACAGTTTTTTTTAATACCTTTTTAAAACAAAATATCTATAGTACCTAAGTTCTAATGCACAAACCTTTTTAAAATTGTATTAAAATGGTATATTAGGTGAAGTTTTGAAAAATTGTATTAAAATTATATCAAAACTATATTAAATATAAACAATCGGTGGTCTGGTGGTGGTGATTACGAAAAAGAAGAGGTGAAGCTCTAAAAATATGTATTAAAATTGTATAAATATAAACGATAGTTATAATACAATTCGAATTAAATATTATACATTACTATAAATTCGATAGTTATTGTTTCAGAACAAATATAATACATTTCTAACTATGTAAACTAATTTAAATAGTACCGAAATGTTTGAAATTCACATATAATACTTATAATATATTTGTATTAAAAATGTTTTAGTTATATATTAGGTGAAGTTCTGAAAAAATGTATTAAAATTGTATCAAAACTGTATTAAATATAAACAATCGGTGGTCTAGTGGTGGTGATTACGAAAAAGAAGAGGTGAAGCTCTGAAAAATCTGTATTAAAGTTGTATTAAAAATGTATAAATATAAACGATAGTTATAATACAATTCGAATTCGATATTATACATTACTATAAATTCGGTAGTTATTATTCCAGAACAAATATAATACGTTTCTAACATTGTAAACAAATTTAAATAGTACCGGAATGTTTGAAATTCACATATAATACTTATAATATATTAGTATTAAAAATATTTTAGTTATATATTCACCACGTGCATTGAAATATGCCTATAATATGTATTATATATTGAATTCAAATTGTATTATAATTATTTTTATCTTTTTTCTCTTATTAACAATGTTAAAATGCATTAGTATTGTATTAAAACTGTATATTAGGTGAAGTTCTGAAAAATTGTATTAAAGTTGAATCAAAACTGTATTAAATATAAATAATCGGTGGTCTGGTGGTGGTGATTACCAAAAAGAAATGGTGAAGTTCTGAAAATATGTATTAAAATTGTATAAATATAAACGATAGTTATAATTGTATTAAAGTTGTATTAAAACTGTATTAAATATAAACGATAGTTGTAATACCCGATTTACTACCTTTTTAATACAAAATTTATATAATATAGATTTTATTCATTTTGAGTCTTAAAACAGAATTCAAACTGTCTACAACACCCAAATTCTATGCACAAATCTTTTTAACACATGACTGATTTAATACATTTTAATACGTTCTTACACTTAAGTCTTATGCACAACCTTTTTAATACATATTTGATTTAATATCTTTTTAATACAAACTATTTATAATAGATTTTATATATACCTTTTTATATATAACTGATTTAATACATATTTAATACAACCTTTGTATAATATAGATTTTATTCATTTTGTGTTTTAAAACAGAATTAAAACTGTCTACAACACCAAAATTCTATGCACAAATCTTTTTAACACATAACTAATTTAATATCTTTTTAATACATTCTTACACCTAAGTCCTTTGCACAATCTTTTTAATACATACATGTTTACTTGTTTAATACAAACTATTTATAATACATTTTCATTCACTTGTGCCTTAACACAGATTTGAATACAATCTATATATACTACATTTTCAATACAATCTATATATAACTCCACATCCCTATGCACAAACCTCTTTATGTATAACATATTTAATACCTTTTTAATAAAAACTATCTATAATATAGATTTAATTCTGTGCACAAACTTTTTTAACACATACATAATTTAATACCTTTTTTAATACAAAATTTCTATAATACAGATTTAATTCATTTTGTGTGTTAAAACAAAATTCAAACTTTTTAACAAATAGCGGATTCAATACCTTTTTAATACATTTGTAAGACCTAAGTCCTATGTACAAAATATCTATAATACATACCTAATTTAATATCTTTTTAATGCAAATTATATTGTAATACCTAAGTCCTATGTACAAAACTTTTTTAACACATAACTTATTTAATATCTTTTTAATACAAAACTATTTTTAATAACTATAGCATCTCCACTTCAATTCCTATTACTCAAGAGGATCGGAAAAATAATCGAAAAAAGAAGAGGTGAAGCTCTTAAAATCTATATTTAAGTTGTATTAAAATTGTATAAATATAAACGATAGTTGTAATACAATTGGAATTCTATATTATACATTACTATAAATTCGATAGTTATTATTTTAGAACAAATATAATACATTTCTAATAATGTAAACTAATTTAAATAGTACCAAAATGTTTGAAATTCACATATAATACTTATAATATATTTGTATTAAAAATGTATTAGTTATATATTCGTCATGTGCATTGAAGCATGCCTATAATAACCTATATATGGAAAGTATTGAATTCGAAATGTATTACAATTGTTGTATATTGTTTTCTCTTATTAGCGATGTTAAAAATATATTATATCTAAATTTCAAATATTATTTTATTATAATTAGAATTATTATTTTTAAGATATATTAAAAATATATTATATTTTAAAAATGAATTGGCCATTTAAAAATATGTTAATATTATAAAAATTAATTGAAGCATAATGGGATTAATTAACAGCACATGTAGCTGAAAGAATTAGTATTTTTAATGTATTATCTAATCAGTTAGTGGCATTTACATTAAAATTTTAAAAAAAACACAGCCAGCAGAAAGAGGGGAATGGTAGTGGCCCTTTTGTTAATGCTATTTGTGGTAACAAAAGTAAGGCTAATTTGTGTAAGAGTAAAAGATATGTTATAATTCGTAAATAATGTTATATAATATATTATTTATGTAAATTGCCCAAAAACAAATAACAAAAGGAATAAAAAGAAATATGGGCTCAATAGTGATCTGAGTCCCAAAAAAAAAAGACACTAGACTAAAAAGGAAACAAAATCTAGAGGAGTCTGAAAGACCGGCTGGTCATCATCTCTGATGAACAAAGGCTCTTGCGAAATTTCATTTGAGGATATAAATTTTGTTAATTTTCAATTATCCACATGGAGCTCAAATCTAAATCATCTCTCCTATGCAGATGATATGATTATTTTTGCACCAACTCATGAATATTCTCTAAGGGAAATTATGATCACCTTCTAGGAATATCAATCACAATCAGGACAAAAGGTTTAACAAGGATAGCAATGCTTATTACTTATACCAAAAGAAAGTTGCTGATAAAGTACAACCGGTGGAGTTGGAGATATATGCTAGTATGTCTAAAGGTCAGTTTTCTATCAAATATTTGGGTTGCCCAATTACGCATACAAGAAAAAAAAGAACATTATACAGATCTTATCAGGAGATAAAAGAAAAATTCCAAGAATGAAAAGAGAATATATTATCCTTTAATGGTAAAGAGGTGTTAATTAATAGTGTGCTACAAAGAATTTACATGTTGTCACGACTCAAAAATAGACGTGAAGACATTCGTCTATTTCCACCAAGACAAGTCAGCCTCAAACCCAATAACACGAAAGAAATGAGGAAAGTAAGACAATAATAGCATGAAAGCAGAAAACTTAGTCATTCTAAAATATCTCCAAAACATAGTTGTCACGTGTACAAGACACTAATGTATTAATATAGAATTGAAAGATAATACAAGTCTCAATGTCTTTGTTTATCGAATAGAACAAAATACGAAGTAAGGAACAAGAGGGTCCGCCGGGATGACAAGCACTTACCTCTCAAGTGTCCATAGAAAAGCCTTAGAAATAGACGAAGGAGAAAGGTCACACAGATCCAGACTCAGAACCTACACAAGTGTAGAAGTAAGGAGTGAGTACCAAAAATACGGTACTCAACAATTAACCACCTAAACAAGGTAAAATTAAGCTAGAATACGAGTACTCCTTTCATTCCAACCGAACCGCCTCAACTACAACTTGCATAGAAATCAACCCAACATAACACTTTCACAATACACAGTTCACAAGGCTTGGCAATCACAGTTCAACAACCAACATGTATCAAGTATGTCAATCACAGTGTCAAGTAGATCAATCATAATTATTAAGTAGATCAATCACAAGTATCAAGTAGATCAATCTCAAGTATCAAGTTCATCAAATCACAATAGTCAAACACTTGTCGGAACCATTTCACATCGATACAATATCACTAGTCGGAACCATTTTCCTTCGGCACAATATCGCTAGTCGGAACCATTTCCCTTCGGCTTTATATAGTGTCACTTGCAGGAACCATTTCCCTTCGGCACAAGATCGCTAGCCGGAACCATTTCCCTTCGGCTTTATATAATATCACTTACCGAAACTATTTCCCTTTGGAACAATATCACTAGTCGAAACTATTTTCCTTCGGCTTTATATAATATCACTTACCGAAACCATTTCCCTTCGACATAATCATCACCTGTCACATCATAGTGCACATATATCAATACAAATAAGCAATTACACACCGTAATGAAGGGGCAATAACTCAAGTAATTCAATCCACAATAATGCCTTCAAAGCATTTCACGAATCAACAAATTAGGGTCCACGACAAGGTAATTCGCAAAGCACAACTATCAACACGTTGCCTTTTTCATTAATCCATTTTTTATTCATTAAGATCAATCAAGTGGAATAATTGAACCCATCACTTCATTGCCATTACTCCCCAAGAAACTCATAGTGTCCATATCGAGTCTTGAAAGTTGTCTTAAGGATATTCAATGCCCTAATCTTCAGCTGATGATAGTCGGACCTCAAATCAATCTTAGAAAACAAAGATTCTCCCTAAAGCTGATCAAATAAGTCATCAATACAAGGAAGAGGATACTTGTTCCTCACTGTCACTTTGTTCAACTTTCGGTAGTCAATACATATTCTCATGGTTCCGTCCTTCTTCCTCGCAAACAAAAAAAGAGCACCCCATGGAGACACACTGGGGCGAATGAACCCCTTTCTCAACAAGTCCTGTAACTAATCCTTCAATTCCTTCAACTTTGTCAGAGCCATGCGATAAAGAGAAATAGAGATGGCTTCGTGCCCAACTCCAATTCAATAGCAAAAACAATGTCTCTATCCGAAAGAACACCTGGAAGATAAATAGGAAACACATTTGAAAACTCTCGAACTACGGGCACAAAATCCATGAGAGGTGGCTCAACACTAGTGTCATGGATAAAGGCCAAATAAGACAAACACTCTCTATCAACCAATCTATGAGCTCGAATGAAAGAGAGAACTTTACTAGGGTAAGAACCCCTAGCACCCGTCCACTCAACTCTTGGGACACCAGACATAGCTAAAGTCACAGTCTTAGCATAACAATCAAGAATAGCATAATGTGGGGAGATCCAATCCATACCCAAAATAATATCAAAGTCTATTATCCCAGAATGATCAAGTCTACCTAAGTATCATACCCAGCCAAAGAAGCAAGACATGATCGATACACTTGATCCACCACTAAGGACTCACCGACTGGTGTAGAAGCATGAACAAACACATGTACGCTATTAGAACATCATATCAAATCCAGCAATAAAATAGGTAGACATAGTCGAGAAAGTAGACCCCGGATCAAATAATATAGACACAGGTCGATGGCAAACTAGGACGATACCTAAAATCATCGCATCAGAAATCTTGGCCTCTAACCTCCCTAGAAAAGCATAACATTGTCCCTCTCGACCACCTCCAATCTGAGTATCACCCCAACCTCTGCTTTGCTGAGCTGTAGCACCTTACCAGAAGCCCTACCACTCATGCCGGGTTGACCTCAGCCTCGACCCCTAGCCAAAGGTGCTAAATCTCTAATTGGAGCAGCTGCATAAGTACGTTGGGGTCCTAAATGAGTCTGTAAAGGACACTACTTAATCATATGACCTAGATCCCCACACCCATAACAAGAACTCAGTGTGGATGACTGTTGTTGCGAACTAGATGAGCTACCATGGCCACCTTAGCCAGAATCATAGTACCCTTTGGATGTCTGCCCACTATCGACTACTGGCATTGATGCATGAACATGCCCATGACGCGGTAAAGAGTGATCACTTCAGTGTGAACCTCTGCCTCAAGATGATGCGCCAGAAACCTCACTAAAACAAAAGGCCATCTTAGGTCCCCAAACTCCTATCTAACCACTCACTCTGCCTCCTTAGCAGTACTCACAATGGAGTAGAAGGAAACCCCTTCTCTGGCAGCTTTGAACACATAATACCTGATAGAAAAATTCAACCCTCTTACGAACCTATGGACTCTTTCCGCCTTATTAGGGACAATAGTCATAGCATGATTAGATAACTCACAGAAACAGGACTCATACTCAGTCACAGACAAACTGCTCTGTGTCAAGCCCTCAAACCTTAATCAACTCTCCTCCCTCACATTCCAAGGAATGGAGCGGTCCTGAAAAGTACTAGAGAACGCATCCCACTCTATAGAAGGAGATCCAATGGGTCTAGCTCTCAAATAAGTCTTCCACCACTCCCTGGAAGGTCCATGGAGCTAAAGTGCAACAACACAAACACCGCATGCATCAACCATACCCACTACCTCTAGCATATTGTGGCATAAAGTCAACAACTCATGAACATCCTCGCTCTTACCACCCTGAAACTGGGGTGGTATCATTTTCTAAAGCCTCTCATAACTCTACTGATCAACTATTGTCAGAATAACCTTAGAAGGAATCTGTGCACCAATAGCCAGTGCAGGAACCACTGGTGAACCCACCTGATCATGAATAACCGGAGCCAAATGATGCTTACCTGAGGTCTATGCCCCCACTCTTATCTGAAAACCCTATGGTGTACCTGTCGTACCACCTTGAGAGAAGTTCTCCAACATACCCAACATCCTCAACAAAGTATCCTCAAATAAAAGAGCTACATACTCAAGAGGAACCATGTCCTTAACAGCCTACACTTGTGGATCAGGGGAGACCTCTCTTACTCGGCCTTTAGCTGGTGCCGTTCCACAGGCACGACCTCTAACCGGTGTTACTCCATGATCATGACCTCTAGCTTGAGCCCTACCTCTACCCCTAGCAGGGGTCTCAGACACTTCCTTGGGAATTGCCTCCCCTCTACCACTGGAAATAGAAGCTCTGGTCCTTAGCATCTGCCAGAATATTACATGGCAACTTTTACTAGCAAAGGTAACCACGTGTGATAAGAAATTGTGAATAAAAGGAAGTTTTCGAATAGTTTTCATAGCCTCTCGAAAATAAGTACAGACGTCTTCATACTGATCCTCGAGACTCTACTTAGACTTGGATTGTACACACGTGAGAAAATTTGGGCTCTGATACCATTTATCACGATCCAAAAGTGGATGTGATGGCACTCGCCTATTTCCACCACGAAAAGTTAGCCTTAAACCCAACAGCACAAAAGAAATGCGGAAAGAAAGACAATAATAGCATGAAAGAGGAAACTTAGTCATTATAAAATACCCCCATAACCTGGTTGTCATGTGTACAAGACACTAATGTATTAATACATAATTGAAATATAATATAAGTCACAATATCTTTGTTTCTCAAGTAGAACAAAACATGAAATAAGAAACAAGAGGGCCCGTCGGAACGATAAGCAACTACCTCTCAAGTGTCCATAGAAAAGCCTCAGAAATAGACGAAGGAGAAAGGTCACACGGATCCGGACTCAGAACCTACACAAGTATAGAAGCAAGGAGTGAGTACCAAACAACATGGTACTCAACAAATAACCACCTAAACAAGGTAAAACTAGGCTAGAATATGAGTACTCCTTTCATTCCAACCGAACCGTCTCAACTACAACCTGTATAGAAATCAACCCAGCCTAACAGTTTCACAATACACAGTTCACAAGGCTTGGAATTCACAATCCAACAGTCACAGTTCAACATTCAACATGTATCAAGTATGTCAATCACAGTGTCAAGTAGATCAATCACAATTATCAAGTAGATCAATCACAAGTATCAAGTAGATCAATCACAAGTATCAAGTAGATCAATCACAAGTATCAAGTAGATCAATTTCAAGTATCAAGTTTATCAAATCACAATAGTCAAACACTTTCCAGAATCATTTCCCATTGGCACAATATCACTAGCCGAAATCATTTCCTTTCGGCACAATATCGCTAATAGGAACGATTTCCCTTCAGCTTTATATAATATCACTTGCCAAAACCATTTTCCTTCAGCATAATATCAATAGCCGAAACTATTTTCCTTCGACTTTATTATATCACTTGTCGTACTATTTTTCTTTGACATAATCATAACATGTCTTATCACGGAGCACATATATCAATACAAATAAGTAATTACACACCATAAGAAAGAGACAATTACTCAAGCAATTCAATCCATAATAATGCCTTCAAAACATTTCACCAATTAACAAATTAGGGTCCAGAACAAGGAAATTCACAAAGCACAACTACCAACATGTTGCCTTTTTCATTAATCCCCTTTTTATTCATTAAGATCAATCAAGTGGAATAATTGAAATCATCACTTCATTTCCATTAATCCCAACACACACACTAAAGAGAAACACACGATTCTACTAGTTTTTCAAGGTTTAGAAGATCACTTACCTCAATTCAATCAAAAGTAAATCCAAGACTTGAGTCTTTCCTTTTTGAATAATGTCCAAAGCCACACAATCTAATTCAATCAAGTAATCACAATAAGATTCTGAAAGTAACAACACCCATAGCATACACTTTGAAGAATGAGCTAAATCAACTCAAAAACCCAATTCCAAAAATGAGGTTTGAATAAAGAAATCTTTAATTGAAAATATTTCCCAAGACATTTGGAACTCATTGGTGAAATCTTTTCAAAAATGGAATTAAAATCAGTTCAAAATCACCATTTTACTTTACAACTCAAGTTCTTGATAAATCTTACCATTTGCCGATCAAAATCCCTAGTTCTGATGTTAAAGTCCATAAACGATAAAAGAGAATTAAAATTTTAGGGTCACAAAGGCTTACCCAAATGATTTAGCATAAGAAATCTCTTTGAAATCACCTCCAAGAATTTTCTAAAACTCCAAATGGAGAAAAATGAGGTAAAACCCCAAAATGGCATGCCAAAAACACTCTCTGATGTCGCTTAAGCGAACCTCGCATAAAATGGGACTATCACGACCATGAACCAACCTTCTGTTTAGCGAAGGTCGCAAAAGCTAACAGGCCTTTGCGAAAGCAAGGATCTTACTAGAGGACCCCTTCGCGAATGCAAGCTGGTCTTCGCTAACGTGACTCTCGTGAAAGCGAAAACCCTTCGTGAACGCGAGGTGTGCAGTCACCAGAAACATCAACCAACAACAAATTCATCAAATGGACCCTTGAGATTTATTCGGAACCCCGTACATACAAACCAAATATGCAAATTGATTAAACTCGATATTTTGGACTCAACAGAACAATCAAAATACGAATCTGAGGTCTCCTTGATCTAAAATCCGTGAAAGTCACAAGAAATGAATATAACACCTAATCAGGCTAAATTAAGCTCAAGACCTCTGAAAATTCAACCAAGACCTTACCTAAGCCTAAAATCATCCTCCGAATCTAATGAAACTCTCAGAAATCCGATCTAAGCATCTGAACCTTTCATGTTTACCAAAGTCAACCCAAAGGCTAAAATTTCACATATTTCCAACTTAGGGCCTCAAATCTTCAAAAAGACTTTGAATCTACTCTCTTACAACAATTTTCACATTCCAGGTCTAATGGAATTTCATTCTGATACTCGAAACTCCAACCGACACAAAAAACCACTTTTAACAACTTTAGCCTTTGAAATTTAAAAACTTTCATATTTCACAACTTTTTACTCGAAGCTCGAAATCAATTTCAAAATCTAATCAGAAATGAATCGGGGTCAATATCGGGAGGAGTAAAATGATAATTTTATGAAACTTTCCAAAAATAACCTTCCAAGTTACTACATTATCTACCACTAAAAATCATGTTCGTCCTTGAACATAAAGTAAAAGAAAGTACTTGGAGCCTCAAAAAGCTGAGGATATGTGGTATGCATATTGAACTCCGTCCTCCAAGTTGCCTACTAAACGGTGCTTCCACTGCACCTTCAATGAAGTAATATCCTTAGTCCTAAGCTTTTGGACCTGCCTTTCCAAGATGGCTATAGGCTTCCCCTCAAAGTACAAGTTCAGACCCAACACTACTGAATCAAATGAAAGCATATGGGACTCATCTAGCACGTACTTATGAAGCATAGAGACATGAAGCACAGGGTGCACAATGATGTACCGTGAATTTACGGTACTTTTGATGCATTAAACTTAGGATTCTTGCATGTTTCTTAGGCATAAGGTAGTAAATTTGATGATTTATGTGTTAAATTGTACAGGAAAAAGGTTTTGAGCAAATGTTGGAAGAATCAGTGGCAGCAGGGTTCATGTGGTGACTTACAACAAGGACCTACGAGCCGTCGTTTGACTCACAAGCCGTAGGTGAAGGACGTGGTTCAGAAGCTGGAGACAAATGGCTAAGTATGGAACGACAGTTGCCAAACAATGGACCGTCGTTCTTGCTACGAACCGTAGGTGAGGGTCGTCAATAGATTCAGAGAGTTAGAGTTGCAGGACATGGACGACAACACGACATGATGGGCTGTGCTTAGACCTACGAGCCATAGGTCATGCCCGTAGGTGGACTTGATCAGAATTTTTGGTAAACTGGTGACTGACGGACGCGACCTATGAGTCGTCATTTGACTGACGAACCGTTGGTCGAGGCTCGTAGATGAAACTGCTCAAAACTGGATTTCCTGCTATTTCCTTTTACTAGTTTAATTAGGATTTGTTTTCTATATATACCTCATGTAAATTTCTTTTTGAGGGTTGTTGAGATATTTTTGAATCTTTGACTTTAGCTTTGGGAATTATAAAGTTTGATTTTACTTTTCAATTCAAGATTGTGGAATTCATCTATCATCACTGTAAGTTCATGCTTTATTATTCAAACCCTAATATGAATTGTGACCATTCAAGCATGAGTAGCTAAATCCACAACTAGGGTTGTGGGAACCATGAGTAATTAACGAAAGTAAAACTAATAATGTTGTAATTCTTGAAAGTGTTTATGCATGTTTTTGTTAATCTCTTCATTTAGAATGCTTTTTAACGGTGTGCTATGTTAGAACCTGACTCATTACTACTTGCCGGACCAAAGAGGTAACGAATGAGAAAGAGATTATACAACGGAGATTTAGCGTTGATTTAGTCCTCTATCTAATAACCCAAACTAGATATAGCTGCGGGTTAATCTGGGTCAAAGGTATGGGTTAGTAAATCAACACGCGTAGACACACCAAGTTACGTAGTGAAATTCCCTATTTGGAGGACCAATCACTTAGGGATACCTAACTTATCGATCATGCATACTAAACATTAGAAAGAATTACCATTGTTAGAGTTACTGAGTTAAGAGCTTATAGGGAACACATATACCCTAATTTCATTCTACTATTGATATCTCAAACTACAAAATTCCTGCTATTTGTTTATTTATTTTATTTCATATTAAGCAATTTTAATTTTAGTTTATTTCATATTTATTTTATTTCATATTAAGCAATTTTAATTTTATTTCATAGTTTATTTCATATTAACCACATTTCGAAGTCTATCTCGGACTTAAAGAATCGAGACACCCCGCCCGCAAAACCATCCATTGATGAACCGCCAGAATTGGAATTAAAAGCTCTTCCAATCCACTTGAGGTATGTATTCTTGGGCAAGAACAACACGCTACCTGTGATTATTGCTGCTGATCTAAATGTAGGGCAAGTGGAAGCTTTAGTTTCGGTGTTGAAGCAATACAAAAGGGCGATCGGATGGACGATTGCAGATATAATTGGTATCCCACCAGGGATTTACTCTCACAGAATTCAACTCATGCCGGAATGCATTCCAAGTGTTGAGCATCAGAGAAGGCTAAATCCACCTATGCAAGAGGTGGTAAAGAAGGAAATTATCAAATGCTTGGATGCTGGAGTGATATACCCTATAGTTGATAGTAAATGGGTATGCCCAGTCCAATGCATGCCTAAGAAGGGAGGAATCACTGTGGTTCCAAATTCAAAGAATGAACTTGTTTCTATGAGACCCGTTACGGGCTGGAGAGTTTGCATGGACTATCGCAAGCTCACGGCATGGACTGAAAAAGACCACTTCCCGATGCTGTTCAAGGACCAAATGCTAGATCGTCTTGCTGGAAAAAGGTGGTACTGCTTCTTGGATGGATACTCGGGGTACAAGCAGATCTCCATAGCCCCAGAAGATCAAGAAAAGACTACTTTCACTTGTCCCTATGGTACATTCGCTTTCAAGAGGATGCCATTTGGACTATGCAATGCACCAGCGACGTTTCAACGTTGCATGATGTCTATCTTTTCAGATATGGTGGAAGACACTATTGAGGTATTTATGGATGATTTTTCTGTGGTTGGTAATTCTTTCGATGATTGTTTGTTGCATTTAGGTGAAGTGCTGCGTCGATGTGAAGAATGTAATCTTGTGCTAAACTAGGAGAAATGTGACTTCATGGTGAAAGAAGGTATAATATTGGGCCATAAAATCTCCCATAAAGGCATTGAAATTGATAGAGCCAAGATCGAGGTGATTGTAAAACTGCCCCCCTCCAATCTCTGTGAAGGGTAATAGAAGTTTTCTAGGGCATTTAGGTTTCTACCGAAGATTCATAAAAGACTTCTCAAAAATTGCACACCCTTTGTGCAAACTGCTTGAAAAGGAGACGAAGTTCGAATTTGATGAAGCATGTTTGAAAGCATTTGAAACACTGAAAGAGAAGTTAACTTCTGCACCCATCATTATTTCACCAGATTGGGGGAAAGCGTTCGAAGTTATGTGTGATGCGAGCAGAGTAGCACTTGGCGTAGTTTTGGGATAAAGGTACGAGAATATACTTCATCCTATATACTATGCGAGCAAAGCATTAAATGCTGCCCAAAAGAACTACACAGTCACTGAACAAGAATTGCTTGTAGTCATCTTCGCATTTGAGAAGTTTCGATCCTATTTGTTGGGCACTAAAGTGATTGTGCATACTAACCATTCTGCGTTGCGGTATCTCTTGGTGAAGAAGGATGCCAAATCAAGGCTGATTCATTGGGTTTTGTTGCTGCAAGAGTTCGATTTTTGAAGTCTATCTCGGACTGTCAACATTAGAACCCACTTCATTCCTATTTGCTGGACCAAGGAGGTAACGAATGAGAAAGAGATTATACAATAGATATTTAGCGTTGATTTAGTCCGCTATCTAATAACCCAAACTAGATATAGATGCGGGTTAATCTGGGTCAAAGGTAAGGGTTAGTAAATCGACACACGTAGACGAACCAAGTTGCGTAGTGAAATTCCCTATTTGGAGGACCAATCACTTAGGGATACCTAACTTATCGATAATGCATGCTAGACATTAGAAAGAATTATCATTATTAGAGTTACTGAGTTAGGAGCTTATGGGGAACACATATACCCTAGTTTCATTCTCGTATTGATATCTCAAACTGCAAAATTCCTGCTATTTGTTTATTTATTTTATTTCATATTAAGCAATTTTAATTTTAGTTTATTTCACTTCCCCCCCCCCCTTTTCCTTTAGAGATAATTTGACTAAACGTACAACAAACCTAAATAAGCCTAAGTCTAAACCATATTCCTCGTGGGATCAACCCTAACCTTTGTTAGGTTCTTTATTTGACAGCGACTGCTTATACTTCTTTAGGGAGGTGTAATTTGGGCGTATCACACAACTGATAAGTCAGGTGGCAAGACCAACTTATAGCTCACATCTCCTACTCGCTAAAATTACTAAAAGGTCCAATGAATCTAGAGCTAAGCTTACCATTCTTCTCGAACCTCATCACACCCTTCATTGGTGACACTCACAGCCAAACATGATCACCCTCCATAAGTACTAAGGCTCGAACTTGCTGGTATGCATAACTCTTTTGTCAATGTTTGGCTGTCAACAATCTACCTTGAATTATACGGACCTGATCCATAGCATCTCTAAGCAAGTCTGTATCTAAAGAGTCAATCTCAGCCGAATCAAACCAACCGATCAGAGATCTACACCATCTGTCATACAACGCCTCAAATGGGGCCTTCTGAACTGGAGTGATAACTGTTGTTTTAGGAGAACTTTGCTAAGTGCAAGTGATGATCCCATCGAGCACCAAAATCAATGATGCATGCTTGGAGCATATCTTCTAACACCTGAATCATCTGCTCAGATTGACCGTCTATCCGACGGTAGAAGGCCGTACTCATATCTAACTGAGTACCTAAACCATACTACAAAACCTTCCAAAAGTGAGAAGTGAACAATTCTCCTCGGTCAGAGACAATAGAAATAGGCACTCTATGAAGTCGGACAATTTGACTGATATAAGCTGGGCTAACTTCTCCTCAATATACTTCACCCGAACAGGGATGAAATGGGTGGATTTGGTCAGCCCGTCGACAACCACCCAAATGGAGTCATAACCACCCACGGTGAAAGGCAAACCCAATACACAAATCCATAGTGATCCACTCCTACTTCCAAGTAGGAATAGGCATCCTCTTAGATATATCTCCGAGCTGCTGTGCTCACACTTGACCTGTTGGCAAGTAAAGCATCGAGACACAAAATCTTCAATATCCCTCTTCATGCCACATCTTCCCGCTCCCGGATGAATGAAATATCATGAACAATGAGCCTCCTCAAGAATCAATCTAATCAACTCGCCCACCTTGGGCACACAAATCCTGCCTCCAATCCTCAAGACACCATCAGAATCAAGGATAGCCTCCTTGACTTCCCCTCTCAACACTTAGTCTCTAATGAGACCCAACTTTTCATCATCAAACTAGCGCTCACGGATCTTCCCAACTAAGGAAGATTGGGCGTCTATGAAAGCAATCAAACCACTACTCTGCTCAAAAATCTACAACAAGACAAGACTGTTGGGTAACCTCTGAACATCTCTAGCAAACGGTCTCTCCTCAACATTGATAGCGGCATGACTCCCCATACTAGAAGTCTTGCTACTCAAAGAATCGGCCACCATATTGGCCTTCCCCGGATGATACAATATGGTGATTTCATAGTCCTTCAGTAACTCAAGCCATCTGCACTGCCTCAAGTTTAGATCCCTCTGAATGAAGATATACTGAAGACTCTGATGGTCAGTGAAGACCTCGCAATGCACCCCATATAGATAATGCCATTATATCTTAAGCACAAATACTACAGCTTCCAACTCAAAATCATAAGTAGAGTAGTTCTTCTCATTGGTTTTCAACTGTCTAGAAGCATAGGAGATCACCTTCCCCTTCTACATCAGAACACTACCTAACCCAATTCTAGAAACATCACAATAAATCGTAAAGTCCACACCCTCCTAAGGTAGAGCCAACACAAGAGATGAAGTCAACAAGGTCTTGAGCTTTTGGAAGCTCTCCTCATACTCATAAGACCATTGGAAGCTCGCACTCTGTCGAGTCAATCGGGTCAAAGGACATGCAATAGTGGAGCAGCTCTAAATAAACCACCTGTAATAACCTGCTAGCCCCATAAAACTCTGAATCTCAGTAACTAAAGTAGGCCTGGTCCAACCTTTAACTGCCTCAATCTTGGATGGATTCACACGAATACCCTCTTTGGACACCATGTGTCCCAGAAATGCAACTGAATCAAGTCAAAACTCGCATTTCGAGAACTTGGTATACAATTTCTCTTCCCTCAACCACTGGAGCACAATCCTTAAATGCTGGTCATGGTCCTCCTCAGTCTTGGAGTACACCAAGATGTCATCAATGAAGACTATCACAAAAGAATCCAAATAAGGTTGAAACACCCTGTTCATTCACTCCATGACCTCTGCAGGGGCGTTAGTCAAATCGAAAGACATCACAAGAAACTCATAGTGCCCATATCGAGTCCTGAAAGTTGTCTTAGGGATATCCAATGCCCTGATCTTCAGTTAATGATAGCCGGACCTCAAATCAATCTTAGAAAACAAATATGCTCCCAAAAGATGATCGAATAAGTCATCAATATGAGGAAGAGAATATTTGTTCTTCACTGTCACTTTGTGCAATTGAGGGGTACTCAATACACATTCTCATGGTTCCATCCTTCTTCCTCACTAACAAAACAGGAGAACCACATGGAGACACACTGGGATAATGAACCTCTTGCTTAATAAGCCTTGTAACTGATCTTTCAATTCCTTCAACTTTGCCAGAGCCATGTGATAAGGAGGAATAGAGATTGGCTTCGTGCCTGGCTCCAAGTCGATAGTAAAATCATTGTCTCTATCCAAAGGAACACATAAAAGATCAATAGGAAAAACATCTGGAAACTCTCGAACCACGGGCACAGAATCTATGGGATGTGGCTCAACACTAGTATTCCACATAAAAGCCAAATAAGACAAACACCCTCTATCAATCGTTCTATGAGCTTGAATGAAATAGACAACTTTGCTAGGGCAAGAACCACTAGCACCCATCCACTCAACTCTAGTGACACCCCGCATAGCTAAAGTCACAATCTTAGCATAACAATAAAAAATAGCATGATGTAGGGAAAGTCAATCCATACCCAAAATAATATCAAAGTCTACCACCCCTAGAATGATGAAGCCTACCCAAGTATCATACCCAGTCAAAGAAACTAGACATGATCGATACACTCGATCCACCACTAAGGATTCATCCATTGGTAGAAAAATTAGTAGGCACATGTATACTATCAGACATCATATCAAATTCAGCAACAAAATAGGTAGACACATACGAGAAAGTTGACCTCGAACCAAATAATACAAATATAGGTCGATGACAAACTGGAACGATACCATAATTACAACATCAGAAATCTCGATCTCTTGCCTCCCCGGAAAAGCATAACACTGTCTCTCTGGACCACCTCCAGTCTGATTATATCTTGACCTCCGCTCTGGTGAGCTGTAGCACCCCTACTAGAAGCCATGTCACCCTCACAGGGCTGACCAATGCCTCGACCCCTAGTCGAAGGTGCTGAATCTCTAGCTAGAACAGTTAAATAAGTACACTAGGGTCCAGAATGAGTCTGTAAAGGACACTGTCGAATCATATGAACTGGATCCCTACACCCATAATAAGACCTCAGTATGGATGACTGCTGCAGTGAACCTGATGAGCTACCATGGCCACCTCGGCCAGAACCATAGGACCTCGTGATGTCTGACCACTCTCGGCTATTAGCATGGATGCATGAACAAGCCCACGATATTGGAAAGAGCTACTACCTCTTTGTGAACCTCTACCTCCGGCTGAGGTGCTAGAAAACTGACTAGAAGAATGGGCCCTCTTGGGGTCTCTAAACTCCTCTCTAACTATCAACTCCACCTCCTTGGTGGTAATCATGATGGACTGGAAGGAAGCCTCCTCTATGGTTGGTCTTAACATATAACATCTGATGGAGAAAGTCAACCCTCTCACCAACTTGTGGACTCTCTCTGCCTCATCTGGTACAATAGTCCTAGCATGCCTAGATAACTCACAGAAACGGGACTCATACTCAGTCACAGACAAACTGGCCTATCTCAAGCCCTCAAACCTCAATCAACTTTCATCCCTTATGCTCCAAGAGATAAAGAGGTCTTGATAAGCATTAGAGAACGCATCCGACTCTTTTGGAGGAGATCCAACTATTCTAGATCTCAAACAAGTCCTCCACTACTCCATGGTAGGTCCATGGAGTTGAAGGGCAACAAAATGAACACCACAGGCATCAACGATACCCACTGCCTCTAGTATCTCATGGCGCAAAGTCAACAACTCATGAGTATCCTCGCTCTTACCACCCAGAAATCGGGGTGGTTTCATCTTCTAAAACCTCTCATAACTCTACTGATTAGCTACTGTCAGAATAACGTCAGGAGCAATCTGTGCATCAACAGCCAGTGCAGGAACCACTGGTGGCTGACCCACCTGATCATGAGTTACTTGAGCTTGATGTTGCTGACCTAGGGTCTGTGCCCCCACTCTTGTCTGAGAACTCTGTGGTGTACCTACCGCACCACTCTGAGAGAAGTTCTCCAACACACCAATTATCTTGAACGAAGTATCGTCAAACAAAGGAGTTGCATACTCAGGAGGAACCTAGTCCTCAACAACCTCAAGTTGTGGCTCAAGGGAGACTTCTCTAGCTCAGCCTCAAGCAGGTGCCGCTCCATGGGCATAACCTCTAACCAGTGCTACTCCATGAGAATGACCTCTAGCTCGGGCCCTACCTCTAACCCTAGGTGGGGTCTCAGCAACTGCCTCGGGTACTGCCTCCCTTCTACCTTCAGAAATAGAAGCTATGGTCCTCAGCATTTGCATGAATAACACACGGTAACTTAGCACTAGTGAAGCTAACCATGCATGATAAGAAAGAATGAATAAAAAGAAGTTTTCTAACAGTCTTCATTGCCTTTTAAAGATAAGCACATATATCTTCGTATCGATCCTTGAGACTCTACTTATACTTAGCTTGTACACACGTGAGGCCTATGAACCTGTGCTCAGATACCATTTGTAATGACCCTGAAGGTCATTTTTGGTAATTTTTGTAAAATGACAATTTTACCCCTCGCGAGAGTTACCCCGAGTTATGTTTGGTTGATATCCGAAGTTAGCTTTGTGAAATTCTTGTTAAGTTATGATTTTTGGAAAGTTTTGAATTCTAAATGCTTAAGTTGTCAAAGTGTGGTTTTTGGGGTCATTCGGAGTTTCAGGCCTCGGATGGGGATTCCGTCGATTTCATCAGCTCTGGAATGTGGAATTTGGTCTAGGGGATTGACGGAATCAGATTTGAGGCTGTATCGTGGATTTGAGGCCTTGAGTTGGAAAATTGTGAAATTTTTATCATAGAGTTGACTTTGGTCAACATTCAAAGATCGGATGCTTAGAATTTGATTCCGACAACTCTGTTGGATTCAGGGGATGATTTTAGGCCTAGGAGTGGCCTTGGTTGAATTTTTAGAGGTGTCGAGCTTGTTTTGAGTTTTTGAGGCTTAGAGTTAATTTAGTTGTGCTTCTTCGGGTTTCGGGTCAAGAAAACCTCAAATTCAAATTCTGACGGTTCAATTGAGTTCGAAATGTCGAATTAAATAGGATAGCATATATGATTTGTGTGCACGGGGTTCCGAACGAATCCCGAGGGTCCATTCAGAGACTTGTTCGCATTGTGTGTTTTGCTGATGTCTGAGTTCTGGTGCCAGGTGTCTTGGCCTCCGCGTTCGTGGTTGATGGTTGCCCGCGTTTGCAGAGGGCCCTTGCTTTGATCTCCGCATCCGCGGAGGCTGTGGAGCGTTCCCGGAGAGTAGTCCCCTTGACTTCCGCATTCACGGGCTAAGTGAGCCACATTCACGGAGGGTTTATTTTGCTTGAACAGTGTAAATTCGGAAAAATTTTCATTTTCACCATTTTTGACATTTTGAAGCTCGGGAAAGGCGATTTGAAAGAGAGATTTTCATGGAAACCTATTGGGTAACTGATTTTAACTCTAAACCTTGATTACCCATCGATTTTATCATGATTTCAACTTGAAATTTGGGTTTTTAAAGTTCGATTTTAGGGGCTTTGCATGAACTCGGAATTTTTGATCAAATGGTGATTGTGGACTGGTTTGAACTCCTTTTTCAAAATGGTATACTAATAGATTCCTAATGCTTTGAGGATCATTTTCATGTGAGAATTTTCGGATTCAAACCTTGTTTTCAAAATCAGATTTTTGAGCCATTTGGACTCCTTTGCCCGAATTTCGTGTTCTTAGTGTTGTTTGTTTTGAAATTCGATTGTGATTCATAATTTGAATAGATTTTGTTGCTTTGGATTGCTTTCAGAAGGGAAAACTCCGGTTTTTGATTGATTGTGATTTCGGTTAAGGCAAGTGAACTTCTAAAACTTTGCGAATCTTGTAGAATTCTGGATTTCTCTTTCTTGATTGTGTTAGGGAGTAATGGGACTGAGGTATGAGTTGAAGTCTCGTATGAATCAATCTAAATTGATCGGCGGGTTAATAAAATGGCAATGAGTGCTAAAGTGTTAGGCCAAAGTGTGATAGGTAGTGATCTTGATATTGATGTGTAATTGATGAAATGCTATGATAGCCTCGATGCGATGGTGAAATTGATGAATATGTCTTTTGCTCATTGTGGATTATGGGACTAGACTTGAAACTCTTGCTTGGTGATTAATCCTACTTGTGATGAAAGGAGTAGTGAATCAAAGACTAGGTAATTGATCTTGTTGTAAATGATGTAATTGTTGATGTTGATATATTGTTGATAGTGCGACGTGATTTGCATTGATATGAATTGCATTGTGACTGTGAGCACTATCATTTTTCTCATTATTTGTGTGAACATGCTTATGTGCATTGATTCTGAAACACTATGATGAGACACTTTGATGATTATGCCAATGGGAAATGGTTCCGGCGATTGATGATTATGCCGATGGGAAATGGTTCTGGCGCTTGATGATTATGCCGATGGGAAAAAGTTACGGCGGATACATGGTCCATGTGTGTCCCCCATGAGTTCCGATCTGAGATTCAGCGGATGTGTTTCGTAGGACAGACATGCATTACTCTACTTGGCATTGCATTGTATCACATTGTCTTATTCTTGTCATTGTGGAGTTGTGGTTATGCCTTGTGACTCTGGGATTGCTATACTTGATACTAATGGGAGTTATTTTGGTGATGCTGTTGAGCTGTGTTGACTTTGTATTATATGTTCTGTGTAGTTTAGGTTGGGCTGATTTCTGTACAGGTTGTAGTTACGGAGGTTCGGTTGGAAGTAAGGGAGTTCGTAGATTTTATTAGATTTGCCTTGTTTTTTAGTTGATTTGCTGGGTACCATGTTGTTTCGTACTCACCCTTACTTCTACACTTGTGTAGGTTCCGAGCCCGGACCGTGATCTAGTTCTCTCTTTTTCTTACTCTGAGGCTTTCGAGGAAACTTCAGAGGTAGCTGTCCGATGTTGGCGATCTCTCTCGACCCTTTTTATTTTATGTTTTGTTTCTATTTGAGATACAAAGACATTGAGACTTGTAATTTCATTTCAATTCTGTGTTAGTGGCTTGTACATGTGACAACCAGTCTTGGGGAGGATTGTTTAAGTTTGAAGACTTCTGCTTATATTGTTTTTTCTTTATATTGCTTATTTTTCGCTTGTTAGGTTTAGGCTGACTTGTCCTGGTGGGAAAGGATAAGTGCCATCACACCTGGTTTTTGGGTCATGACACCATTTGTCACAACCCAAAAATGAACGTGATGGCACTTGTTTATTCCTACCAAGACAAGTCAACCTCAAATCCAAAAACAAGAAAGAAATGTGGAAAGTAAGACAATAATATCATGAAAGAGGAAAACTTAGTCATTCTAAAATACCCCTACAACCTGATTGTCACGTGTACAAGTCACTAATCAATTAATACATAATTGAAATATAATACATGTCTCAATGTCTTTGTTTCTCGAATAGAACAAAACATAAAGTAAGGAATAAGAGGGCCCGCCAGGATGACATGCAGCTACCTCTCGAGTGTCAGCAGAAAATCCTCAAAAATAGATGAAGAAGAAATGTCACACGGATCTGAACTCAGAACCTACACAAGTGTAGAAGTAAGGAGTGAGTACCAAACAATACGGTACTCAGTAAATAGCCACCCAAATAAGGTAAAACTGGGCTAGAATATGAGAGCTCCTTTCATTGCAACTGAACCGCCTCAACTACAATCTGCATAGAAATTAGCCCAACCTAACAGTTTCACAATACACAATTCACAAGGCTTGGCAATCACAGTCCAACAGTCAGAGTTCAACAACCAACATGTATCAAGTATGTCAATCACATTGTCAAGTAGATCAATCTCAATTACCAAATAGATCAATCACAAGTATCAAGTAGATCAATCACATGTATCAAGTAGATCAATTTCAAGTATCAAGTTCATCAAATCACAATAATCAAACACTTGTCGGAACCATTTTCTATTGGCACAATATCACTAGTCGAAACCATTTCCCATTGACACTATATAGTATGACTTACCGGAATAATTTTCCTTTGGCACAATAACACTAGCCGAAACTATTTTCCTTCGGCTTTATATAATGTCACTTGCAAGAACCATTTCCCTTTGGCACAATATTGCTAGCGGAAACCATTTCCCTTCGGCTTTATATAATATCACTTACCGAAACCATTTCCCTGCGACATATTATCACTAGCCAAAACCATTTCACTTCAACATAATCATTACATGTCTCATCATAGTGCATAGATATCAATACAAATAAGCAATTACACACCATAAGGAAGAGACAATAACTCAAGCAATTCAATCCACAATAATGCCTTCAAAGCATTTCACAATAAACAAATTAAGGTCCCCAACAACACAATTCACAAAGCAAAACTATCAACACGTTGCCTTTTTCATTAATCCCTTTTTATTCATTAATTTCAATTAAGTGGAATAATTGAACCCATTACTTTATTTTCATTGCTCCCCAACACACACACTGAAGGAAAACACACGATTCTACTAGTTTTACAAGGTCTAGAAGATCACTTTTCTCAATTCAATCAAAAGTCAATTCAAGACTTGAGCCTTCCCTTTACAAATAATTTCCAAAGCCACACAATTTAATTCAATCAAGTAATCATAATAAGATTCCGAAAATAACAACACCCATAGCACTTTGAAGAATGGGTCAAACTAACTCAAAACTCAATTTTAAAAATGAGGTTTGAATTCGAAAATCTTTGCTTGAAAACGTTACCCAATGTATTTAGAACTCATTGGTGAAAACCATTCTGAAAAAGGAATTAAAATCTTATCAAAATCACTATTTTACTTTAGAACTCAAATTGTGGAAAAATCTTGTCATTTGCCAATCAAAATCCCAAGTTTTGATATTAAAATCCTTAAATGATAAAGGGAATTGAAGTTTTAGGGTCACAAGGCTTACCCAAATAATTTAGTACAAGAAATCTCTTTGAAATCACCTCCAAAAATTTTCCAAAACTCAAAATGGAGAAAAATGGCAAATGGCAGGCCAAAAACCCTCTCTAATGTCGCTTAAGCTATGCCCGCATAAAATGGGACTATCGCGATCGAAAACCACACAGGCGTTCATTTACCCCACTAAACAACTTTCAAGTGAATTAAATACCACCCTCAGATTATAATACCACTCTCACCCGCCACATCATAGCCATGTAAGCATCACGTCATAGCCATGTAAGCACCATGTCATTAATTTTTTTATTTATTTCTACTTATTCATCATTTTCCCTTTTTCTTTAAATATTTTTTGGACTTATATACACTAATTAATTAATTTCTAAAATTATGTGGGCTCATTTATTTAACAAAAAGCTTCATCATCAGCCCCAAATTGAAGGTATATTCTTTCAACAATGGCAATAAAAAATTGAAGCTAAATCTTTTCAACAATGTCAACCAAAAACTAAAGCTAAATCTTTTCAGCAATGGCATCCGAAAATTGAAGTTAATTTCTTTCAACAACGATGTATTTAGCTATAGCCTCAAAATTCACACCTTTTATCAACAAAGTTTGTGTCTAAATCATAAGTAAAATCTTGATGCTTACATTTTATAAATTTAACTTTCTTGAATTTTAACTGATCTGCTATTTTTTGAGTTTCTAATCTTCATTTCGTTGATGAGATTGAAGCTCCAAGAACATTAATTGAAAATCTGGATCTATGAATATATCTTCATAATGAGTATTGTGAAATCGATGTGGGTATTATGAAATCGATTATTTAAGAATATGTATTCCTCATCACTCCATTTTTCTCTATTATTATTGCTATTGGTGGTGAATGTTGTGGGATTAATGGCTGTAACGACGATATTGGCGTTAGGTTTTGTGAAATCGATGTCAACAATAATAAAGTGATGAGGAATAGAATAGTGAATTGCTAAAGAGTTGGTGGAATGAAAATAATGGAAAAGAGATATTGATTGTTTATGAAGAAAGGTAGAAGTAAGAGGTTTTCAATGGAGAAGAAGGTATTGGGGAAGACAACAAAATAAAGAAAAAAATAAAAAATTTATTTAAAAAGTGGGACCCACAAATTCATTATCTCTAAATAAGAAAATTCATATTTAACAAAAAAGTTAATCTATCATGAAAAAAAAACTAAAAATGTTATTTATATGTTGGCCAATAAAAAAATGCCATGTGTATAATCTTATAATTTCAGTTTTTCTTTTTTCCTTCTTCACACGCTTTTTGGAGAGTGAGTTTACTCTCCCTGTCATGTCATTCCTTAGGGTAGTATTTAATTCATTAAAAAATTGTTAAGGGAGATAAATAAACACCGTATAGTTAAAGTACTAAAGTAAGTTGTGGTATCAAATTTAGAGAGGTTTTTATGTATTTTCTCAAAACTGAAATCACAAAACATCAAGGTCTGATTCCTAACAAAAGCACTGTTCGGCGTGCATTGGTTCAAATCCAAACCCAAGATAATACTATATACCTTACTTTGCAACAGTATCGATAATTCACCCAATTCTCTCATATTTTAATGGGTTAAGTGAGTAATTTTTTTAGAAGGATAAAATATGGATTTGAACTCATATTCAATGCATAGAAATATGTATATTTATGGGTAAAATATGAGTTAATTTGTAATTTACTCAATCTATTTTTATCAATATAAAATATGAGCGGATTAAATTATTATCCATTTTATATTAACCCATTTTTAATCCATCCAAATTTAACCTGATCCACCTATTTGTCACCATTACCCTGCACCTAAAATGCAAAATTGAACACTAGGGCGGCTACTATATTTAATTAGTTTCATATCTAATTATTTAGATTAGCCACACTACTTAAATATAATTTTCAAAGGTCTAAATTAGATTCATTTAACAAATATCCTAATCATAGTTTTAAAAAATTATATAATTTTGGAAAACACTCTCTAATTCTAATACGAAATATCAATCTCCCCCACAATTTATTGTACTTACTATTGTTATCATTAATTTTATTCTCTAACTTTATATTTTAAAAAATCAGTAAGTTCCCCTCTCTCCACAAAATCTCAAAAGTATTCATATAATTATAATTAAAAATCTGCAAATTAAATATTTCTTTTACCAAGTGTGTTTGGTACGGAGAAAAACATTTTTTACGAAAAATATAATTTCCTAGAAAATATTTTCTTAGAAAACAAGTGAGTGTCTTACTTATTGTCTAGTGTTTGATAAGTAAACAAGAAAATACTATTTCAAGAACATTTATATGTTATTTAACAAAAGACCATAGAGGCGGGATGGATGGTTGAGTGGGTGTTCGGGGATAGCGGGGGCGGGATGGTCAAAGGTGGAAGTTGAAGGGAATAGATGGGCAGAAGAAGACAATAAACTTGGAATGCCACTTATGTAACTTGTTTTCTCTACTTTTATTAGAGAAGTCATTTTCTTCATTTTTAAAAGGGAAAAGGGTTCGAAATATATTCGAACTTTGACTGAAATTGCTGTAACAATCCCAAACTTTGGGCAGGACCTATTACCCCTTACACTATTTAATAGTGTATTTTAAAGATATATACGTGCCCATGTGGACGTCATAAATATTGCATCATTATAAATAGTAACTTGTCCAGCTGGACACTTATATATCTTTAAAATACACTATTAAATAGTGATGGGGGGTAATAAGTTCTGCTTAAAGTTTGGGATTGTTACAGTAATTTCGGTCAATGATCGGATTTATTTCAGACCTTTTTCCCTTTTTAAAAGATTTATTTTTCTAGAGAAAAAAAAATTTCCCAACATTTTGACCAATCAAATGTAGAAAACTTTGAAAACTTTTTTTTGTTTTCCTCCATACCAAACACATATAGCACTAAATTGAAGAGCATCAAATCAAATATGATTTTCACAGAATAACACAAAAATCCAGTTCATCATTTATATAGGACTTTTTAGTGATATTCTTTAACCGAAATTGTCCACATATATACTGTGTATCATAATTTTAAAAAAAAGTAATTACACTCAAGTGTAAGAAAATGAACATATTAGAGGAATAAATTGGAGGTGAAATCATAATGAAATTTAATTTTCATGTGACAAACACAAAGAAAAATTTGTCCATATATATTATTTAATTGATATTAAAATTTGTTCAGGCTATGAATATCTCTTCTTCTTTTTGTGTGTGTGGGGGAGTTCATTTATTTTATGGATGTAAGATTTACAAGATGAAATTGATGATAATGAGTATAAAATTTGTAGGGAGATTGATAATTCATACCTAAATTAGAGTGTTTTTTCAAAGTTCTATATTCTTAACTATTATCAGGATATTTGTTAAATAAGATTCATCACCTTTAAAATTGTATTTAACAAATATGACTCATCCAAATGTGCAATTGAGGTAATAGACAAAAAAAATATGATGGAGAAGATCTAAATTCCAAAAAAGAGAGGGTGTCGGTTATGAATTGGTCTGACCACTTCAAGATCAATAATGGCTTGTTTTAATTTTTGAAATAAAACATTTTTTTTGCAAAAAAAAAAAAACAATACAATGTTTGTTTTATGGTCGTATGCAAAAACATTAATACCTTATTTGGACGGTTGTTGCCCGTGGTATTGTATTACATCATATCGCTAGTTTAAATATAATGTTTATTTTGATTGTTATTTAAATTATATTGAATCATATCATTTAAATTCATCGTTAGGTAATGATAAAAAGACTCATTTTATGTAACGACTGATTTGGCATAATCACGTTGTTACCTTAATATTTTCTTCTCATTTTGTCTTTATTTATTATTTAATAATCATATTTCATCTTTTATCCTACCTTTTCATAGTAGCTCTACCATGTACCCTATTTTTCTTGTAGGCTTATCATTCAAATTATGGATATGTGACATTATGTAATGACGTAGAATGATATAATCTATCCAAACACTGTATTCATTAAAACAATAAGTACAATATAAATATATAATACAATACAATACAATACGATACATTATGAAACAATACGTAATTGTGTTGCCCGCAGGGATCCAACTGTTTTCAAAGAATTTACTGAGTAATATATTTTGATACCACTAATTGATTGGAAAAACCCAACATCAAGAAAAGGTAAGTCTGTCAAATTATATTTTATTTGTTTTAGTAGTATATATATAGGCTAATAGATTTTTTACAAAAAAAAAAAAATACGAGAAGTAAGCGTAATATGGTAAATCAAAAAAAAATTAATATAACAGAAATTTAAAGGGAGATTTTTGAAAATTTCCCTATTTTTTATAATCGTGTGCAAAATTTGAAAGGTATAAGTTGCTTAATTTGAAAGAAACTAGTGGCTTAATCCTAACGTAATATGGTTTATCAAGACTTAATTATTTTGGACCATATTAACATTGTTATACTCATTTCCTTGAAAACATGAAAAATTAAGTTTAGATCAGAGTTCATCTCATGTTCAATAATTGACACAATCTCAAATTTCTAAAAAAAAATATATTTTCTAGTAAAATTTAAGGTAGCCTTTTTAGGGCTTGTTTGGATGACTTATAAAAAATAACTTATAAATCAAAAGTTAAAAGTCATAAGTAGATGGTAATCTATTTTTGACTTATTTTAATACTTTTTTGACCTAAAAATAGGTGCTTAAAAATACTTTATAACCTTTCTAAACAACTCAAAAACTAAAATAAATACTTAAAAGTCAAAAACACCTAAAAATAAGTTAATCCAAACGGAGTTATTTTTGTTTCTTCATAACATATAACTCTATATTAGCAAATAATCTTTCAAAATACATAAAAGATCTTTGACGATTTTATAATAGATATGGCTGTTGATTTCTATCATCCGTATAAGGTAGATATATGTCACATGCAATGTTTCTTTTTAAAAAATAATTTTTATGATATCTGGCATAGATAATAAATAAACCAAAGGACTAGTTGAACAATAATGACTTCAATATTTTTGTATATCAGTCTATAAATAGTGGGCATTGCACAAAGTAGAACTTGCAACTTAGACAGAAGCTAACCAACCAACAATGGCTATGAGAAATCTCTTAAGCTTCTGCATCTTTTACCTTATAGCCCTTCCAAATTTGTTTGCTCTATCGAGCGCTGCAATCCCTGCAAAGCGCTATTATGCTCCATTTAATCGAACTAGCTTTCCTCCTGATTTTGTTTTTGGCGCTTCATCAGCTGCTTATCAGGTATATATAACTTTAAATTTTCTACATCCACATGCTCGGAAATAAGTGTGTAACTATATCATCTAAACAATGAGATAATACATTAGTAGTTTCAACACTTACTTGAAGCGTATGTGTTTCTACCACGATCTCAAGTTAATAGAATAATATATAATCCAAATTTGCCCCTCCTTCATTTGTGTGGGCTTAATTTTTTTTTTTTTTTGTTGATACTATAGTGAGAATTGAACATACAACATTTGCTTGCTCTGACATTATATTGATGTGCTTAACCATTTTATTTAAGTATTAAGCTATTTATGTTTGTATATTTATTTAATTTTATCTTTAATATTAGCTACCTCACACACACATATATATGCCTTTCCATGAAGAATAAGATTAACTTTTTATTTTTTTGTTTAATGAGCTTTCAGATTGAAGGAGAAGCACTTAAAGGAGGAAGAGGACCTAGTATATGGGATACTTTTACTCGCCAACACCCAGGTCTTCATCATGAACTAAGAAAAATAACAACTATAAAAAAAAGGGAAGGAACAAAAAAATATTTATTTTCTAATGTTTGATTATAATTAAGTAAATAAGAAAATATTATCCTAAGAATATTTATATGTTATGTAGCAAAAGATTATGGAGATCTAGATAGATGGTTGAGTGGGGGTGCGGGGGTGGGAGTTGGGGGATTAGGTGGGTGGAAGGAGACAAGAAATATAAAATGTCACTTATATATGCAATTTATTTTCCCTACTTCTATCAGGAAATTTTTTTTTTTCACGAATTTATTTTCCTAGAAAAAATATTTTTCAAACATAGAAAAATAGAAAAACATATTTTGGAAAATGTTTTCCTATCCCTTCCAAACAATTTCGTGCTTATTCATTCTATAACTAAATTAAAGAGCATCAAATCAAATATGATTTTTATAGTTCATAATTTTATATAGAACTTTTTACGGATGTTCTTTAATGTGGGAAAAAATTGAGTTATATGTATGTGAAGAAATGAAAGATTTACAAAATGAAATTGATGACAATAAGTATCAAATTTGTAGAGAGATTGATATTTCATACCAAAATTAGAGTGTATTTTTCAAAGTTTTATATTCTTACCTATAGTAACTATGCTTGTTAATTAGGGAGATTAATTAGCCTTTTTTGTGCTTGTTTTTTCATATGATATAACTCTTCCTTAGCAAATATTCTTCCAAAATACAGAAAAGATCTTTGACGCTTCTACAGCAGATGTGGCTGTTGATTTCTATCATCGCTATAAGGTATATTTATATGACATACAGTGCGTGTTCGTTGCACATTTTTTTGGCCCTCTAAACTGCCTATGTTTCACTGAATATTATAGGAAGACATTCAACTGCTTAAGCAAGTGGGATTAAGAGCTTTCAGGATGTCTATCTCTTGGTCTCGAATTTTACCATGTACGTAACAATTGATTACTTACCTATTATTAAAGAATAAGAGAAACTAAAGATATGGAATAGGTTAAATAACGTGGTTCAATCAATGTGTATAACTAGAGTACTTAAGAGTCACACTAGGACTAAGCTACTTAATATCGACTAGGTTGTTACATCTTATACTAGTGAAGTCGACTAGTCGCCTAGTCCTAGTGTGACTCTAACTCCAGTTGTACACATTGATTGGACCATATCTTCAGTTTTCCTTATCTTCAACACCTATAACTTATGGATGTGAAATATATTTACAAGGAAAATAATTAATATATAGTTGATCTACTGAAAGCTTTGTTTCCTTATTGTGTTTATTTAAGATGGGAAGGTAAGCAAAGGAGTGAATCCAGAAGGCATCAAATTCTATAATAATGTCTTCAACGAGCTAATAGCTAATGGTAATAATATAATTATAGCTCCCTCTCTCATTAATTAATTTTCGTCTCTAATTATTCATATCCATTTAATAAATAAACTTTTCCTTCACATATATATATATATATATAGGTATAACTCCTTTTGTGACTCTATTCCATTGGGACACACCACAAGCCCTTGAAGACGAATATAAAGGGTTTCTTAGCTCAGAAATAGCGTAAGTAGAAGTTGATCAAACATTCAAATAAACTAATTGGAGATAGCGCGCACTCACCATGAATCATGTTGTTACTAATTAATTCAGGAAAGACTTTGGTGGTTATGTGGACATTTGTTTCAAAGAATTTGGGGATCGAGTAAAGAAGTGGATCACTTTGAATGAGCCACTTTCTTACAGCTTGAATGGATATACAAAAGGAACCTTTGCACCTGGAAGATGTTCTAAATATGTAGGTAACTGCACTGAGGGTAACTCTGCAACTGAGCCCTATATTGTTGCTCACAACTTGCTTCTAGCACATGCAACTGCTGTTAAGATCTATAGAGATAAATATCAGGTTATTAATTACTCCACCACAACTTTTATTTTCTTATATTATACTTTCTCTTTCCAATAATATAATATAAGAAACAGTAAATTATAGGGGTAATTTTACTAAATCACCCATATTAAATACAAGTCATTTAAATATTTAAAAATAAACAGTATTTAATAGCAAATGTAAAATAGACACAACATGGTAAATTATTCATTAGTTTTATAAACTGAACAAATATTATTGGACATCCGTAGACAAGTAAAGATGGACGGAGGGAGTACTTACTATATCTTTTGATTTTCATTTAATAAACTGATTTAATTTGTCGTTTGGGTGATTATTCGTAGATATTTGGATTGAATAATACTCCCTTTATTCTCTTTTATTAAAAAATATATTTTCATCATTTCAATTTATTTATTTGATTTTGCTTTGAAGCATATAGTTTAAGAAAATAAAAAAGAACATTTTTAAATTTTATAGTCTTAAATTAAAGATAGGTAGAATGCACCTTAGTTTAAGTGCATTTAATTAAGTAGAAAGCCATAAATACTATCCATCCCTTGTTTGGGACTTGCTTCTTGCCCATGCATAATTCAGAAGTCACTGATATTTTTACTTAAATATCCTTACTGAATATTTAAAATAATTGCAGAAAAGTCAGAAAGGTCAAATAGGAGTTACTCTGGTTACTCATATGTTTGTGCCCAAAATCAATACACCTCAAGGACTCAAGGCCCCACTAAGAGCTCTTGATTTTATGTTGGGATGGTAAGAGCTACTGACCATATGTCCACATCACTTCATCACACTCTAAGCAACTTGCAACATATTTTTATTGGCTAGATATTTCGAAAATCAACCATTTCAAATTTAAATAAGAATTTGCTCACGAAATCTTTAAATTTTTTGAAATGAAATTTATATATTAATACAGGTTTTTGGATCCAATAACATATGGTGAGTATCCAGCAAGCATGAGAGCAATGGTAGGGCATCGACTCCCAAAATTCACAGCTGAGGAATCAAAGTTAGTAAAAGGGTCAATGGATTTCTTAGGGGTTAATTACTATACCACAAATTATGCTTCTCCATTGCTCTCTGTTAATCAATTTAATCTCAGCTACACCACTGACAATCATGCTGATCTTTCACGTAAGACAACAAACAAATTAAACTTTGTTCCAAATAAATAAACATATATATCTTCACTTTCAAATAATTACTTTCTTTTTGTTTCTATTTAGCATTAAAGGATGGAAAACCTATTGGCACACCGGTACTCTTTCTTTCCTATTTCTTTTCTTGTACTCCTTTCGTCCACTTTTTAATGTCATGGTTTCCTTTTTTAGAATCAAACTATAAGAATTTTGACTAACATTTTACGATGTATTTTTTCATTATATTAATATGCAAAAAATTACAATTTTTTGTTTAAAATATCAAATTAATTTTAATCGAATTTGACTTTAAAAATTAGTCAAAATTGACTTTTGAAAAGCATAACATGAGAATTAAAAGCGGACGGAGGGAGTAATTCAGAATTTTCTCTTCAAAATTTTGACTCATATTTAATTAATAATGTGAGTAGACTGCCTTGGATTGGCTTTTCATTTATCCAAAAGGAATCTATGGTCTCATGCTTCACATCAAGGAAAAATATAACAATCCTCCCATCTACATCACTGAAAATGGTACGTACTTACCTCACTTTTGTCTTCAAAGATTAGTGTAACATGACTGTTAAAATATTTGACATTAAAATTCAGGGATGGCAGATGCCAATAATAGCACAATGCCACTTAAAGAATCTTTGAATGACGACATGAGGATAAAGTATTACGAGGGCCATCTATGGTTTCTATCAAAAGCTATAAAGTAAGTTTTCTTGTGTAAATTTTTTGCTTTATTTTGGCAAGTATTAATTAAAATCTAATGCAAATAAGTTGCATAATGGGCAGGGCTGGAGCAAATGTTAAAGGACATTTTGTGTGGTCGTTCTTGGATGATTATGAATGGGATGCTGGTTTCACTGTGCGATTTGGCCTCACTTTTGTTGATTACAAGAATGGTCTTAAACGATACCATAAGAAATCTTCTTACTGGTACAAGAAATTTCTATTGTACACTGGCCAATAAATTATGTCACTCTTTCTAGTAGCTCAACTTTGGAAAATTGCATTTAATTTAGAGGTCCATTGTGAGTTTTTTAAGAGCTGTACTTGCACTCTGTGTTGAGTGTTGACACAAAATAAATGTACTGTACTTTTGTGTGTTCACGAATAACTCCTTATTAATTTTAGGGTAACGTTATTTGGGACGACAGGAAATTGGCACGAAAGTTACTTTTTGGGGGTAAAGTCGTAATTACAGGGAGTTGGAAAGGGTGTGGTTGTAAATTCAATATTTTTTTTTACCCAAAATACTCTCTAAAGTAAAATTACTTTGAAAAGTCTTAAACCACTAGATGGTTTCAAGAAATTACACAGCCCAATAAATTTTTTTCTTTTCAATAAAAAACACGAAAACATTTGTTACTCTTATTTATATCTACTTCAATACTCTATTCACTCTCTTTCTTTCAATTTTTTTTATCTTTAATTGTTGTTTATTTTTCTATTCTTCTTCTTTTTCAATATCTCACTATTTTTGTTCATTAATTTCAACTCATGGACAAGTATGTTTATGTTGTTTTTAAGGGAAAAAAAGGTATATTTATTAAATTTTATAAGCATTCTTTAAATTAACATTTATTAATTTATTGATTAATTAATACCTCTACAAAATAATAATATTTTATAATTTCATTAATTATATTCCACGTTGAGGATAACACTACTAGTTTTCATGAAATTCAAAACATTTAATGAATCCATTATTTTTTAGTTAAATTAATTTTTTTATAATATTTTCCTAAGAGTATTAATTGTAGGGATAAAATGAGAAAAAAATTAACTAATTTTATCTTAATTTAATAAATAAACAAGTAATTTGATATATATATATATATATATATATATATATAAAGGTGACCAACTAATACAACTAATATGGGATGGAGAAAGTATTGAATTGCGATGTAAAAAAAATTGGGAGCAAATTCTTTAAATAGTCATCCATGTTTGAAAATTTGCCTTGTAATATCACTTTTGTTTCTTTTAGGACCACAATATTACCAAGTTATTCCTATTTTCCTCAAAATATAAACCACACTCCTAATGAAACGTCATGCCACATTATTATTATTTTTAACAAAAAATATTTTTAACAATAGAATAAAAACATTTACCTCACTCTTGAATTTTATAAAAAAGTAATAAAATTTAAAATTTAAAATTAACTAATATTTATTATTTATATGTAAATATTTTAAAAATTAATTATAAGAAGTTATTATCTTATTTAGTTGAGTACATTAATTTAATATTGTTGGTACAATTTTTTTTTTATAATATAAAAAATAAATAAAAATAATATATATATATAGAGCCAAATATAGACAAGATGATGTGACACCTCTCTAAGGCCACCATCCATATTTATCTTTTTTTCTCATTTTTTTTTTTGACTTTTTTCTTTATTTTCCCCTATTTTCTTAATTAAAGTAGAATAATTGAATGTAATTAAGAAAGGAGAATGCATGATTGGAATTTGAAGCGACTTCTCAATTCTTCATTAATAAATATAATAATTAATATAATAACTTATACACAATATATTAGTATGATTGTTAAAAAAATTCCAATTTCATTCATCTTTTTATTCAAATTTTTGACATTTTTCTTAATTTTTTCTATTTGTATAATTTATTAGAAAATCTAAAACTATTTCTTGATATCCATTTTCATGAAATAGTTCCCACGTAACTATACATATTAAACACTATTTCTTCTCTTCTTTATTTGTTTTTATTTCTCCTTTATTTGCTTTATTAAAAGTCTTACATTCACAACTCATTTATTCCATTTTTACTCTTAATAATATTCATAGCTCATACATTTCATATTCATAACTCATACTTTTCATATTCATAAGTCCTAAATATTTAATTTAAAATTTAAAACACCTTATAATAATAGAATGTTGTTACTAAGAGCATGTATAAGGAAGTTAAATTTATGCTCAAGTTATTTGACACTTTTTTTCGTCAAGAATTTCTTTGTGGCCTTCTTCTAATTATAAAATGACAAATATAACTTTTAGTGTTTTAAGTTTTTCTAATTTAATATATTTATAAATAGTAACTACTCATAACTCATATCCTTTAATTTTAGTCTTAATAATTTCATAACTTACGAGTATAGTTTAGATTACTTTCCCTTTTTTGATGTAATTATTTTTTTATTTAGCATGATGGGAATATAAATATTATAAATACCATACATAAAACAGTACCATATTAATAATTCTTTATATTTTTTTTGTTTTATATTATTATATTTAAATAATTTATTTTGAATTGATGAATTGATTTATTGAATTCATATTTTTTTTATAATGAAAATTGTAAAAATGATGCTTGTATTGTATTACTTTCTCCTTTATTTATTGTATGTTTTCTTGATACCTTTTTAGCTTGATTTTTACATTATTCATGTAATTGTTGTTACTAAGAGCATGTATAAGGTAGTTAAATTTATGCTCAAGTTATATGACCTTTTTTTTTTCATCAAAATTTTCTTTGTGGCCTTTTTCTAATTATATAATGACAAATATAACTTCTAATATTTTAAGTTTTTCTAATTTAATACATTTATAAATAGTAACTACTCATAACTTATACCCTTTAATTTTAGTCTTAATAATTTGATAACTTAGGATTATAGTTTAGATTACTTTCCCTTTTTTGATGTAATTAGTTTTTATTTGGCATGGTGGGGATATAAATATTATAAATACCATGCATAAAACAGTACCATATTAACAATTGTTTATATTTTTTTGTGTTTTATATTATTATAATTAAATATTTTATTTTATTTATTATTAATTGTTTTTTAAAAAATTGATAACATATAATAATGGCTTGAACATAGCTTTAGGGAGTAGAACATGGTGGTGGATCTATGATTATTACTCATTTAGTCCTCTATGATCCTACTTTTTATTATAAAACATAATTAATATAACTATCTTATTTCAATCAAAGAATTATGAGAATAAGTTATATTTGATTTTTTCTCTCAAAGAAAATCAATGATGAAATAAATTATTATATGATATCATTGCTTATCTTTCTGCACATGTAACAATTTGTTTTTGTCGCTGTAATGACCCTGCAGGTCATTTTTGATAATTTTTGTAAAATGACCATTTTACCCCTTCCGAGAGTTGTCCCGAGTCATGTTTGATCAGTATCCGAAGTTGGTTTTGTGAATTTCCTTGATAAATTATGCTTTTTGGAAAGTTTGAATTCTAAAGGATTAAGTTATAAAAATGTGATTTTTGAGGTCATTCGGAGTTTCAGAGCTCGGAATGGAATTCTGTCGATTCCATCAGCTCCGGAATGTGAAATTTGGTCTAGGAGAATTGATGGTATCAGATTTGGAGTTATATCGTGGATTTGAGGCCTTGAGTTGGAAATTTGTGAAATTTTGACCATAGAGTTGACTTTGGTCAACATTCGGTGATCGGATGCTCCGAATTGAATTCTGAAAACTCTGTTGGATTCGGGGGATGATTTTAGGCTTAGGAGTTGCCTTGGTTGAACTTTTAGAGGTCCCGAGCTTGACTTGAGTTTTTGAAACTTAAGTTAGTTTAGTTGCGCTTTATCGGGTTCCGGATCAAGGAGACCTCGAATTCAAATTTCGAAAGTTCCATTGAGTCCGGAAAGTCGAATTTAGTAGGGAAGCATATAAGGTTTGTGTGCACGAGGTTCCGAACAAATCCCGAGGGTCCATTCGGAGACTTAGTGCATTGCTGATTTTATTGAAGTCTGGTGATATTTGGCCTCCGCGTTCGCGGAGGGTAGTGGCGCATTCGCAGAGAAGGATTTATGCCTGAAACAGTGTAGGTCGAGAAAATACCCATTTTCACCATTTTTAGACTTTTGGAGCTCGGGAAGGCGATTTGAAAGGGGACTTTTCATGGAATCAATTGGGTAAGTGATTTTGACCCTCAATCTTCATTACCCATTGATTACAACTCGATTTTAACTTGAATTTGAGGTTTTTAAAGGAGGAATTTTGAGGGTTTTCAAGAATTTTAAAATTTTGATAAATGGTGATTGTGGTCTGATTTGAGCTCCGTTTTTTAATTGGTTTTCACCAATGGATTTCTAATGCTTTGAGGATCATTTTCATGTAAAAAATTCCGGATTTAAACCCCATTTTTGGAATCAGATTTTTGAGCCATTTTGAATCTTTTGTCCGAATTTCATGTTCTTGGTGTTGTTAGTTCCGAAATTTGATTGTGATTCATAATTTGAATAGATTGTGTTGCTTTGGATTACTTTCAGAAGGGGAAGGCTCCGATTTTTGGTTGATCATGATTTGGCTAAGGCAAGTGAACTTCTAAAACTTCGTGAATCTTGTAGAATTCCGGATTTCTCTTTCTTTATTGTGTTGGGGAGTAATGGGATTGAGGTATGGGTTGAATTCTTATATGAAGCAATCTAAATTGATCGGAGGGGTTAATAAAATAGCTATGTGTGCTAAAGTGGTAGGCCAAAGTGTGTTGTGCTGTGATCTCGATATCGATGTGCAGTTGTGAAATGCTTTGATGGCTTGCAATGAATGTAATCGGTAACGTGAACTCCTTGATTAGAACTCAATATGAACTCGATGAAATGCTATGATAGCCTCGATGTGATTGTGAACTTGATGAATATGTCTTTTGCTCATTGTGGACTATGGGACTAGACTTGAAACTCTTGTGAGGCGAGATTTCAAAAGCTCAAGAATTTATTGACTTCTGCTCCTGTGTTGACTTTGCCCGAGGAGGGTGTGGGTTTTACCGTATATGGTGATGCCTCCGGAGTTGGTTTGGGAGGTGTGTTGATGCAAAAAGGGAAGGTTATTGCCTATGCTTCTAGACAGTTGAAGACTCATGAGAAAAACTATCATACCCACGACTTCGAGCTTGTGGCGCTGGTACTTGTACTTAAGTTGTGCCGGCACTACTTGTATGGGGTTCATTGCGAGGATTTCACCGATCATCGGAGTCTTCAGTACATTTTCAGTCGGAGGGATTTGAACTTGAGACAGTGCAGATGGCTTGAGTTGATGAAGGACTATGATATGACCATTTTGTATCATCGTGGGAATGCCAATGTGGTGGCCGATACTTTGAGTAGGAAGGCTCCTAGTATGGGGAGTCTCACCACGATCAGTGTTGATAGCTAGAGATGTTCAGGGGTTAGCCAACAGCTTTGTCAGGTTGCAGGTTTCTGAGGAGAGCGGTGGTTTGACTGCATTCATTGAGGCCCATTCTTCCTTAGTTGAGCAGATTCTAGAGCGCCAGTTTGAAGATGAGAAGCTGTGTCTCATTCAAGACAAGGTGATGAGAGGCGAAGCCAAAGAGGTTGTACTTGATTCCAATGGAGTTTTGAGGATCGGAGGTCGGATTTGTGTGCCCAAGGTGGGCGAGTTTATTGGACTGATTCTAGAGGAGGCCCATTGTTTTAGATATTCTATCCATCCGGGAACAACGAAGATATATCATGATCTGAGTCAGCATTATTGGGGGTGTGGTATGAAGAGAGATATCACAGACTTTGTATCCAGATGTTTGACCTGTCAATAGGTCAAGTGTGAGCACCAGCGGCCCGGAGGTGTGTCTCAGAGGATGCCCATTCCTACTTGGAAGTGGGAGTTGATTATCATGGATTTCATTGTGGGACTACCTACCACTATGGGTGGTTATGATTCTATTTGGGTGGTTGTTGATAGGTTTACTAAGTCCGCTCATTTCATTCCAGTTCGGGTGAAGTATACATCAAAGAAGTTAGCCCAACGTTAAACCAGTCAGATTGTTAGACTTCATGGGGTGCCGATATCTATAGTCTCGGATCGAGGTTCATTGTTCACTTTGTACTTCTGGAGGGCTTTACAACATGGGTTGGATACTCGATTAGATATGAGTACAGCTTTCCACCCTCAGACAAATGGTCAGTCTGAGCGGACGATTCAGGTGCTTGAGGACATGCTCCATGCTTGTGTGATTGACTTTGGTGCTAGGTGGGATCAGTATTTTCCCCTAGCAGAGTTTGCCTACAACAGCTATCATTCCAGCATTTGGATGGCCCCATTTGAGGCGTTGTATGGCAGACGGTGTAGATCACTAATTGGATGGTTTGATTCGGCCGAGATGGATTCCTTAGACACTGACTTGCTTAGAGATGCCATGGATCATGTTCGTTTGATTCAGAGTAGGTTGTTGACCGCTCAGAGTCGACAGAAGAGTTATGCCGATCGGAGAGTTCGAGACTTAGCATTCATGGAGGGTGATCACGTTTGGCTCCGAGTATCACCCATAAAGGGTGTTATGCGGTTCGGAAAGAAGGGCAAGCTTAGTCCTAGATTCATTGGTCCTTTTGAGATTCTGAGCCGAGTGGGAGAGGTGGCCTATAAGTTGACCTTACCACCTAGCTTGTCAGCAATGCATCCTGTATCAAATAAAAATAGGGCACATGTCTATCATCTAAATGTGAACTTGACGAAATTATAATGGAGAGGAGTCGAGTCCGAAAAGTACATAAGCAAATGAGGGAAAGGAAAGGGTGAGTATGAAAAATATTCAGTAAGTTTTATCGGCCATGGCAAGACTTACGTATGAAATAGTAATTCCCTTTGGAAACAAATGCCTATAGGATATATAATTAATAATCATATGTAAAATAACAAAAATATCAATATCATTACATATATCTAATCAATGACAGAAAAAACATATAACAATGTGCGTATTAACTCGAATATAAACATTGTCAAGAAAATAATCTAACAAAGCTTAAAATAACAATATTAAATATGCAGCAAATTCCATAACCAAATACACTCATATTTGGATAAAAGGTGGCCCACAATTGAAATTAATTAAAGAAATCTAACAGAACTATAAAGTCCAACCACCAGAGGACTACGATAGTTATTGGGATCTATCTGCTCAAAATTAATGTACATAAAGAAATAAGGGAAAGGGAAGGGTGAGTACGGAAAATACTCAGCAAGTCTTATTAGCCATCTCCTAAAAAGTCATGGCTAAACTAATATTTCTCTTTGGAAATTTATCATATAATATATACTAGTCTCTTGGCACGTGCTATATCATGTTTTATGGTACATCACTATTACAAAAAATTATGAAAAATGACCTCATGAGGTCTCTTTTCTTGGATTGGAGATCTCAACGGTATGTCGCAAAAACATTGATCTCTTTTTGAAATCGACCCCACAAGGTTATGTTTTAGATTTTGTAAAAAGCAACCCCATGAGGTCACTATATTATTATTTTTATTTTTGTTTTTTTACTAAAAGTGACCTCATGAAGTCGTTATTATTATTTTATTTTATTTCCTCAATAGCGACCTCATGAGGTCACCATTTCATATTTTTTTGGCAGAAAAGCAACTTCATGAGGTGTCACGATCCAAGTTTACACCCTCGATGTGACTAGCACTTAGGATCCCAAGTGGACTCCATGTACCGACATGCTGCTAAAGAATAACTGAACATCCTATATAATACAAGCGGAAGCTGAAACATAACTAGCTAAAGAGATGCTTAAATTTAAGACATAATGAAATAACTGTAAATCCATGAAAAATTACTAAACAACTAATGTCTGAATGTAAGCATCGAAATGAAATAGACATGCCGGCACATGACCCCAGCTACCTTCTAAACAAGTACTTTCTAACGTAAAAATCTAACTATTGACTACTCAATGAAGTCTCCAAATGAGGAGGACACACAACTGCAGACTGAAAGTGTTGCTCTAGCTACGAGTGTGAGAGCGAACACCTAAATCTACAACATAATTGTTAGGGTTTTGTCCTGATTTTCTTACCTTATTTGAAGTTTATTTTTTCCTTAAAGAAAAGTCAAAGTATTACCATAAATACTTGAACTTTTTCTGAAAGGAAAATATCTTTCTCTTCCATATTTGGTTATTCTTTTCTTAGAGAAAAAGTTTGGAATCCTATAACTTGAATACCCTTCTCATATCAAGAACACAATAGCATCCACAATGTAGTCGTTTAGAGAGTTTCGTTTATAGGGTGATTTTCTCCAATATATTTATGTTTTTCAATATTAGTTTTATAATATGTAGGCCGCTTGACCAAACCATTTCAATAATATATTTTTAGTATGTTTTTACTTGTCATCTGATTTATCAACACCATATGATTTGCAATTGTAAGCTTCGGCATGACGCTCTAATCACTTTCGATCCCAACAAGTGGTATCAGAGCACATGATCCAACGATCCCATGGTCCGATGGTCTTATGGTTCAATGAGGTTGAAGACAGGCTCAAGATGGTTTCAAATCAATTTGTAATCAATTTGATGATAATGAAGATTTTTGTCTAGCTACACGTGGAAAAGAGATTTAAACCATATTTGCAACATTCCTGTTGCTGCATCTTTGAAAATAAAAATAAAATATTTTAAAACCATTTTTAACTCATATATTTTAAACTTTATTTTTAACCATGGCAAGCAGCAGTAATGAAGATTTTGTGAAGAACAAGATTATCATGCATTGAAGAAGGCGAATCAAGTTTTGTCAAGAAAATCCAGTCAAAAGGGGAGATTTGTTAGGGTTTTGCCCTGATTTTCTTACCTTATTTGAAGTTTATTTTTTCGTTAAAGAAAAGTCAAAGTATTACCATAAATACTTGAACTTTTTCTGAAAGGAAAATATATTTCTCTTCCATATTTGGTTATTCTTTTCTCAGAGAAAAAGTCTGGAATCCTACCCTTCTTCTCATATCAAGAACACAATAGCATCTACAATGTAGTCGTTTAGAGACTTTTGTTTATGGGGAGATTTTCTTCCAATAAATTTTTGCTTTTTCAATATTAGTTTTTAATATGTAGATGAGTAGGTCATATGACCAAATCATAATAATTATATGTTTTTAGTATGTTTTTCTTTGTCATCTAATTTATCAATCATATAATTTGCAATTGTAAGCTTCCACATGTCGTCATAATCATTTTTGAACCCAACAATAATCGGATTCCTGATAGAGAAAAGTATGTGGTCAACACGTGAAGTGTACTGAGTATGTTAAGTGACAATAAACATAATCATTTCAGATGACAACATGCTATAAAAACTGGTGACTTTTCCATTATCATTAATATAGTGAAATAAATGAAAGGCATCTTAAAATCAATGTAAAAAGATCATTTGAGAATCGACTTTTCAAATTTGTAATGACAAATCTATTTATGTAGCTCTGAAGTGAATATATCAAAACTGTTATATCTGAGAAATTATAATGATAATTTAAGTGTGTAGAAATAATAGTACTTAATCGGAGAGTTGACGCCAACTAGCGATGTGCCCCATTAGAGGATGATGAAGTTGCTGCCAAGCTTGTACAAACTAATGTACGAGCTGTACTTCCATAGTACGGGCCGTGAGGAGCAATTAATGGAAAACTTTAGAGGCTTGTAATTTTCAACCCAGTTAGTACGAAATATGGTACGAGCCATACAATGGATGTAGGAGCCGTAATATGCAAACCGTGAAAAAGTCTTGAGGCTATGCAAGATGAGTACCCAACGATGATGAGCAAAGGTACGAGCCATACACTCTTTGTATCAGCCATACCCACGAGGCATAAGAAAGACTCAGTGAAGGCAATAGATACCACGACTTGTACTAGGAGTCATAGGTCCATAGAACGAGTTGTAACATGACTTGTAGATGGTGACAAGAGGACTTGCCTGGTTTCCTCGTTTTTAGGATATAATTTGTGTTGTCTATAAATACTTTTTTTTCTAGGATTTTTTATTACGTTATGCACTTTTATTGGAGAAGTCGATTTTAGAAACTGCTTGTAGAAAACTTCGGTGGATCTTTCAAGTAATTCAACACTTTGATCTCGATTATTGGTTCGGAGTTGATAATTCAAGTTTCCGGATTTCAATTATTCTTCTAGTATGTTCATGATTATGTTTGCAATCATAAATTCTGATTGTGCTCTTGCGAGTATGAGTAGCTAAATTCCATAGCTAGGATTGCAGGAATCATATTGAATTAACGAAGTAAGTTAATATAAAAAGTGATTATTGAAGGTGTGCATGCATGTATTGTATTCTCTTCATCATGATTGCTTTGTAGCGGATGCAAATATTATTACACACCTTAATTCTTAATTTTCTTAACAAAAGATGTATAGAATAGGAAAAAAAATTAACAACAGAGATTCGATTCTATCAAATCTTATCTAATAACTTGAGTTGTGAAATGTAAAGTTAATCCGATATAGAGATAAGGGTTAGAATTCAAACAGTCAGAGGCCAGTAGGGATTTAGAGTGATATTCATCTAAATAGGGTAAACAACATTTAGATGTACTAAACTTACCATTTTGCATGATAAGCATTGAAATCGCACTAATACAATATACTTGTTGAGTGATGAAATTACGGAGAACATAGTCCTAGTTCATTGTCATAATTAATTCAAACCAATATTTGATAAACTGTTGATTGTTATTACAAAATTCCCTTCAGAAATAATTGACTAAAAGTTTAAATAACTGCATAACCTGGTTTCTAGCCACATTCCCTATGGGATTCACCTCAATCTAGCTGAGTTCTATATTTGACCAACAACCATTTTATACTTCATTGCAAGGTGTAATTTAGGAGTATCAATTTTTTTGCTCCGTTGCCGAGGAGTACAATTTTTAGGAGTTAAAGTCAATTGTGATTATTTGACTCTTAATCCTTATTTCGTAATTTTACTCTTTTTTGTTGTTTCTATTTTTCTAAAGGGTATAGTTTAGTGCATGCCAAACACCTATAGTAAGGGTGAACCACTAAAACCTTACAACATTGAGAGATTTGTGCGAAGAGAAATGACTGAACATGAGCATGCAGCAGCTAGGACCCAACAACTTGTTAAGGCTCAAGCTAGGGTGAGCATTTGTGATGTGATGAGGATGTCATTGGGGATGATATTGATGATGATGCTCTTGCAAATCGCTTCCCATTCGAAAGAGCAAGAGGACAACAAAGACCTCTTGCTCTTTTTGATAATGATGAGGGCAATGAGGCTGACTTGGATAGAGTTGGTGCCACTTGGGATATTGTTTTCCCACTGTTGGCTCGGGGGAGAACATCAATATCACAAGTACCATGATCTAAGTGCTTCAGAGATGTAACTGGAGATGACCCAAACGTGCATCTGATGAAATTTGTGGGTACATGAAAGTATTTTGAGATACAAGTCAGCCAAACTGCCATCTGTCTGAGGTTTTTTCCGTTGTAACTTTATAGGGAAGCAATAATGTGGTTTAATGTGTTTCCACATGATTCTATCACCAATTAGATAGAGTTGAAGGATGCGTCCTTGAGAGATTCTTCCCACCATCCAAAATGTTGCAGATGAGGGATGAGATTTAACCTCAAGCATATGCCTATTGAGGCTTTGTATGAGGCTTGGTTATGGTTCAACAAGAAGCTGAAGTAGTGTTCCAACCAAAAGCTATCTGATGATCACTTGATGGAGACTTTTTATAGGTTTTTTCGACGTAAGATTCCGGGAAGGACTAGCTATTCCAATGTATGATTCAAGGAGACGCTAGGTTTGGGGTGTTGGTGTTCATTTTGGTATTATGCCTTATATTGTAGCCTTTGAGTGTACCCGGCGGGCTTATGGGGTTTGACCAGGTTATTGTTTATGTTTTATCATTATTATGCCTTTGTAATTTTCTTCTAGGCTTATGGGGTCCAGTTAGTTTTATATAACTTTACTATATTCATTATTTATAGTAGTAGCTTTACCTCGATGCATTTCTAGTTATACCTTTTCCATTGTCTTCATACCTTGTTATACTCGCTTCTTATCTTGTTATTTGAATCGCAAGCTTGGTCGGCTTATGATGCTTACTGAGTACCCGTTGTTTTGGTACTCATACAACACTATACATCATTTTCCCTAACGTAGATCCGTGCTCTAGTTGCCCCCGGTGATTATCATGCTGCTGTTGCTGATATTTTGGAGATCGATGATGAGCTTATTGGTGATCAGAGTTGACTCATCTCCATCTGTATATGGTTTTTGGTTAGTCTTTTGTATTTTGAGACAGCTTGTATATTTGTTGTATATGTCTAGTTGGTACTCTCCTTTTGTAGTAGCTTTGCACTGGCATCTACCAGGTTTTGGGTTGAATCTTGTAATTTGTCCTCGTTCGAGGGTTGTTTATGTTTGTACTCTCTTCTATTTCTTTTGCTCTTATTTAAAATTTTGTGTTATTATGCTTCCTTTTAGGTCTTGTTCTCCCTAGGCCAGTTGTCGTCGATTCCGGACTATGGGTTGACTTGCCAATTGGTGGGATATAGTAGGTGCCATCATGACCCCGGTTTTGGGTCGTGACAAAACTGAACTTTTACTGTTTAGACCCTTCATGAAAGCCTCAGCTTCCCAGTCATTTGAAACCATTGGAAACTGCATCCTCTCCTTCTAAAATCTTATGATGAGTTCTTGAAGCCATTATGTTGCCCTTATCTTAAAGATTTCTCCCCTCTGGGGCATTACCTCTCTCGCACTAGCATCTGTTTGATGAAACTGTCCGCCAGCATGTTAAAAGAATAAATGAATCCTTGAGCCGGATAGAATACTAGATTAGTGCCCCATAGGATAAAGTTTCTTTGAACTCTTTAACCATTATTGATTCTGCTCTTCTTTGGTCAGGTCATTTCTATTAGAGGCTGTTGTGAAAAATAATAGGTGCTCCTAGGGTCTTTGTTCCCATCATATTTCGAAATTTCAAACATTTTGAACCTCTTGGGATGGGTCTATTATGTAGGGTACCTTCACATAACCTTTTGAGTCTCTTTATGACTGGTGGTTCCCCTAATATATGGTTCATCCCGGAGTTTATGCCTTAATAATGGGATTTTATTTCCCTTCTCAATAGATCTATCATTGATTTTAGAGATGCTAGTGTCTCAGGGATGACCTTAGTTTTGTTAGCAATTTATTCCTCTGTTTGATCCTCTATTTTCGCTTTTGCTCGCCTAAAATGGAGGTCATTAGGAAACAATTTATCCTGCAAACTGAGTTGAGAGGAGGGGTGAAGTTGACTCATTATAACCTCAAAGATTTGTATATTGATCTCGACAATGAATTTGACCATTCTACTGTGTTGTCCAAGAATAAAATGTATATTGATGATCAGCTAATGAGATTGTTAGTATGGACCCCTACCTTCAAACCTGATGAAGAAACTCCGTTGGTGCCAGTTTGGGTTGTGTTGGGAGAGGTGCCTTTCTGCACTGTTACTGTCCAGAAGTTCTTACTCCATTACTATCTTCTATTGGTAAGGTCCTAGACTTGGTTACGTATAAAAAAACTAGAGGGAGTGTAGCCAAGGTCAAAGTACACGTTGATCTCACAAAGGAAAGACCTCACCATGTTTGGATTGGATATGATGAAGATGAAAATGGTGAAGGAAGATGGTTAGCCCTCAAATATGAGGGAGTGCCTGAATATTGTGGTATTTGTAAACATCAAGGTCATAGTTCTACAGCTTGTGCTATCAACAGACACAACAAACACAACAATACAACAAAAGTTATTGGAGGTATTGATGGAGGGATACAGGAGAAAACCACTAACTTCAGGAAGGGGTGCCCAACGGGATACAGGAGAAAACCACGAACTCCTATTTCCAATCAAAACGGTTAGAGAGAAAAGTCCTCAAGTACTCAAAAATAAATCTACCCTGGCTATTAGTAAAAAGTAAAAAGTAAAGCGATATAAGAGAATGAATCCATTATCTTATTAACTTGTGTTGTGCTGTATATAAAAGCTATACCCAACTGATACAGAGAGTCCTAATATATACAAAGTCTATACATAATAACTGTAGGAGATAAAATAGGATTAATAAAGTGATTGAGATAAACTATAATTCTAGAAACCGGAAAACAACTAAAACTATAATAAGCTGATAAACAGGAAGAAAATATTTAATTAGTCGTTATTATGCCCCCGCAAGTTGGTGCTGGTATCAATCACACCCAACTTGGGAAATAGCCGCTCAAAGGAAGCACGTGGCAGTGGCTTAGTGAGTATATCAGCAACTTGGTCAGCAGAATGTAAGTGTTTGACTTCAATTTCCTTGTTCTGCACTTGATCCCGCACAAAATGGAAGTCTATCGCAACACGCTTCATCAGACTATGGAAAACAGGATTGGCACAAATATACGTAGTGCTAACATTGTCACAAAAGACTGTAGGAGTAACATCGAGAGGAAAACGCAGCTCACTAAGAAGATTAGACAGTCAATTTGTTTCTGCAACAGCAGCTGCCACAGCTCGGTATTCCTCTTCAGTTGACGAACCAGAGACAGATCGCTGCTTCTTGGACGACCAGGAAATAGGAGTACCACCTAGAATGAGTACATAACCTGATGTGGAAGTACGATCATCAGGATCTCCAGCCCAGTCCGAATCAGAGAAAATAACTAATCTAGAATCCTGTTTCTTGGCAATATTGATGCCAAAATGTGAAGTTTCACCAAGATAGCGAAGAAGACACTTAACTGCCCTCCAGTGACTTTGACTTGGTTGATGCATGAACTGGGAAAGTTTGCTAACAGCGAAGGCAATGTCTGGGCGAGTAAAAGAGAGCTACTGTAATTTACCTACAACTCGCCTATAAAGAGAACCATAAGCAGGATCATCTCCGGAAGACGCAGTAAGAACTGTCGTGGAAGTCATTGGTGTTGGAGCACCCTTGCTGTCCTGCATACCGACATCATAAAACAAATCCAAAGTATAATTTTGTAGTGACAGGAACAAGCCTTCAGTGTGTGGAAGAACCTCAATACCCAGAAAATAGTTTAAAAGACCAAGATCCTTCAATGAAAACCGATGAGAGAGACGATCAATAATATGTTTTACGCCTCGAGATTGATTGCCCGTGATGATTATGTCGTCCACATAAACAAGCACATAACAGTAAATTCAAAATTGTGTAAAATGAACAAAGAGGAATCTGACTGAGACTTCACAAACCCAATAGTTACCAAATAATTCTTGAGCTCAGTATACCAAGCAGGGGGTGCTTGTTTCAAGCCATAAATGGCTTTGTTGAGCTTGCACACATGCAAGGAGTGATATGGATACTCAAAACTAGGGGGCTGTTGCATATAAACTTCCTGTTCTAGTCGAACTTGAAGAAATGCATTGTTCACATCTAGTTGATGGATGTGCCAGCTGCGTTGGGTAGCAATAGCAAGAACTAAATGGACAGTAGCTGGCTTGACTACTGGACTGAACGTCGAATGATAGTCTAGACCCGGGCGCTGCATAAATCCTTTGGCAACCAAACGAGCTTTAAACTTGTCAATTGAACCATCAGGATGGTGCTTTATGCGAAATATCCACTTACAATCAACCACATTCATCAAAGGACTGAATGGAACCAAATCCCAAGTCCGATTTCTAATTAGAGCATCAAACTCAGATTTCATAGTTGTTCTCCAATGAGAATGAGGTTGGGCTTGTCTATATGTGTTAGGTATGAAGGATGGAGAGGATTGGACGGTGACATTGAACTGTTTCGGTTTAAAAGACTGTTGGTCTTGGGATGGGGAAGTGGTTTGGTTGTTACTGGAACTTGTGGGGCAGATGGGTTGGAAACTATTGAGGGTTGTAAATTAAGGGGATTGGGTGGTGAAGTGTGTGTGGAAGATTGAGGGCTAGAGGTTCTCCGATGGTAAGTAAGTTGTGGTGGGTTCGGGCGAAGAAGGAGACTGTTGTGGTGCTGAAACCGGAGGAATTGATGGCTGAATTTGAATTGGCAAGGAAGATTGAGAATTACCTGAGTTGATGGAGGCACCGTGGGTTGCAGAGGAAGGCGAGAGTGAACGCGTGGGCAGCAGCACAACTGGATCCGGAAGCTCATAACAAACATTTGAATCCAAAGATTTATCCTTTAAAGGTTGTTCCACAAAACAGTTTTCCCAAGATACATGTGCAGTGTTTTTAGTTTTCAAAACGAAAATTGTCTTCCAGAAATAGAACATCTCTAGACAAATATACTTTCGATCAAAACATTGGTGACAATAATATTTATTTGAAAATCCTAAATAAACACATGAAATTGAACGAGGCTCTAACTTATTCCTAGCATAAGGTATAACTATAAGCAAGGGATAACATAGACAACCAAAAACTTTAATGGAATCATATTTGAGTGCATCTTGAAATAGAATCTCATATGGACACTTATCTTTCAAACTTGGAGTGGTCAGTCTATTTATAAGACTAGTTCTCGAATACTGCGTTGCACATGTATTTCATGCTAAGTAATTTTTTTTAAAAAAATATTAGATTAAATGTGCAATGAGTTATATGAATTTTGAAATGGAAGATTACCTTTTGTCTGATTTAAACTGATGAGCCCTTTCATCTTTAAATTTAACATAAATAATTAGTAATATTGTGTATATATAATATCAAATGTAACATGACAAGCTATTAGAATCATTGTGTTTCTTGCGATGCGACACCACATTAGACAAATAACTTCAAAATTTGGATTAAACCTCTGAAATATATAATCTCATATATAACAATTTTTTTCTATAGTAATCCATGCAATTACATATTAAAGTGTAACACAAATTAAAGCTTAACAGCATAAAGACACAACAATTTTAACTGATTAATCAACATAACCTGGGAGGTAAACTAACACGAAATGATTCCTTGACAAGAACTACTTCACTTATTGCTGCCTCAAATCTGTAATTGCTAGAAGAATCTCTAATTTTCAATGATATGAAATAATTCAAATAACAATATGCTTACATAAATTACTGTGCAAATCAATTGGAAGTGCATCTTATACTTCTCCAAAAATGTTATGTGTATTATATAAAAGGGAAAAAACTCAAATATGCCATCGAACTTTTAGAAAAGACTCATTTATGCTATCCGTTAAAAGTTTGACTCATCTATGCCATTGCCGTTCAAGAAAAGGCTCATCCATGCTATTATTTTTTAACTCGGATTTCGCAAAACCATTTTTTACACCCCAAACAACTTTTAACACTTTTCAATTGAGGTTTTTGAATCAAATGTACTCTTTTTGCTTCTTCTTCCTTAAGAACACCAAGAACACAAGCAACTCTCAAATTTCAAACTTTTTCAATTTTTCACGAAATCACTTCAAATTTCAAGAGTAGTTTCCCTTCGAGCTAGATACCAAAACTCAATATTTTTTTAGCGCAAATTCAACCTAACTCAACAAGACCCACTTGAAATTTCTTCAAAGTTTCAAAACTTCAACATTCTTTAATGGTAGAATTTTCTCCACAACTTCAAATCATTTCAAATTTTGAACATAGACTCAAAAAATACCAGGGAACAAAGATCTAATATAAAAAACAACAACAAAAATATGAATCAAAGTAGATTTTTAAAATTTTGGGACTGATTTTCGTTTTCTTTTGGAATATTTTTTTAATAGGGGTGAATTTTTTAAACTCTACAAATGATTTAGAATTTTGAGTTTTTTTTTAAAATAATGATGTAGCCGTAATTTGAGGTGATTTCACGAAGAATTATAGAAATTGAAAATTTCGGAGTTGTTGATGTTTTTCATGTGTTCTTGGTGTTTTTGAGAAAGAAGAACCAAAAAGAGTACATTTGATTCAAAAACTCTAATTAAAAAATGTTAAAAGTTGTTTGGGGTATAAAAATGGTTTTGCAAAATCGGAATTAAAAATAATGGCATGGGTGAGCCTTTTCTTAAACGGCAATGGCATAGATGAGCCAAACTTTTAACCGATGACATAAATAAGCATTTTCTAAAAGTTCAATGGATTATTTGAATCTTTTCCCTATATAAAATTTAATAAAGTACATGAAAAGTTTTTTAACGGATAAAAATTAAAAGAATCAACAAATTTAAAATAATTGGATGAGTGCATATAATTGTATAGTAAAAGATAAACTACACTAAGGCTTGGCAGATTCATGAACTTCACATTAATGCTTTCACAATTTATTAATTTATTTAATAAAAGATAAATGTATTATTTGATAGATAGTATAAAAAATTATAAAAAAGTAGTGTGTATATATGGGTAAAAATGTCCCATTTAGAAGGTGACTTAAATGTATATATATTCATGAATAGTGGCAAAACGAACCAATTGTAAAAAACCACAACACAATAAAACAAAGATTTTATCGTGGAAACCTTCCTCCCTCAAGGAAAGGAAAAATCACACCACAGTTTTATTACCTTCAAACTCAATTCAAGATTACAACTCAATAATCAATGAATTAACTATAACACCTCTACCCTCTAACGATTAGCTATAATCACCGACTCTACTCTCCAAGAAGTCAAACCCACTTCTTGTTACAATTCTCTCAACTCTCGAACACAACTCTCCAAGAAGTCAAACTCGCTTCTTGTTACAATTCTCTCAACTCTCGAACACAACTCTCCAAGAAGTTAAACTCGCTTCTTGTTACAATTCTCACAAACTCACTTTTCAAGAAGTCAAACTTGCTTCTTGTTACAAACTTCACTAACTACTCTTGAAGAAGTCAAACCCACTTCTTGTTCTTCAACCTAGGAATTATTACAACTCAATAATAAACCTAGAACAATTCAACAAAGACTAATAACCCTAGCCTTTAATTGATCAGACTTCAACATTCAATAGTTCAAACTCGAACACAACTCATGAACCTGGTTCCAGTGTTGCTGTGACGAAGCCTTGTAGTATTGCTCCAATGGCTATTTCTCTCAAGATGATGACTTTCGTGAATATGCAATAGGTGCCGCTCTGCCTTTGCTGGAAAATTCTCTCAATTGTGATTGCAGAAGCCGCCGAACTTTTATTTCTTCAGCCTTGTCCTTATATAGAGATTGACAGATCCTTAGCCAACTTCTACAAGAAAAGAATTTTTGTTTTCCTAGAAAACTAATCCTTTACCTTATAGAACTTGTTCGCCTCTTTCCTCATCTACCTAGGAAACGTCTTCTTTTATTCTTTTCCTTCTTTAACTTGTTTTGCTGTTTTGGACACGTTTTCCTACTTCATCTTAGAATGAGTTAGTGATTACTTCCCGTCTCTTTCCTTTTCTGCATAGGAGTTATTTTTCGTAGTAGACTCCTACAAGGAAAATAATTATTTTTTCTTTAAAAAGCTTTCCTTTTCCTATAAGGAGTCTTATGCACTTCTTTTCCTTATTTAGGAGCTTTCCTTTTCCTATAAGGAGTTTTCTGCACTTCATTTCCTTATTTAGTTTATTTAGGAATCTTTTGATTTAGTTCCCGCATTGGTTCTACTACTGGATTGTGAACCAGGTTCAATTTGTCTGGTTTCTCGGTTATTTCTACTTTCACTTCTTTATTTCTGCACTTTATTACGAGTCTTCTTTGCCGCAATCTCTCATATTTGTACATGCTGTTCACATTCACGTCTGGGGACCTAGTTTACCTGATAGAGTACACATAAGACAACAAGTAGTGAACCAGGTTCACTTTATCAATCATCAAAACTACTTATATGTTATCCTACTTCCCAACAAAATACCCCTTTTTGATGATGATAAACAATGCATCATTGTTTACTTTGTCAAACATCAAAACACTTTGTCAATCATGAAAACTACAAACATCATGTTCTCTAATTCCCTAGCAATGCATCATAGTTGACTTTGTCAAATATAAAAATACTTTGTCAATCATCAAAACTACAAATATCATATCCTCTTATTCTCCAGCAACTTCCCCCTTTTTGATGATGACAAACTATGCATAATATGTCCCTAACCCACATCATATAACTTCCCCCTTTTGGCATCATTGAAAATCAACAACCAAAGAACTCGATGAGCATACAATAAGTGCAATATCATTTTAACTCATGGCCACTTGGGCAACACTTTCTAGTACACTTTTGCTAACAATAAGGTAAGTTGATCTGAGGATATTAGCCATCTTACACTTACACACAATCAAGATCGTCAATGAGGAAGAAAATAAGCAAACATGTACCAATTTAAGCCCTTAGAGCCCTAAATCAAAAGCATATGATATCATGAGTATGAGACAGACACAAGCACATTAAAGAGGAAAAATAGAGGATAAGGGTTGGGAAGAAGATTACTAAAGTGAGGAGGAAAATGATGTTTACTGCCATTGATAAATTTTTCAGTACGCCCATTGTGCACCAGCTCCTTCGTTATGATCAGTTTTCTTAGAAATAATATTTAATCAAGAGCAACACAAGGTCCATCATCAGTTAACCATAGTCAGTTTCAAGGAGACCAGGTAAGTATTTTCAAGCATTAGGACCAACAACAACTGAGTTATGAAGCTCCCTTTCTTTGAACTTGGTTCAGTTGCAACACAATTTTAGATTTATTTTTTAAAAAACTTTGGTCCAACTCCATAAAATTTTCACTCCTCCATGGTCCTTTTGTTAGATAGACTTTCCTTGATGATATTTCGAAGGAGTACCAACTATAGGTAAGAGATCCATCACATTTTGGTGCAATAGAGATGTGTTTATCAATAATAAGGGCCGACACCGATAATAGTTTGTTCCTAAGAGAATTGTCCCCCTTGAGAGATAACTGGTTATACACTTGGAATGGATGGAATATCAATTTAGAATTTGTGAACCTGGTTCAGATGTGAGAGGTAAAACAAGGTTCCCCTAAATTAAAGTAAGGGTGGCTTCAAGACTGAGGTCCTCATCGTTTCAGTAGTTTGGGATTGATGGATACTTATTGTCAAAGAGTGGATTCTTGGTGATTTATTTTTCAAAGAATTGGATTTTGATGATCGACCAGGTTCACTAGTGCTTATGTTGGACACAAACTCAGGAAATTCATGCATTGAAAAAGGATGGTACATACCTGAGTATTACAGAGAAACCAGATTCTCCTTTTATGTATTCCTCAATGATTTGCTTAATGTTGTTAGTAAAAGGGTAGGGATAGTATCCACAAACCTTCTAAACATTGTTTGATATGTGCCTGGAGTGTGTACCTATTACAATAAGAGATTGAGTTAGTAGATATTCATTGTATAATCACTCAAGCATAAAATTATTAGTTTACTAGCCAATTTTTTAAAAAGGAAATCATGATAATATATCAGCTTGTTTTGACAAGACCAAGCTCCAAATGATTTTTCTCAAGTTCTTCATATTCAAGGCTTTTATGAGTATGTCTGCATCATCATATTCTATCGGATCAAAGGAATCTCTAGCTGAGTAACAGAGAACCAGGTCTTGTATTTTCATAAGCGAGACTCTCTTTTGTTTGATAAAAAATGAGAACACAACCCCATACTAAACAAGATATCTGATCGACTTGAAGTTAGATATGATCAAGGAACCTATCAATTCCCAATAACTTCCAATGAATAATGAAGATCGAGTTCACATGGCGAAGTTCCTTCTGAAGGTGTATCGGACTCTAAGTGTCCTGATTGCTCTATTGTTCCCCCTATTTCCAAGACTGGATTAATCCCAGTAACTGCTGCTGTAGGTGCATCAATGATTGTCAGATGTGGACCGAGTTCATCGACGGTGTTCTTTAAATTTGCATCATCAAAGATGTTTGATGTTAGGTCACTTTCTTCAGTGTCAACCTTTTTATTCTGCTTGAATGATAACTTCACATATTTTCTTTTTGTATACGCACCATGCACAATAGCTTCACGGATTTTGATTCATGGAATCCCATGAACTAGATCCTTCATGACTAGTTTATTTAAATGAGAAAAACAAGCATGACTCGTTCTCTTATGCCAAAATAGAGAAGTATCATTAATGACGCTGAGTCAAGTAAGATTCTCTTCATGTAAAGACGGGACGTCAACTTTGTAGACACGTAATTTTTGACCGAACTTAAGATTCTACACAATTTTTATACTTAAATATCATTATTTTGGTAGGTTTATTTATTTGTTTATTTCTTTTTTTATTTTATTATTATTATTATTTAAAAAAGAGATCTGAAAATCACAACAGATTATATGGTCTCTTTATGTTTAAATTTTAATAAATAAGCTTGTGAATTTAATGTACTGGTGTCTGGTTAGTTACATTTTTATTTTAATTAATCTTTCAATTTTTACCTAATCTAAAAATAATAGTATATATTATGAAAAGAAGAGAAAGAGTCCTAACAATTTCAAATTACCTCACCTCACCCTTTATCCTAATTACCCTCAAACTCCCATAACTTATTCCTCCTAAAATTCCTCTTCCCATTTATTTATTTTTTCTTCCCCTTTGTGTTTCACGTACATTCCCCCCCCACCCCCAAGTTTTTTTTTTTTTTTTTTTTTTTACTGATTTTACTTCTTTTCTTTTCTATTTTTTTGCCCCTAGAAACTCTCAACCAAATACCTCCCCACTCCCTCACGTTCCCTTTAATTAGCACCAGACTAACACCCAAAACATTATAAAAAACCAACGTACATAGAAAAAAGGGACACAGAAAAACACATGAAGAGAAAAAAAAATCAGCGCATTAGAGTAGAAAAAAAATCAATTGAGCAGGAAGTCAGGCTCGAGATCTTGTTTACGACTGCTAGTTTGAGTATCTAAGAGTTAGCTTTGAAGGTTCATTTCCTTCGTTACTATTTTTACTTTTTATATATATTTTTTATGTAAATCAAGTTGGTTTGGTCATGGTGCACTTAAGAATGAATTTGTGGTTGTTATTATTATTTCTTCCTTTATATATCGATTCCATGTTAAAATAGTGTGTTGAGTTCCCTCTTTATATCTGACTTTGAATTCATTTATTTATTTATTCGTTGTTTCTTTTACTTTTTTTTGTGCTTGTGACTATAATTTGTAAATAGAAACTAGAATGACATACACGGGATTGAAAATTTTCTTTTAGAGAATTGGAGTAATTATGATAACAATGTAATATTAAAAATTTTAAAAAGAAGAAGAATGATATGTTTATGGCGAGCACTAGGTTATCCAAAAAAAATTTCTTACGTATTTTTATATGATTCATGTCCTACGTGTTATTTTGTGAGGTACACATTAATTTTTCTTTTACTGAGAATTACTAAAGAGTTTCAAAAGCTTGTTTTCTATGAGTAAATAATATTAAAGAATAACTATTGGATTTCACAATAGTTTACTAAAAGAAAATAAATAGGGTGGTGAATATTTAATCAATAGAAGTGTTTAATCATATCTTATTTTTGTATTAATTTGTATTTATTTAATAATATAGAATCAAGCTATTTGTGTCTCTCATAAATAATTTTTTTAGGTAAGAATATGTTATAATATTTGCATTACTTTACATATCGATACTTTAATAAAACATTGGGTTGAACATTATACCGCGATTATAAAAATATTATTTAGAAACTAATGCAGTTCTGTTTGGATATTATCTCTGGCCTAAGTATGAAATTTATAGCCTTACAATTAATTAATGCACCTTTGACCAATAATAAGGGATGAGAATGAGATGCGAATTAGCCCAAAAAGTAATAAATAAAAATGCCTCTAACATTAGACAAGTATAAATTTATTTTATTTTATTTACAAAAAGTAATAAATAATAATTGGGTCAGTAAAAAATGTGATTTCACATCTTTTTGAGACATTTTAAAAAAAATTCCAAGGATGCGGTGACGCACCTTGGCCAAATGATCATATTAATGTTGCTTTAATGTAAACTAAAATTGTAGACTAAGAATATTAAGGTAATGCGATTGAGAGAAGAAAACAATTATGCTTCAACTTAATTATATTTCAAAATTGAGAATGCAGTTATGCATCCGATTTGAGATTAATGATATTCAACAATAAAATATATGGGCAGAGTGTGGCATATAACCATATATCCAAAAAATATTTTAAATCAAATATAAGTTAATAAAAGCGACCGTGTTAAAACTACGGGATTCGAGGGATGCCTAATACCTTCCCCTCGGTCAACATAATTCCTTACCCGGTCTTTTGTTTGCACAAACCAAATAAAGAGTCATTTCCTTTTTTTGATTAGGGATTCAAAAAGGAAACTTGGAACACCATAACTCAATTCCAAGTGGCGACTTTGAAAAAATAAAAATAATCCCTATTCAATACCGTCACTTAAATTGGAAAAACTCTTTCCGCCAGTTGAAAAAGGGGTGTGACATTTCTGGTGACTCTGCTGGGGAACTAATTAAAATTCGAGCTTTGTTATATGGACTTGTGCTTGATTTTATTATGTTTTAAAAATATTTGTGTATGATGGCCCAATGTGCTGTAGAGAATAGCAGAAGAAAATTATAATTGAAGAACCCTTCTGCTAGCCTAAGATTGTTAACTGAGATCGAAAGATTCAACTAAGGAAGATGAAGCTAGAAAACATAACTTGTGTATGGAAGAAGACTTTTGAATTTTTTTCGTTTTGGGTTGTATACAATTGGCAATGGCCACCCCTATTTATACTTGTGTAGGAATGCTTCTAGATATCTAGATATTTCTTTAAGTTAATTATCCTAGATACTATCCTAGACTATTCTAACCTCTTCTACAAATATCTCCCTTAAGTATCTAATATTCTAGACTATCTAGATTTTTCTTAAGTACAAATATCAAAGAAATTACTCTACAAAATTCTAGAAAGTTCTATTAAATATCAAAGATATTTTTTGTACCTCCAAAAAATCATCTTTATTTTTCGCACTCCCCCTTAAAGTGATTTTTTGGAAACTAACCCACACTTGTAGGGGTAGAACTCAAATGAAGCTTTGAGCCACGCCTTGGTGCAAATCTCATCAGTTTCTTCCGAACTCCTCTTGCTTCTTCAAATAATAAAGATTTTCTGTTATCGAATGGTCCATGTAAATTATCTCCTTGTTGAGTTCCTGAACTCCCCCTTTCTCTTAACTTCCCTACAGTTTTACTATCTGGAGACACATCTATGATGGGTATGTTTGGAACTCCGATGCTCAAGATTTTAAAACATGCTTCTTCCGATGCAACTCCATAATATTGGGAGATTTCATTAGTATTAGCTTCCTCGTCTAAGTCGGTGATGATATCAATTTTTGGTGAATCCTCGACATCAAAACATGATCCACCACCATATTCCTTTTCTAATTCTTCAATAACCTATTTATCAACTTCAGAACTAGTAATTGACCCCGATATATCAGATGATTGACCAGAGACTTCAAATTCCACTATATCTCCCTTAATGCTTTCTCTGTAAAGGTCACCACTGGCACATATGGTTTCAGACACTACATGTTCAGGATTTACTTCTTTGATTTCTTCGATAACAGCTACCATATCACTAGTATAAACATCTTCAGAAGTTTCTTGCTTCATACTGATGACATTAGTGTCTTGCTTCTCCACGTGATCGACTATATTGTATTTTGAAACCTCGATCCATTCTCTTTCAAGATTGATGGAAATCATGGCATCTATTGCTCGAGCCTCAGCTACTAAACACTTTTCCCACTCTTCTTCTTCTTCAACAACCTTTTGAGCCATATTACTCTCCTTGGCTCGGCAATATCTTTTTATGTGTCCTATTTCACCACAATGATAACATCTAAGAGACTTCTTACCATAATAGTTAGAAGACTCTTCCTTCTCTCCGGGTGATCTTGAACTACCTAAGGATCGAGAGTGTGGCATATCTCTTGCTTTTTCTTTAAAGTTCCTCTTGTTGGCTACAAGAGCATTTTCTTCTCCTTCTTTGACAAATACACTAGCCAATTGCTTGGCTAGTAATTCCTGTGACGACAACAAATTCTCAAATTTCTGAAAGGATGGTTGTTGAGCCCATTCTTGAATTGACGTCATAAATGGAATATATTCAGGTTTCAAACCACGAATGACAATTCTTCTCATTCGTGTTTCAGAAATAGTCTCTTCCGGATTCAACAAAGATATCTCAGAACATAAGTTCTTAATCTTTAAAAAATACTCGGCGATAGAAAGATTACCTTGAGTGGTGTTAGCCAATTCATTCTCCAATATCTGTAGCTGAGCTTCATTTTTCTTGTTGAACAAATGATCGAGGGTCCTTCATATTTCATAAGCTGATTTACACCTTATAATATGATCAACTAAACCGGGAGAGATTGACCTCTTTAGGACTAACTCCGCCTTAGCATTAGCCTGCTTCCACTTCTTGTATGTGCTACTATTTTCCGATCCGTCAACAGGTGGACTTGTGTTACTCCCATTCACAGCATCCCACAAATCCTCGTCCACAAGGTATGATTCCATACATGTTTTCCATACCTTGTAATTGGACTGATTTAACAACTCCATCCTTAGTCCATTAACACGACCGCTTAAATCCATCTATACAAACTAGTTGAATCTACCAGCAACCCCGATCTTGAAATAACACCCACAAGCCAATCTATGGCTATGGCTCTGATACCATGTAGAGAATAGCTGAAGAAAAGTATAATTGGAGAACCTTTCTGCTAGCCCAAGATCATTAACTAAGATCGGAAGATTCAACTAAGGAAGAGGAAGCTAGAAAGGATAACTCGTTTATGGAAGAAGACTCTTAAATTGTCTTTGTTTTGGGTTGTATACAATTGACAATGGCCACTTCTATTTATACTTGTGTAGGGAAGCTTCTAGATATCTAGATATTTCTTTAAGTTAATTATCCTAGATACTATCCTAGACTATTCTAACCTCTTCTACAAATATCTCCCTCAAGTATCTAATATTCTAGACTATCTAGATTTTTCTTAAGCACAAATATCAAAGATATTACTCTACAAAATTCTAGAAAGTTCTATTAAATATCTAAGATATTTTTTGTACCTCCAAAAAATCATCTTTATTTTTCACATGTGCTACTTGTTGCTCATTTATCGCCTTGATATTGTTGAACTGTATTATAAATTGTCTTCTCTTGCGCATCCCATCTGAGTCTCTAAAAATAGGGTAGTAGGAAATGCAGTTATTCATCCCACTTTCTATTAAGATACCACTGGAGTGTCTTGACACCCAGTGAAGAATTTTTAGTCACACATGTTAGGCGGGGTTGGACAAACAATTAAGTCGAAATAGTGTTGTTACCGATAAGTTTCCCCTCCCTGATTCTAGTTGTCTACTCGGGTAAGCCAGTCTAGACACTTATATCCTCCAGGTTTAAACCTAGTAGAACTAAAACACATACATGCTTATCCCTAGTAGGTTCTGCTTATTTGCATCATTTGCATTTTACTTAGTGGGGCTTGACACAAGGGTCGGGTCCGTCTAGGACAGGAGACCCTCTTTTGACCAATATGTACATTTTATGTGTTAGTTGTAAATATCATTTGGAAGGTCTTGATTGTTGACTGGCTTTAGGCGACCCTTAAAATGAATTCTTTAATATTTACACTCTTTTTTTTCCTTTCTTATTATTAAAAAAAAATGAAATACAATAAAAAAATATATTTTAAAAAATCAAATTTGTCATATATTTTTATATATATAAAAAATAAAAAATATAAAATCCTCGACCGATTTGCGTCATTTATAAAAATCAATAGAAAATTTTTTGTAAGTATGATAGTTATATATTTATTTTATCACTAAAGTTAGTTATAAAAAATATAGACCTCCCACGACCTCCTTTCTTAGCTAAATTATTCATTTTGGGCCTAAAAAAAAGTACTCATCAACAACTTAGTTTCTTTTCTATTTAAGTACTCAATTTGGGCCTAAAGATCTACATTAACAACATAATTATTTGTTAATCATTTTTCTATCTAAAGTGATCAATTCAAGTCTAAGATTTCTCATCAACAACATATATGTTTAACCATTACAACTTAATTATTTTTGACTTGAAATTTCCATGTCCATGTTGTCTAAACGGATTTAGAGTATGCTCGGCCTAGAATTGATTTTTTTCTCTCTTAATTTTACTTATTTTTCAAGAATAAAAGTACCCTCTAGTAATAGGTGAAAAATCTTAATAATTTTAGGCAAAGTCTCTTTCAAAATTTTTATTTCTTATTTTTACACAAAAAATTCTTTATTCATATTTATCATCCTCTATATTGGCTCAGTGCTTTAATTATATGTGAATATTCATATTGAGAGTATGTCATCTTCAATATTTCTTTGATTTATCTATCAATATTATTGATTAAAATTTATAATAGACACTTCTAATAATAAATTTAATTGAAATTATTATTTTCTCTATGAATCTTAATATTAAAAGTGCATTTATTATGGTCTGTTTTATGATTGGACTCTTACTACAATGCTTTAAAGGATATATAATTAGCCTACTGATGGCAACTTTCAATTAAATTAGATATTTATGTAAAATATTTTTTTTTCTGAAAAGCTATTGTGACACTTGTAGAACAAGTCATTTTAATCTCTTGGCCAAATGTGCTCTAAGTCTGGTGATTCAACTCACAAACATTCAAAAATATATTCACTTTATAAATATTAGTAGTGATATTCTTGTTCCCTCAAAGTCTCATCTCTGAAAAAAATCTTGCATCATTTCCATATAAGTTTCGCACCTTTTTGAGTCAAATTTTAAGAGGTTCATGAATTAGGTGTCATAAGTTTGGGCGTTTCTTGACCCTGCATCTTTTTCCATAGGTACCACATGGTTCATTCTGATTGAGGAAAGTGTCAAAAGAGGAAAAGAGATGTGAACGCACCACTTCAGGTTGTAGATTGTACTCCTTGGCAACTTTGGACATGGTGGAAAAACATGGAGTTGTTAGAGCAAGGTATAATATTCAAATATTTGGGTTTCTTGACTAGAATCATGGAAGTGGACCCTATGAGGGATGTGATCGAAGCACTCTTGTCCTTTTGGGATTCCACAAACAATGTTTTTCATTTTCTTCAAATTTTGAATTGACCCCAATCTAGGAGGAGATAGCCGATTTTACCGGGTTTGGAGTGAGATTGCACCGTCAGAAGCTTGTAGCCCCAAGGGGCATCTCCATCAACAAGTTCTTTCAACACTTGAACATCTGCAAAATCAAGGAGGAATCATTAGATAAAGGTTGTATCTCGTTACAATTTTTGTGTGATAGATACAAAAAAGAGGAAGGATTCGAGAAGTTTGGGAAGCAACTCAACAATAAGGGAAATTTTGAAACATGGAAAGAACATAGATGTTTTTCTTTTATGGTAGCTTTTTTGGGAACAATGGTTTTTCCAAGGAGAGGCGAGAAGATTAACATCCGTTTGGCAGGGGTAGTGAATGTGTTAATTGAGAAAAAGAATTATAATATCGTCTCGATGATTTTAGCTAATATCTACTGCGCCTTAACTGTCTGCCAGAAGGGAAAAAAACGTTTCTTCGAAGGATGTAACATATTGCTGCAACTATGGATAGTCGAGCATCTTTACCAGCCTCCTACTGTGGCAAGATTTATTCATGATCGAAGTGATTACATAACAAGTCATGCCAAGAGGGTAGAGAAATACAAGTGTTCTGAAGGGGTTAATGCTTGGGTGGAACGTTTTCGCTCATTAACGGCAAATAAGATCATTTGGAATTATCCTTGGTTCCCTTGTGAAGAAGTCATACACATGTCGTCTGTCCGTTGTTCTTTATTGTTGATGGGTATTAGGGGTGTGCATCCATACGTACCGTTATGGGTTCTACGTCAGTTAGGCAGGCGTCAAATCCTACCTATCACTGAAGATATGAAATATTTTATGTCAGAAGTGGGACCGACTATCCCCCTCCCCGAAGGATTAACCCAAAGGATTTAGGATGGTTGTATAGTCATGAGAATTAGAACGATAGTTAAAGAGCGACACAAAGGAGTAACTCACCCGGGATACTCTGAATGTGTTGAAAAACAACCTCGGTTGTAGGTTAGGCCAGAGAGATCTATAAAAGAACCAATAGACCATGAGGCTGAGATAAAAATAAGGGCCGAGTTGGCTATGCACGATTACCTTGCTGAAAATGAGGCATTAAGAGCAAAATTAGAGCTCGTTAGAGCCGCTCTAGCCCAACAACAAGCAGAACTCGAAGAGGAAAGAGCCAAGGCGACTTAGAGAGAAACCATGCTCCAAGGACAAGTTAATCTAGCAACAATTAGGGGAGCACAGATTGCGGAACTTGCGGCGTCTAGACAACAACAACTGAGGGCATGTGATCAGAAAAGTCAGACAGATTTTGACCAAGAGAGAGCCCAATGGATACGTGAAAGGGGAAGGCTACGAGAGGAAATAGAGTAAGTTTCGACTCAAGAAAGACGCGCTAGAGAAATGGTGGCCTCCCGTGATCAACAGGTATGAGGATGGAATCAGACTTGCAATGCATTTAGATCGCAGGTCCATCGTTTAGTTGATCGCACTGCCAAAATGGGTATAGATTACCAAGAGATGAACCATGAACAATTTCTGGCAGAAGTACCCGAATTTGCTGAGTACCTTACGACTTCATTGCAAGAGATATATCAGAGTGTAGGAGGTCATTTAAGACCGCGATCTCCGTGAGTATGAAGATTGGGGTGTGAGCATGGCCACTAGATCTTTGGGATAGGAGGAATGATACAGACCTTTGTTTTAGTCATTTTTTTAGCTTAAGTCCTGTTTTCTTTCGTCTATATTTCTGAAATTTGTCTGAGTTGTGTCTGTTTAAGTCTTAGTTTCTGACATTCGTTTGGTGACATTTTCTTCGCTTTCGTACTTATATTTCAAATATTGAATGAAATTTTAAGTTATGCTTATTTCTAGTTTCATTTTTCTCCATTAATATAAATAAATAAATATATAAATAGTAATGTATATATCTATATGTATAAAACTAAAAAAAACCAAAAAAAAAGATAAATAAAAAATTTTCTCGAACAAAGATCTGATTCATGCACCAATGTGATACGTAGGCAACCCAATGAGTTCAATCGAAAAATTTTCAAAAAATAACTAAAGAGGAGAAAAACGCCTAAATAAGCCGGGATGAAACATAATACCTTCCATATTAGAAATATATATGTGGATGCAGTGTGCAAAGTTTCTTAACACTAATCTGTTTGCTACTTCGTTCCGGAAGAAAGAAAGAGAGACATATTAGCTTAGAGGTGGTTGGTTTGTGGCTAAGATAGCATCTCATCCATACTATATAAGGTCAAAAGTGAAAAAGAACATGACCCGCTAAGATGGAAAAGAGTTGGACAATGATGAGGTCCAAAATCAGATGGTTTCACAAGAATCATCGTCAGTAGAAGAAATAAGGATGTTAAGACAACAAATGGCGGAAATGTACGAAGCTTGGATGAATGGACAAGCTCCACCATCTTCAATCCATGACTATCTGAATACGAATATGCCATCCCCTATCCAAGTGTCAGAAAGTGATCCGATTTATCCACCTGGATTTGGCCCCTATGCTAACACATCTAACGTCACTGGAACTTCTACGGTGCACCTTTTGAGTACACCTATGATGAGTAATCCACTCTGCATGCCAACTGCGCCGACTAAGACAATCCTACAGCCAACAATGGTGCAAAAATCCAACAATGATCCTCCATCCAAAGTTCATCATGATCAGGGCTACACCCAAGAAGAGGCTCTTAAAATTCCAAGATCTTATCCGCACACTCATCAGTATAGTTCCCCCGTTGAAGTTGAGAAAACTATTAAGAATGAGGAACATGAAAAAATGAAGAGCTTGGAATAGAGTATAAGAGATATGCAGGGACCAGGAGGCCATAAAGGCATCTCATTTAGTGATTTGTGCATGTTTCCCATGTCCATTTGTCTGTCAGTTTTAAAACCCCAAAGTTTGAGAAATACGATGGTCATAGAGACCCTATATCTCGTTTGAAGAGATATTGCAATCAACTGCGGGGTGCTGAGGGCAAAAAAGAGTTGCTCATGGCCTATTTTGGGGAAAGCCTGGTGGGAATTGTATCTTAATGGTTCGTAGAACAAGATATTGTCAACTGACATACATGGGATGATTTGGCTCGATGTTTTGTGAAACAATTCCAATATAATATTGACATCGTGCCAGACCGCTCCTCACTTGCCAACATGAGGAAAAAGACTACTGGAAGTTTTTATGAATATGTTGTTAGGTGGAGGGAGCAAGCTGCTGGGGTTAAACCACCAATGAAGGAGTCAGAAATGATCGACGTCTTTCTCCAAGCGCAAGAACCTGACTACTTTCCTTACTTGGTTTCTGGCGTCAGAAAAACATTTGCCGAAGTTATTAAGGTTGGGGAAATGGTGAAAAGTGGCATCAAGTCTGGAAAGATTGTAAGCCAAGCTGCCTTAAAAGAAACAACACAAGTACTTCAAAATGGTTCTGGAAATCTTGGAGGGAAGAAAAGAAGGAAAGATGTAGCTACCATTGTATCAAGGCCTTGGACCTATGTCCAAGACAATTATCCACAAAACTATTTTCCTTCCCAAACCCCACAATATCCCGTTCCATACCCTCGATATCCCATTTTCAGCGCACAACCAATTGCTCAACCCCTCCTTACCCGCAATGGCGTGCACTAGTTCCTTAAAATCATCAATCACCCCCTCAAATTCTCCAAAATACCACTAGAATCCCTTTTCATCCTAGACCAGAGTACAAGAAAGGAAATGGAGCTAAGGATGAGTTCACTCCTATTGGAGAATCATATGCTAGCTTGTTCCAAAAATTAAGAGCGTTGAATGTTTTGAGTCCTATTGAAAGAAGGATCTGAAATCCTCCCCCGAGAAATCTAGATTATTCCTAAAGATGTACATATTGTTCTGATGCCCCAGGGCACAACATAGAGAGATGCTGGGACTTGAAAAGGGCAATTCAAGATTTGATCGATACTCGTCGAATTATAGTTAAAAGCCCGAATAGACTAAACATCAATCAAAATCCATTGCCGAGGCATACTAAAACAAACATGTTAGAGATGATGCATGGTCGCGGAGAATTTGCAGTCCTATACAAGCCCATCCTTAAAGTTGGAACTAGCATAGAAAATTCGGCGAAAGTTGTTGACTTGACAAAAATGGTGCCTTCAGAGGAAGAAAAGATGTCAGAAAAGTTGAGCCCATCGAACACGTCCATCTTAACTGTGAAAGGAGCACTTGAAGATGTTTGGGCAAGTCAATGAGATGAAAAACTGGTTGTTCCCTGAGGGCCAAACAAGCCTATCTTGATCGTGCAAGGAGCCTATATTCCACCTGTGATCATTAAGCCAGTGTCCCAACTTCCAATGACTAACCCCAAGGCTGTCCCTTGGAATTATGAGCCCACCGTTATGACATACAAGGGGAAAGAAGTCAATGAAAAAGTAGATGAAGTAGGAGGAACGACCCGTTCAGGAAGATGCTATGCCCTAGAAGAATTAAGAAAAACTAAAAATGACCAAATGCCAGTTAGGATTCCGATCACTGAAGAGGAAGCAGAGGAGTTCTTAAGAAAGTTGAAATTGTCAGACTATTCTATTGTGGAACAACTGAAGAAAACTCCAGCCCAAATCTCTTTGTTGTCTTTGTTGAAAAATTCAGATGAACATCGTAAAGCTATAATGAAGATCTTGAACGAAGCACATGTTCCTAATGAAGTTACAGTAAGTCAGTTAGAGAAAATTGTTGGGAGAATCTTTGAGGTAAATAGAATCACCTTTTCAGATGATGAACTACCGGTGGAAGGCACTGGACATAACCAAGGCCTCCATATCACTGTAAAGTGTGAGCTTTCCTATGGCACTCGAGTTCTAATTGATGGAGGATCTGGGGAAAATATTTGGAAAAATTGAATATTAGTGCTGAAAGGGTACGACCTAATAATGTATGTGTTAGAGCTTTTGATGGGTAAAAAATTGATGCCATTGGTGAGATAGAGCTCGTACTAATAATAGGGCCTGTCGATTTCCCCGTAGACTTTCACCTGTTGAATATCAATGCATCTTACAATCTATTATTGGGGCGACCATGGATGCATAGGGCAGGAGCAGTCCCCTCTACATTGCATCAAATGATCAAGTTTGAATACGACCGACAAGAAGTAATTGTTCATGGTGAGGGAGACCTATCAATTTACAAAAACTCTTCCATCCCTTTTATCAAGGCAAATAATGTGACTGAGGCACTAGTTTATCAAGCTTTCAAGGTACTGGTTGTTGAGCATATCCTTGAGGGGAATCTCATTTAAAAACCACAATTGTCAGTGGCATCCGTGATGATGGTGAATGAAATGTTGAAGCATGGGTTTGAACTATGTAAAGGCTTGGGGAGCTTTTCGCAAGGGAGAGCTTATCTAGTAAGTCCACAAAAGAGCCCTGGTACTTTTTGCTTGGGATACATGCCCATAGTCGAGGACAAAATGAAGGCCAAGAAGCAGAGAAGAGATGCATGGTCACTTACCAAGCCAATACCACCCATATACAAATCCTTCATCAACACCTACATAACAGAATCTTCTGAGTCACCACTCCCAAAGCCTGTGTTGGAGGTTGACGGAGAACTGGTTGACTATTTTCAGAACTTGTTTGTCGAGGTTAATATGGTGGAAATTGGAGAAGGCTCTAGTAACAGAGATGTGAAATTCATTGGTCCTGATGTCCAGCTGAACAATTGGGAGGTCACTCCTCTCCCCATTAAGAAGGAGTCTTGGTAATTTTTCTTTCGATTATCCAATTTATTCAAAGATTGTAATTCGGATTTTGTCTTGTTTGTTTTGTTGTTCAAACCTTTCTATCATTCCTTTTGGTGAGATGTAATGGTATTTCTATTTCAGTCTAATATATTTATTTGTTTTCTTCATACAGTCCTTTCTGTGCCGATAGTGATATGACATGCGTGTAGAATTTTCGCCAGATCTTAAAATCCAATCTAATCTTTGACCTAATCCTGAAATACTAAATCACGAAGTCGAGTATGAGGAAGATGAAGTATTTGAGGAAGTAAGCAAGGATTTCAAACATTTTGAGAATAAATCAAACCCAAACATGAGTGAGACTGAGACAATCAATCTAGGAGATCTTGAAAATATTAGAGAGACTAAGATAAGTGTACATGCTCGACAACAAAAAGAGGATATAATCCAGGCTTTATTTCATTACAAGGATGTTTTTGCATCGTCTTATGATGACATGCCTAGATTTAACACTGACATGGTGGTTCACAAGTTGCCGACTGACCCTAAATTTTTGCCGGTTAAGAAAAAGCTGAGAAAGCTTAAAACTGACATGAATGTAATAATTAAAGAGGAAATCACAAAGCAACTTGAAGCCAAAGTCATTCGAGTCGCTCAATAAGCTTCTTGGTTAGCCAATATCATGCCTGTCCCAAAGAAAGACGGCAAGGTTCAAGTGCGTGTTGATTATCGTGATTTGAACAAAGCAAGTCCAAAAGATGACTTTCCATTGCCCAACATCCATATTTTATTGGATAATTGTGCTAAGCATGAAATTGCATCTTTTGTGGATTGCTCTATGGGGTACCACCAGATTATTATGAATGATGAAGATGCAGAAAAAACATCTTTTATCATGGCATGGGGTACGTACTGTTATAGAGTCATGCCATTTGGACTAAAAAATGCGAGAGCAATTTATATGAGGGCAATGATAACCATGATTCATGGTATGATGCATAAAGAAATAGAAGTTTATGTGGATGATGTGATCATTAAGTCAAAAAAGCAGTTACAACATGCGAGAGACCTAAGAAAATTCTTTTAAAGGCTTTGCAAGTATAATCTGAAGCTTAATCCTACAAAATGTGTATTTGGAGTACCATCAGGAAAGCTTTTGGGGTTTATAGTTAGTTGACAAGGTATTGAGTTAGATCCTTCAAAGATAAAAGCTATTCAAGAATTGCCACCGCCAAAGAACAAAACTGAGCTGATGAAGCTTAATAGGAAGGCTAAACTACATCAGTAGATTCATTGTTCATCTCATGAAAACTTGCGAGCCCATTTTTTAAGTCTTTAAAAAAGAATGCTACAGTTGAATGGATAAGAGAATGTCAAGAGGCTTTTGACAGAATCAAAAGGTACTTGTTGAATCCCCCTGTGTTGGTTCCTCCTGAGCCGGACAGACAGTTGATATTGTATATGTTAGTGTTGGATATTTCTTTCAACTGCATATTGGGTCAACATGATGTCACCAGTAGGTAAGAGCAGGACATCTATTACCTCCGTAAGAAATTTACCTCTTATGAATCTACGTACACTCTTCTTGAAAGAACGTGTTGTGGCCTAACTTGGGTAGCACAAAAGTTAAGGCATTACTTTTTATCATATACGACTTACCTCATTTCTCGTATGGATCCATTAAAATACATTTTTCAAAAGCCCATGCCCACGGGCAGGCTTGCGAAATGGCAAATATTACTCACAGAGTTTGACATTATCTATGTGACATGAACCACAATGAAAGCACAAGCATTGGCAGATCATTTGGCAGAGAACCCTATTGATGAAGAATATGAACCAATTAAGACCTATTTTCCTGATGAAGAGGTATCATGTGTAGAGGAAGCTATCCTCGACAACAATCAAGGATGGAAGTTGTTCTTTGACGGGGCCTCTAACAAGAAAGGAGTTGGGATATGAGCTGTTCTTATGTCTGAATCAGGGGAATATTACCCTGTAACAACCCAACTTTGATTCTATTGTACCAACAATATGTTAATGTATGAAGCTTGCATCTTGGGTTTGAGATTAGCTACTGACATGGGCATCTAAGAATTGTTAGTGTTAGGAGACTCAGACTTGCTAGTCCCTCAAATTCAAGGAGAATGGGAAACTTGTGACCCAAAGCTCATACCATATAAGCATTGTTTACAAGATCTTTGTCGATGGTTTGTGTCAATAAAGTTTAGACACATTCCTAGAGTTCATAATGAGATTTCTGATGCATTGGTTACTTTATCTTCGATGCTCCAACATCCTGATGAAGCCCATATCGACCCTTCGTACATACAAAATCGTGATCTGCATGCTTATTGCAACATGGTTGAGGAACAATTTGATGGTAAACCTTGGTTCCATGATATTAAAGCATACCTTCAGTATGGAGAATATTCGATGGATGCAATTAATAATCAAAAAATAACTATTCGGTGACTAGCTAGTGGTTTTTTCTTAAGTGGAGGAATCTTGTGCAAGAAGACACCTGACTTGGGTCTTCTAAGGTGTGTAAATGGTAGAGAGGCTTCAACAATCATGATTGAAATACACTCCGGAGTTTGTGGACTGCACATGAATGGATATGTTTTAGCAAAGAAAATACTTCGAGCAGGTTATTATTGGTTCACCGCCAAAGAACAAAACTGAGGTGAGATTCCTTACAGTTTGTTCGTAAGTGTCATGAATGTCAAATACATGGCGATTTGATACATTCTCCTCCCTCAGAGTTGCATGCAATGTCTGCCCCATGGCTTTTGTGGCATGGGGGATGGTTGTGATTGGACCAATTGAACCAAAAGCATCGAATGGTCATAGGTTCATCCTAGTGGCCATTGATTATTTTACAAAGTGGGTGGAAGCAGTAACTTTCAAGTCTGTGACCAAAAAGGTCGTGGTGGATTTCATTCATTTCAACATCATCTGCCGATTCGATATTCCAAAGGTAATTTTAACCGATAATGCTGCAAATCTCAACAGTCGTTTAATGCAAGAGGTATGTCATCAATTTAAGATTGAACATCGAAATTTGACTCTGTATCGCCCAAAAGCAAATGGGGCTGTAGAAGCTGCTAACAAAAATATGAAAAAGATACTTCGTAAAATGGTGTAATGTTCTTAACAATGACATGAAAAGTTACCTTTTGCTTTGTTCGGTTATCGCACTACAGTTCGTACGTTAGTATGTGCCACTCCTTATTTGTTGGTATATGGGACTAAAGTGGTTATACCTGCAGAGGTTGAAATTCCATCCCTACGGATTATCGTAGAGGCTGAAATCGAGGACGATGAGTGGATCAAAACACGGTTGGAACAACTAAGCTTGATTGATGAGAAACGATTAACATCAGTAAGTCATGGCCAATTGTACTAGAAAAGAATGGCACGAGCATACAACAAAAAGGTGCGCCCCAGACGTTTCGAAGAGAGTTAATTAGTATTGAGACGCATTCTGCCACACCAGGCCAAAGTCAAAGGCAAATTTTCTCCAAATTGGAAAGGACCATTCATTGTAAAGAAGGTATTATCCAATGGTGCTCTGTACTTAGCAGATATAGAAGGAAGAATGACAGAAATGGCCGTCAATGCTGATGCCGTAAAGAGATATTATATATGATTCAATTTTTTGGTATTAAAGTTCTCATGTCGCACTTGACATTTTGAAGGTTGATATGATAAAAGCTCTTTATTCTGTGTCTACCCTTGTCAAAATTTAGTTTATTCCCTTTACTACGCCTTTAAAAAAAACCAGAACCAAAAAACCAAAGAAAAAAAACCAAAAAAAAACCAAAAAACCAAAAAAATTAATTAATTTTCATGAACTACGTTTGACCTGATTGTTGTTTTGGCAAGATACATAGGCAGCCCTATTACTGGGTTCAGTCCAACCAAACCAAAAAATCCAAAATTCCATATTGTGAAAAATTGGGGCAAAAGTCATTTCTTATTTTTATCTATCCCAAATTTGAAAGTCAACCCCATCGTTTAAAGTCGTATTTGAGCTTTCATGCTTTCTTTTTTTTAACCTTGTCGAAAAGTCGTGTTTCAATCAAAGAAATACCTTTGGATCAACCTTTGAAATGTCAAGAGTAAGCATGTTAAGGGTACAATAGATGACACCAAGAGAGATACTCTTTATCTCGAAGAAACGAAAATGAGAGTGTCTTATTAGTGAAAACCCTAAATGGGCACCGTAAGGTGAAAGTCAGTTGCGAGAAAATAAAAATGAGAGAGTCTTATTGGTGAAAACCCTAAATGGGCACCATAAGGCAAAAGTGAGTTGCAAAAAATCAAAAGGAGAGTCTTATTGGTGAAAACCCTAAATAGGCACCGTAAGGCGAAAGTGAGTTGCGAGAAAATAAAAATGAGAGTCTTATTGGTAAAAACTCTAAATGGGCACCGTAAGGCAAAAATGAGTTGCAAGAAATCAAAATGAGAGTCTTATTGGTGAAAACCCTAAATAGGCACCGTGAGGTGAAAGTGAGTTGTGAGAAATAAAAACGACAGAGTCTTATTGGTGAAAACCCTAAATAGGCACCGTGGGGCGAAAGTGAGTTGAGAGAAACAAAAATGAGAGAGTCTTATTGGTGAAAACCCTAATGGGCACCATAAAGCGAAGGTGAGTTGAGAGAAATAAAAATGAGAGAGTCTTAGTGGTGAAAACCCTCACGGGCGTCACAAGACGAATAAAGGTTTGAACTTGATTATGACTTTGTTAAAATGTTGGAACTCCGTTTCAAGATTAGATGGTCAGCAAAGGTTGATGAATAGTTTGGATGGACAAATTGAGGTAACTAATTCAAAGTGCATGCCATGATCAGTAGAGTCGGCCACCACACTCAGATAAGTTTTTCTTTTCTTCCTCTCTCTGAAAAGGGATTTTTCTCATTGATTCCTGTTCTTCTGTTTTGTGTATTGTTTATTTTTTCAGTTGTTGATTCTGTCTAGAAAGTGAGAAAGGATTTCAAGACTCTCTACCAACTTTTTCGATTGAACAAAGCGAAGCATCAGGCCAATGATTTATCGTATATTGACAAGTTTTAGATTCAGAGGAAAGCAATGGTTTAATGAAGGCTAAATAATGAGTATCGTGAAATAAAGGCAGATATTGGATTTAAGTCACTCAAAGTAATTAAAATTGGGGTAAAAAATACATTCAATCAATGACGAGCACTAACTGTTTGGAAATAAGTGAAACATGACAAGTACCTAAGCAATCCTCCTAAAAAGGCAAAACCACAAACCAACCACCACATTTTTAAACTCACATATTTTCTTTGTTGAAGCAGGGATGGAAGTTGTTTCCAAATTAAGGATCCAAAATCCTAAATGCTCAATCTGGTCTACGAGGTGCAAAATGGCAATATTGTAATAAAGGTTTGCGAGACGTAATCATAATGAAATTGATTAGTTTTTTTTCTTTTTAACATTAGTAATAGCAATTACCTGAGAGATGGAATCTCCTATTCATGAATGTTTCGCAAATAATTTATGATTTTGATGACACTCATAAAAACTTAGTTCATACTGGGGCAAATTTTTTTGCCCATATTATTTGGTCTATGATACATAATATAGCAAGACCCTCCTGGATAATGGGATTAGCAGGACCCTCTTGAATAATGGGACGTAGTATAGTAGGGCCCTCCTAGATAATGGGACACTAGCAGGACCCTCTTGGATAATGGGACTAGTACCCTCCTGAATAATGAGACATAGTATAGCAGAGCCCTCCTAGATAATGGAACACTAGCAGGACCCTCCTGAATAATAGGATTAGCAGGACCCTCCTGAATAATGGGAAGTAGTGTAGTAGGACCCTCCTGGATAATGGGACACTAGTAGGACCCTCATGGATAATGGGACTAGCAGGACCCTCCTGAATAATGGGACGTAGTATAACAGGGCCCTCCTGGATAATGGGACACTAGCAGAACCCTCCTGGATAATGGGACTAGCAGGACCCTCCTAAATAATGGGACGTAGTGTAGCAGGGCCCGCCTGGATAATGGGACACTAGCAGGACCATCCTGGATAATGGAACTAGTAGGACCCTCCTGAATAATGGGAAGTAGTGTAGCAGGGCCCTCCTGGATAATGGGACACTAGCAGGACCCTCCTGAATAATGGGACGTAGTATAGCAGGGCCCTCCTGAATAATGGGACACTAGCAGGACTCTCCTGAATAATGGGACTAGAAGGACCCTCCTGAATAATGGGAAGTAGTGTAGCAGGGCCTTCCTAGATAATGGGACTAGCAGGACCCTCCTAAATAATGGGACGTTGTATCGTAGGGCCCTCCTGGATAATGGGATACTAGCAAGACCCTCCTGGATAATGGGATGTAGTATAGCAGGGCCCTCCTGGATAATGGGACACTAGTAGGACCCCCCTAGATAATGGGACTAGCAGAACCCTCCTGGATAATGGGAAGTAGTATGGCAAGGCCCTCTTGGATAATGGGACAATAACAGGATCCTCCTGAATAATGGGACTAGCAGGACCTTCCTGGATAATGGGAAGTAGTATAGTAGGACCTTCTTGGATAATGGGACTACACTAACATAATTTAATTTAATGGGATCATCATGAGGAATGGAATTGGTTTAAACATTCAGAAGTCATCTGAAGAATACATCGTAACAAAGCTCGAGTCATCCAGAGTCTAAATTCAAAGCTAAGCACCATCTTTTTTTTTTCTCACAAAATTTTCTTTACTATAAACTGGGGCAAAATTTTATGCTATTATTTTTGTATATTTTAATTTCAGGGATCCGCTTGTAGAATAAGGTCAATCCATATTTCAAGCTCATGATCCTATCTTGAAGGGAGTCAACTTTCAAGCTCATTTTCAATTGAAGTAGCAGGAACTCATCTTAAGAACAAGGTCAATATCCAAGTCTGAGTAGAAAGAGCCTACCTGGAGAAAGGCGTTTACCTTCGAACTCACTCGAGACGAAAATCAATATCTCACAACTTGAGAAGGCATGATGACCCAAGTCAAGATTCAAGAGCAACTACATGTATAGAATCTTGTACTTCAATTTTCTTTTAAGTTTCTGCCTTTCACTTTCATGTAAAATAGGGGCTGCAAGCTGGAGCCTAGATGGGATCTCACCTGACTTCCAACTCATCATTTCATCTCATTAAACTACACGTGACCTGATTCCCTTATAACCCAGGATATGTAGGATGTCCATAACCAAGATTCGGTCGTATATTTCTTCCATTTAAATAAGAGTTCGGTTAATACTTGTCACATTGTCTACTTCTTTGTTTGCAAACTCTTCGTGTTTTCAGTCAAAGAGGGGCAAACTGTAGACACGTGATTTTTGATCGAACTTAAGATTCTACACAATTTTTTATAATTAAATATCATATTTTGGTAGGTTTATTTATTTGTTTATTATTATTATTATTATTTTAAAAAAGATCTGAAAATCACAATAGATTATATGGTCTCTTTATGTTTAAATTTTAATAAATAAGCTTGTGAATTTAATGTACTGGTTAGTTGTATTTTTATTTTTATTAATCTTTCAACTTTTACCTAGTCTAAAAATAATAGTACATATTATGAAAAGAAAAGAAAAGGAGTCCTAACAATTTCAAATTACCTCACCCTTTATCCTAATTACCCTCAAAATCCTATAGCTTATTCCTCCTAAAAATTCTCTTCCCATTTATTTATTTTTTCTTCCCCTTTGTGTTTCACGTATATTCCTCCCACCCCCACATTTTTTTTTGTTTTTTTTACTAGTTTTATTTCTTTTCATTTCTATTTTTTTGCCCCTAGAAACTCTCAACCAAATACCTCCCCACTCCCTCACGTTCCCTTTATTAGCACCAGACTAACACCAAAAATATTGTAAAAACCAACGTACACAGAAGAACACAGACAGAGAAAACAAATCAGTGCATTAGAGTAGAAAAAAATCAATTGAGCAGGAAGTGAAGCTCGAGATCTTATTTACGACTGCTAGTTTGAGTATCTAAGAATTATAGTTTGGCACAAGACATTCAACTGATGTGAATAATACAATGTTTTTTTGTCACTCATTTCAGAGATGCTCAATGAGTTGTGCTTCAATTCTTGAACATAAATCACTTTCTCTATGGCATGGGACTGTGAATTTTCAACTTTGTCAATTTTGACTATTTCACCTTTCTTATCATTTTCAAGGACTTCATTGTCTCCTTGAAAATCAAAGAGAGAAGAAATTTTCTACCATTTTTAGCAACTGTCTGGAGCATGCACTATTCATGTACCAGGTTGATCTTTTTCCTCTCACCTTTACCTGAAACACTAGTCAAAGGTCATCCTTAGGAACCCAGATTAGCTTGGGCCCTTTTTTGTGAGTAAAAGTATGAATAAGATCTCTTCTAGTCCAAAAACGCAAATAATAAGACTTTTTATCTGGAGTATTTTTATTTGGAACCAAGTTCTTAATCGTTTCAGCCTTTTCCTTTTTAATGAACTTAATATTCTTTTGAAAGGCCTTAAATAGTTCTTTACATTGATTCCTTAAATGACCTGAGTTCTCGCAATGAGTGCATACACTTTTAAACATCTGAATAGTGTGTTCTACATGATTTTTCTCTTTTCTGATACCTATCCCACTTCGACTGGTGGTTTGCCTTTCTTGAATTTGAGTTAAAATTTCAGAGGACCTAGTCCATCTAAGATTTCATTCCAAATCAAGTTTGGTCTTAACAAGATTTTCTTCTAGCAGTCTATTTCTTTTAGTTAAGGCCTGACAGTTTATGGTTAACCATTTTATGTCTTCTTCCAAAGCTAATTGAAGTTCAGCAGTAGGGTTTTTGCCCATGTGACTTAACTCTGGGTTCTTAACCTGTTCTTTTAGACCATTGATGATGTTATCACAAGAAGTAATTTGATCTTCTAGTGTCATACAATCAAGTTTTAGGGATGCATACTCATTCATCAATTGATTTTTTTTCGGATTTCACTAGATAGTATGCATCAATAAGAACTAAAGACAAGGATTTGTTTCTTGGAATAAATATTTATTTTAGACTTAGTTTCATGAAAAGTTACCTCTGGTTGTTTTTCCTCCTCTTCATCTTCATCAGAACTTGCCATCATTGTCAAGATATCCTTTTTGATTTCTTTTTCTCCTTCTTCATTATCAGAATAAGCAATTGCAACAAGTACAAGAGTGTCTTCATCATCTGAATACTCCGTTGCCAATAGTGATTGGTTTTGGGATTCATTGTCATTGGAGTCATCTCTTGATGTGTCTTCCATAGCCATTATTGCATTCTTCACAACTAGATCTACTTCCCGAGTAGTCATTCTCATGTTTGAAGGAATCTGTTGATTTCATCTTGGTTCTTTTTCCTTATCCTGACTAGTACCTTCATGGGCTGTCTGTAAAGTGTCCCAAATTTGTTTAGCAGTAGAGCATGATGAAATTCTATTGTACTCATTTGGACCAATTCCACATATTAGAATTTTCTTTGCCTTAGCATTATTTTGAACAACAATTTTTTCATTAGCATCTAATTCTATTCTTCCTTTTGGAATTAATGTCTTCCCATCCTTGCCAAGTTTGGTGGGAATGATTGGTCCATCAAGAACTAAATTCCACAAATCATGATTTTCTCCGATAATAAAATCCATCATCCTGTTCTTCCACCATCCATAGTATTGCCCGTTGAAGAGTGGTGGTCGTGTTTGGGAAGCTCCTTCTTGTAGTGTAGGTGGTGCAGCCATTGATCCTTTTCAATATGTGAGTCTTTTAATGAAAAGACTTGCTCTGATACCAACTGTAAAAAACCTTACTACTTACGCAAGAACCAGGTTCTTGTATGTTTGCCTAAGTAAACACAAAACACAATAAAATAGAGATTTTATCATGAAAACCTTCCTCCCTCAAGGAAGGGAAAAACTACACACAGTTTTATTACCTTCAAACTCAATTCAGGATTACAACTCAATAATCAATGAATTAACTCTAACACCTCTACCCTTTAATGATTAGGTATAATCGCAGACTCTACTCTCCAAAAGTCAAAACCCACTTCTTGTTAAAATTCTCTCAACTCTCGAACACAATTGTCCAAGAAGTCAAACTCGCTTCTTGTTTCAATTCTCTCAACTCTTGAACACAACTCTCCAAGAAGTCAAACTCGCTTCTTATTAAAATTCTTTCAACTCTCGAACACAACTCTCTAAGAAGTCAAACTCGCTTCTTGTTACAATTCTCACAAACTCACTTTCCAAGAAGTCAAACTTGCTTCTTGTTACAAATTTCACTAACTACTCTTCAAGAAATCAAACCCACTTCTTGTTTTTCAACCTAGGAATTATTACAACTCAATAAAAAACCTAGAACAAATCAACAAAGACTAATAACCCTTGCCTTTAATTGATCAGACTTCAACATTCAATAGTTCAGACTCGAACACAACTCATAAACCTGGTTTCAGTGTTGCTGTGACGAAGCCTTGCATATTTGCTCAAATGGCTATTGCTCTCAAAATGATGACTTTCGTGAATATGCAATAGGTTCCGCTCTGCCTTTGCTGGAAAATTCTCTCAATTGTGATTGCAGAAGCCGAACTTTTATTTCTTCAGCCTTGTCCTTATATAGACATTGAAAGATCCTTAGCGACTTCTACAAGGAAAGAATTTCTGATTTCCTAAAAAACTAATCATTTTCCTTATAGAACTTGTTTGTCTCCTATCTTAACTGCCTAGGAAACGTCTTCTTTTATTCTTTTCCTTCTTTATCTTGTTTTGTTGTTTTGGACACGTTTTCCTACTTCATCTTGGAATGAGTCAATGATTACTTCCCATCTTTTTCCTTTTCCGGATAGGAGTTGTTTTCCGTAGTAGACTCCTACAAGGAAAATAATTATTTTTTCTTTAAAAAGCTTTCCTTTTCTTATAAAGAGTCTTCTGCTCTTCTTTTCTTTATTTAGGAGCTTTTCTTTTCCTATAAGGAGTCTTCTGCACTTCTTTTCCTTATTTAGCTTATTTAAGAATCTTTTGATTTAGTTCCTGCATTGGTTCTACTACTGGATTGTGAACCAGGTTCACTTTGTCCGATTTCTCAATTTTTTTAAATTTCTTCTTTCACTTATTTATTTCTGCACTTCATTACGAGTCTTCTTTGCCGCAATCTCCCATATTTGTACAGGCTGTTCACATTCATGTCTGTGGACCTGGTTCACCGTATAGAGTACACATAAGACAATAAGTAGTGAATCAGGTTCACTTTATCAATCATCAAAACTACTTATATGCTCTCCTACTTCCCAACAGATACCATACAAATTAAAGTGATATAAGAGAATGAATCGATTATCTTATTAGCTTGTGTTGTGCGGTATATAAAATCTATACCCAACTGATATAGAGAGTCCTAATATATACAAAGTCTATATGTAATAACTATAGGAGATAAAATAGGATTAATAAAGTGATAGAGATAAACTATAATTCTAGAAACTAGAAAACAACTAAAACTAGAATAAGCTGATAAACAGGAAGAAAATATTTAATCGTTATTAAAAAGAAGATAGATACTACAAAAAATAAATAAACCATGGAGGAGAAAAGGAATTAGGAGGATGTGCAGGAAAATTTGAATTATACTTTGTTTGAATAACAAGCGGGAATTCATGTATCCCCTTTAGAAATTCATGACAGTTCAAATTAAAGCCAATTGTGTTCTTAAAAAAAGAGCTATTTATGAAGATATCAATGATGACTAGTACATATGATGAAATCCAACAGGTCATTGAGAAATATGGACTATCTCCTAGAGGGAAAGAAAGAAAAGAAAAAGAAAAACAAACAAGCTGCTACCAGTAGCTCTGCTAATACTGCTACTGCCTCGAGTAACATCAACACAAGGTCCAAAACTCAAAAATCTTGATTATTAGTACAATCTGTTGTATTGAAACTCAAGGTTTTTTGGACAAACTCAAAAAACTCAAGGATTTTTACAATCTTTCTATGATTGCAGTTCTTGAAACTTTTTTAAACAAATCTTAGATCAACATTTAAAATTTCAACTTAGAATGGAAAATGCTATTTTTAACTTCAACAATAGGATTTTGTTCTTTTGGAAAGAAGATGTTGATTGCAACATTCTGGATCAAAATGAACAACAAATTACTTGTGAAGTTAAACATGTTTCTTTTCCTATGCCCATGTGGAGTCAAACCCAATAGAAGATGAATTAATGTGCAAATTTGGTAGGAAGATAATTCTTTGGTACAAAATAAAAGGTCAAGATACTATCTTTGTAGGTGAAATTTAGGTAAACCATAAAATGGTTTCACATGCTAAACCTTGACATTTTTGACACATAGTGATGTCATGAATGACATCAATAGAAATAATTCACTCATATAAATAAGTAGCTCTTAATTCATTTGTAAGATACCTCGTACTTGCCTTCTCATCTTCTAAGGCATTTGATCTTCTCTCTCTTATAGTATTTCACTTGTATTCTTTTGGAGTGTAATAAATATTGGTGTAGTTGTTCTCTGGTGGACGTAGGATCATTCTGATTTGAACCACGTTAAATATTGTTGTTCTCCCTTATTTTTTATTTTCACGTTTCCGCTAACAATTGGTATCAGAGCCTAGGATCTGTCTGAGTATGCTCTGTGGTTATAGCACAGTGTGAACTTTCACATCAGAAAAGAATTACTTTGGTTTTCTATATTTTCAAATACTTTGTAGTAGAAGAGGAAGAACAAGTAACGATGAGTTCCATGAAGTTTGAAATTGATAGATTTAGTGGGCACAACAACTTCAATATCTAGAAGATCCAGATGATGGCGTTACTGTGGAGGGAAGGTTCAGTCCATGCTATTGACGAAAAGTAACTCGATAACACATTAGATTCTGACAAGGAGAAGATTGAAGGAGATGCATTGAGAGTAATCCAACCATCCCTTGCACTTAACATGCTTTGTGAAGTGAGTACAAATATCGAGGAGACGACCAAACAGTTATGGGAAAGGCTAGAAGGGCTTTACCAAGACCGGTAGGTGACAACAAGGATGTTGTTACAGCGGCATCTTCATACATATAAGATTGAGTCAGGTACTTGTTTCAAGACCTTCTAGATATATTCAATAAACTTGTGATGGACTTACAGACTGTTTGAATTAAAAAGGATGAGGAGACACTTGGATGTGCTTTGCTATTTTCTTTGACTTCAAAATATCGTGATATTGAGAATTCAATTATGTATAGCAAGGAGCCTATCACTCTTGAGCAAGTCCGGCAAGAACTTAACTCTTGTGATGTACGGAGGCACTTTGAAGGAGACAAAGAAGACGAAGCTAGTGGACTCTTTGTGAGAGGCCGTACTAGCCAACAAGGAAGGAGAAATCAAAGTATAGATCAAAGTCTCATGTGAACAAGAAGAATGCGGAGTGTTGGGGTTGTCACAAGAAGGGGCATTTTGAACGAGATTGCCCTATTGAAAAAGTCCATAGAAAAGGCAAGTGCATCCATTGTTGAGCAGGTACATGATTCTGATGATGATTATGTACTAGTAACATCACGCAATTGTGGAATCTATGACAACAAATGGGTGTTAGACTACGATTGTACTCTACATATGACATTCCGAAGAGATTGGTTCAGCCACTATGGGACAAGTGGAAGAACCGTAATAATGGGAAATAATGCAACTTGTAAAATAGTTGGCATTGGTTCAGTTCGGGTTCACTGCCATGATGGAATCGTGAGGACTATTACAAATGTCCATCATGTTCTTGATCTAAAGAAACTTTGGTCTCCATGCGTCCTCTAGATGAACAAGGCTACAAGTACATGAGGGAAAGAGGAGCTATGAAAGTGACTAAAGGGTCTATAAACATACTGAAGGCCAAGCTGGAGGATGGCCTCTACACACTAGTAGGAAGCATCATTGTTGGCTCTGTAAATGAATCTACAGTGTAGTTATTTGACAATGAAAAGGCAAGATTATGGCACATGAGACTAGGTCATATGAGCGCACGAGGAATAAAGATGTTGAGCAACCGAAACCTTTTGAATGGTGAAAAGATTAGCACACTTGAATTTTGTGAACATTGCATCTTAGGAAAGCAGAAGAAGGTCAGCTTCAGCCCTGGCAAGCACAAGACGGGAGAGGTGCTAGACTACATTCATTCAGATTTATAGGGTCCCTCTAACCTTCCATCGAAGGGAGGAAAGAGGTATCTTCTCACATTTATTGATGCTTTTTCACTAAAGGTTTGGGTGCGTTTCTTAAAGGCAAAAGGTGATGCTTTTGAAGCATTTAAAGAGTGGAAGATTTTGATTGAAAATCAAATGGAGAGAAAAATCAAGTATCTTCGCATAGACAATGGCTTGGAGTTTTGCAATGAGGAGTTCAATGATTTCTGCAAGGGTCATGGGATCGCAAGACATAAGACGATCAAGCACACACCACAACAGAATGGAGTTGCCAAAAGGATGAACAAAACTCTTATTGAGAAGGCTCGTTGTATGCTCTTAAAAGCCAAAATTTCCAAAGTGTTTTTGGCTGAAGCAGTTTACACTGGTTTTCATATTGTCAATCGGTCTCCAGTATCAGTGATTGAATTTAAGAATCTGAATGAAGTATGGTCAGGTGAACCCTCAAACTATTCATACTTGCGAATATTTGGGTGTCCAGCTTATTATCATGTTAATAAAGGAAAGCTTGAACCAAGGGCTAAGAAGGCCACATTTGTAGGGTATATAGATGGAGTAAAAGGGTACAAACTTTGGTGTTTGTCTTTACTCAAGTTCGTAGTTAGTAGAGATGTTACCTTTGATGAATCCTCTATGCTTGATTCTCATAAAGTTTCTGTGGTGTTATCAAGAAATGAGAACAACGACCGGTTGGAGCTACTAGTGGAGCTTACTAAGGAATGAAATCAAGAGACTCAAATTAATGAGTCAAAAGATGCGGATCTTGAAGAACTTCCTGTCAATGAACCATACACAATTGCAAAGGGAAGGGACAAAAGGCAGATACAAAAATTAGAACATCTCATAGAGCAATCAAATTTGATTGCATATGCATTCGTAGCTGCAGAAGAAGAGATTAAGGATCTCGAGCCCTCTTCATATGTTGAAGCAACTTCTTGCAAGGATGCTGCACAATGGCGGTTAGACATTATAGAAGAGATGGTGTCTCTTCACAAAAAAGAGACAGGGGTCTTAGTTAAAAGGCCAAAGGGGAAGAGGATAGTTGGATGCAAATGGGTCTACAGAAAGAAAGAGAGTATTCTAGAGGTGGAGGATGCTAGGTTCAAGGCGAGATTAGTAGCAAAGGGTTTCAGTCAGAAGGAGGGAATTAACTACAATGAGATATTCTCTCCGGTCAAGAAACATAGCTCAATTCGCGTGCTACTAGCATTGGTTGCACAATTTGATTTAGAGCTTCAACAGCTTGATGTCAAAACTGCTTTCTTCATGGTGATCTAGAAGAGACAATCTATATGGATCAGCCCAAAGGTTTCCTAGCTGAGGGAAAAGAAGATCATGTATGCCAACAGAAGAAGTCCTTGTATGGTTTGAAGCAATCCCCTAGACAGTGGTATAAGATGTTTGATACATTCATGACTATACATGGATTCTCCAGGAGTGCATTTGATAGTTGTGTGTATCACACGAAGATGTTTGGTTACTCTATGATTTATCTATTGTTGTATGTTGATGATATGCTTATTGCTGCTAACAACATCATAGAGATAAATATTTTTAAGAAACTATTGACCAACGAATTTGACAGGAAGGATTTGGGAGCTGCAAAGAAAATCCTTGGAATGAAGATTTCAAGAGAAGACGGTGTTGTACACCTTTCTCAGAAGAGGTACATCAAAAATGTTCTTGAGAGATTCAATATGTATATGAGCAAGCCTGAACGTACACCGTTAGCTTCTCATTTTAAGCTTTCAGAGTTACAAATGCCTCAATCTATGGATGTGGTGGAGCATATGTCAAAGGTTCCTTATGCTAGCGCAGTTGACAGCATTATGTATGCTATGATGTGCACACGTCCAGATATCGCTCAATCTGTAAGTGTGGTAAGTAGGTACATGGCAAATCCAGGAAAAAGACATTGGGAAGCTGTCAAGTGACTACTGAGACATCTCAAAGGAGCTTCTGATGTTGGCCTAAACTTTCAGAAAAATGAAGGTACTTTAGTTCTCAGTTATGTAAATTCTTACTATGCATAAGATCTTAATAGAAAGAGGTCCACAACTGGATACATCTTTACTTTCGTTGGTAGTGTCGTTAGTTGGAAATCGACTTTACAATCGATTGTCGCTTTGTCTACAATGGAGGTAGAATATATGGCAGCAACAGAGGCATTGAAAGAAGCAATCTAGTTGAAAGGTTTTGTGGCAAAATTGAGTTTGGTTCAGTTGGAATCAACTCTAAGATGTGATAGTCAAAGTGCTATTCGTTTGATTAAAAATCAAAGATTTCATGAGCGCACCAAACACATTGATGTCAGATTCCAATTGATTTGAGATGTCATTAAAGAGGGAGCTATCAAGGTTGAGAAAGTTATCAGAGATGATAACGCTGCAGACATATTGACCAAGATAGTCCCGCTTGCCAGGTTTTCACATTGCAAGGACTTGGCGGGAGTATGCATCAACTGATGCAACCCTGGGAGAACAACTGCTAGGTTGAGCTAGTGTGTTCAACAAAGGTTTGATTCTTCTTGTTTCTTACAACGGGATTGCCCAGTAAGCTTAGAAGTTTTGGCCAGAGTTGTTCATACGCATGCTCAGAACGCAAAATAATGTGGAGATTGAAAGAGTTGGTTTGGTCATTGTGGAGTCAAACCCAATAGAAGATGAATTAATGTGAAGATTTGTAGGAAGACACTTCTTTCGTACAAAATAAAATGTCAATATAATATCTTTGTAGGTGAAATTTAGGTAAACCATAAAAAGGTTTCACATGTTAAACCTTGACATTTTCGACACATAGTGATGTCATGGATGACATCAATAGGAATAATTCATTCCTATAAATAGGTAGCTCTTAATTCATTTGTAAGATACCTCTTACTTGCCTTCTCATCTTCTACAACATTTGATCTTCTCTCTCTTGTAGTATTTCACTTCTATTCTTTTGGAGTGAAATAAGTATTGGTGCAGTTGTTCTCTGGTGGATGGAGGATCATTATGATTTGAACCACGTTAAATATTGTTGCTCTTCTTTGTTTTTATTTTCACGTTTCCGCTAACACATACCTTACCATTTTTGTTTATGGTAAATGTAAAGATCATATGAGGAGAGATCTATGGGATAATATGCTGCAATTCTCTAGACTGGACAAACCTTGGTGCTCTATAGGTGATTTCAATGTGATCACTTATCTTGATGAGAAGATAGGGGGCCAGCCTTACAACATGCATAAAAGTTTTGAATTCATTAGTGTTATTGAAGCTTGAGGACTTATAGACTTGGGATTTCATAGAAAAAAATTCACTTGGTGCAACAATAGGGATACTTATGCAAAAATTTGGAATAGACTTGACAGAGCTATGAAAAATGATAAATGGTTGGAGGTGATGCCTATGCCTACAGTTACTCACAAGCCTCAACTAGTTTTGATCATCGTCCCCTTCTTCTAGAAACTATTAACACATATATTGCTACAATCAAATACTTCAAATTCCTTCATTGTTGGGTGCATAATGCAACCTTTTTTGATACTGTGAGAGCTTGCTGGGAAAGACCCACTGAAGGCACTCAGATGAGAGTTTTTCATCTGAAAATGAAAAGGGTCTCTAACACTTTGAGCAACTGGTCTAGATAGGAGTATGGTGATATCTTTGCTTCAGTTAAATAGTATGAAGATAAGGTTAGAGGAGCTGAAGAAGAACTCATCAATGACAACACTACATAAAATAGATCTAAACTCAATTGAATTAATGCTCAATATATCAGATACCTAAAGATTAAGCAGTCCATTCTTATAAAGAAAACTTAGTTTGAATGGTTCAAAGACGTTGATGCTAATTCTACGTATTTCCATTCTATTATTAGAGGAAGAAGAAGAAAATTTTTTATTCACAAGATCAATGATGAGCAGGGTAATACTTTTCAAGGGGATGACAATATTACAAGGACTGCCTGCTCTCATTTTGAGAAAATCTTTACTGGGGATGACAATTTGAGCAATGAGAAGGTGTTTAGATGTATTCCTACAATGATCACAGAGCAGTATAACAATATCCTTCAGGCCATGCCAAAAAGAGAGGAACTTAAACAAGCTATCTTTTTTATGGGTGCTAATTCTACTACTGGTCCTGATCGAATCAGTGACAAGTTTTTTCATTCCAGTTGGGACATTATTAGTGATGATCTTCTTAAAGTGGTTCAATTTTTCTTCTGTGGGCATAGTATACCAAAATTTATATCTCATGTATTCTTGGTTTTACTTCCAAAAGTAGAATATCCTAACAAGCTTTTTAAATTCAGACTCATTTCACTCAGTAACTTTCCCAACAATGTCATACTCAAATTGCTTTGTCTCAGACTAGCTCATATCTTACCTCATCTTATATCTGAAAACCAATCTGGATTTGTACAAGTTAGAAGCATCTATGAAAATATCATGCTTTCTCATGAACTCATTCATAAAATAAAATAACCCAAGGAAGGTGACAATTTTGTGATAAAATTAGATATGGCCAAAGCTTATGGCATGGTGTCTTGGTCCTATACTTGTCTAGCTATGAGTAAAATGGGTTTTGAAGAAATGTTTATTGATATGGTTTGGAGAATTATGTCAAACTATTGGTATTATGTCATCAATAATGGTTTAAGACATGGTTTCTTTCATTCAACAAGGGGACTCAAACAAGGTGATCCACTCTCTCAGCTCTCTTCATCCTTGGTACAGAAGTGCTTTCTAGAATGTTAAACAACCTTCACCACCATTATCTGTACAAAGGTTTTCATATGGAAAGACACGGGCCTCAAGTAAATTATATGAGCTTTTCAGATGATGTGATCATTTTTACATCAACCAAAAAATATTCTTTGAAGCTTACTATCAAGACCCTTCAGATTTATGGAGAAACCTCTGGGGCAGCTTATTAATAAAGAGAAAAGTCAGTTTTTGATCCTTGATAAAACCCTCTTGATATTATGGAAACAACTACTTCTATCACTGATTTTAGTCATACATTTGACCCTAGAGGCGGATCTAGAATTTTCATTAAGGGGGTTCGAAAAAAAAGAGTAGTGCCTAAGATTTGATCTTGGAACCTTAAGGTGAGTTTTGAACCCATCGATCACTAAGCCAACCTCTAATCTTATGTTTAGGAGGTTTAAAATCAATATATAGACATAAAAATTCTTAAAACTACCTTAAATATACAATGTAATTTTTTACCGAGGGTGTTCGGGTGAACCCCCTCAGCAACCTCTAGGTCCACCCATGTTTGGCCCTATTACATACCTAGGATGTCCTTTATACATTGCGAGACAAAGGAGTATCTATTTCACTGGTATGGTGTCTAAGGAAATTTCCAGGATCAAAGGCTGGTAGACTAAGATGTTAAGTTATGGGGGTAGAGCGAATCTTGTAAAGTATGTACTTCATTCTATGCCTCTTCATATTTTGACTACAATCACCCCTACTACTATTACTACTCTCAAGCAAATCAAGTGTCTTATTGCTGATTTCTTTTGGGGTTGGGAGAATGAAAAGAAAAAATACCATTGGGCATCTTGGTTAACTCTTAGTTTTCGTTGTGAAGAGAGTGGAATTGGTTTGAAGAATCTGGATGATGTATCTTTAGCCCTCTAACATAAACAATGGTGGGTTTTTAGATCCAAGAAGACCTTATAAGGTGACTTTCTCAGTGCCAAGTACTTTTAAAGAGCTGATCATGTTATCAAGAAATGGAATTCTAGACAATCTCTGATTTGGAAACACGTGATGATCAATAAATGTGATATTGAACCTCACATCTAGTGGTCTATTAATTCTCGAAAATGTAGCTTCTGGTGAAATGATTGTCTTGGGGTGGGACCTCTAGCTAACCACAATGACTACCTTCCTAGACTTAATAACATCACTATTTTCTAGTTCATAGTTAATCGAGTTTGGGATGAAGATAAAGTGAGAAAACATGCTCCTCATTAGCGTATCCATGGAATTCTCAACACAACTTTAAAATTCCAACAAGACACACTGGATCAAGCTATCTAGAAACTTAATACTAATGGGAAATTCACTTGTGCTTCAGCTTAGAATTAGGTAAGGAAGAAAACGAACAAAACTTTATGTGATACTCTGATTTGGTATAGAACTATTCCTTTTAAGGTCTTTTTTTTTTATTATGGAGAGCTCTCAAATTCAAACTCCCAACAAATGACAAAATTACCTCCTTTGGACATTCACCTGCGAATTGCTCCCATTGCTACATTCCAGTTTTATTTTTGGGAACTTTGGTAAACATATTTTGAGCTATTCTTTTAACTACTTATGGGTTCATCATAGAAGGAGTCCTATGAGGAGGGTATTGATGAAATGGTGGCTTATTAAACCCAACAATAAGGTTCACAAACTCATGATTCAAGCAACCCCTATTTTTATATATTGAAATCTTTGGAAGAATAAGTGTGCTAGTACATATGGGGGGGGGGGGATTAGTTGAGTACATCAAGAGTTAAATTCTCCATTTCCAAGGATATATACATGATCATTACCACTAATTATCCTTACATCAATTGGCCTAGCAACTGAAATGATCTTGTCACTTTAGTGGAAAATTGTCAACCTGATCTAAGGGTAATACAAGTGAACTGGCATAAACCTCCACTATCCATTGTTAAGTTAAACACTGATGGTATTGCTTTGGAGAATCCGGGAAGGATTGGGGCTAGAGGAATTCTAAAAGATCATAAAGGTAGGCTTATCTATGCCTTTGCTTCACCTTCAGGTGTGGGTTCAAATAATCAGGCTGAGGTAATGGCAGCAGCCTTTAGGATGAAAGAATCAGGTTGAGGTAATGGCAACAACCTTTAGGATGACCCGGTACATTCAACATGGGTATAGAGAGTCATTTTGGAAGTGGATTCTGAACTATTAGTGAAGTGGCTCAATAAGGAGATCACCCCACCTTTGAGCATCAACAAATATATCATGGAACTTCATGACTTGTTCAATGGTTGACTATTTTCAATGCAAACATGTCTTTAGAGAAACCAACTTTGGTACACTCCATTCAACAATTCTATATCTACCATCAGCTCCCTCATGACACTATAGGTTACTTCAACCTAGACAAAATGGAAATGGCAAGTTTCAGAAGAAGGAAGTTGAAGAGGATTAAAAAACCACCTTAGAAATTGATTGGATCTTCACCTATGGAACAAGTATTCACTTGTTCATTTCCGAATACTTATCTTCTTCTTTAAGCTATATAGTCTTAGTTATAGCTTCTAGGAAGAGGCCTAGTTTTGGTTAGGCTCTTTTCTTTTCTTGTAAGGGGAGACTCTCCCTTATTTATATTTTCCTAGTGTCTTTATATTGAGAGGAGTCCTCTCTTATAGGTTCATAGTCCTATGTTTCATTCTTTAGTATTAGGGATAAGTTGATAGGCCTTAGTAGGCTATTCGACTTATGAACCACCATAGGATTGGAGGTTAGATTTATTTCTCTCTCCTTGTATATTTGTTTTTGTTTTATTTATGTTAAGGCCTGGGGTGTTGTTCAGCCCCTGGCCCCCAAGGGTCATTAAAATAAAAAAATTTAGTGCTGAAAGCCTTGCCTTCTCATCTTTGCTATGTGTTTTTAGGAGGTAACAACACCTTGCCGGTGATTGTTGCCAATGATTTATCGGAGGTACATGTTGATGCATTAATTGGGGTGCTAAAAAGATTTATCAAAGCATTAGGTTGCTAGATTACTCACATTGTCAAGATTTCAACTGACATTTGCACACATAATTCAATTTGCTAATGATTGTAAATAGAGTATAGAGCACTAAAAGAGGTTGCCTCTTATACAAGAAATTGTGAAGAAATATATTAGCAAGTGGCTTGATGTGGACATCGTGTATCCCATTGCGGAGAGCAAGTAGGTCATATCAATGCAATGCATTCTTAAAAAAGGGGTATGCCGATCGTAACCAATGAAAAGAATGAGCTTGTGGCTACAAGACCCATGATAAGATGACGAGTATGCATGGACTATTGAAAGCTTAACACATTGATTTAAAATGGCCATTTGCCAATGCCATTCATGGATCAAATACTTGATCGTTTTGCAGGTAGGATGGCAAAACCCGGGACAGGATGGTTGGTAATGCTTTTTGGATGGGTACTCATGGTATAATCAAATTTCTATTGAGTCGGAGGACCAAGAGAAAACAACATTCACATGTCCCTATGGTATATTTGAATTTAAAAGGTGCCCTTTCGGTTGTACAATGCTCTGACGACCTTCTAAAGAGGTATGTTTTCCATTTTCGCTGATATGGTAGAAGACGTGACAGAGGTGTTTATGGATGACTTCTCGATGGTTGGTGACTCCTTTGATTATTATTTGAACCATTTGAGCAAAGTCTTGCAACAGTGTGTAGAAACAAACCTTTTTCTCAATGGGGAGAAATGTCATTTCATGGTGAAAGAGGGAATAGTACTTGGGCACAAAATCTAAGGCAAGGGAATTCAAGTAGACCAAGCAAAGTTTAATGTCATTGCAAGGCTGCCACCTCTAATCTCGGTAAAGGGGGTCCGTAGTTTCTTAGTTCATGTGGGGTTCAATAGGAGGTTTATCAAAAATTTCTCTAAAGTGTCCCTTCCATTATCCAAATTGTTGGAGAAAGAAAGTGTGTTTGATTTTGATGCAGCTTGTGTAAAGGTGTTCTCTTGTCTTAAAGAGAAGATAATTTCAGCTCCGATCATTGTGGCTTCGGATTGGAGTGTTCCATTCGAACTTATTTGTGATGCTAGCGGTATGGCTCTAGGTGCGGTACTTGGTCAAAGGAAAAATAAATTATTTCACATGGTTTACTATGCTAGAAAAACATTGAATGAAGATCACATAAATTATACCGTGACAGAACAAGAATTATTGGTGGTTGTATATGTGTTCGAGAAGTTTAGGGCCTATTTTCTAGGTACCAAGGTGGTTATGCACATGGACCATGGTATAATTAGGTATTTAATGGCCAAGAAAGAGGCTAAGATGAGGCTAATTCGTTGGGTGCTACTTGTTCAAGAATTTGATTTTGAGGTTAAACACCAAAAGGATTGCGAAAATCAAGTGGTGGATCATTTGTCTTGCGTTGAATCTAATTTGGTGTTGGCTGATGAAAGGGACATTCAAGAGTCCTTTTTGGATGAGTTGGTGATAATAATTTCTAAAGGTTTTGGGCCATGCTATGTAGAATATGATAATTATGTAATGTGTGGGATCATTCCTGAAGGATTGAATGTGTATCAAAAGAAGAGGTTCTTCTTTGACGTTAAAAAATACTTTTTGAATGAGACATATTTGTTTCAGGAATGTGCTGATCACATTATCTGGAGATGTGTTTCGGAAGTTAAGGTAAAAGTCATTCTCATAGATTGCCATGCATCACCAGTTAGTGGGAATCATGATGGGGTTCCACAGCGTCAAAGGTTCTCCAAATTGGCTATTATTGGACATCCTTATACCAAGATGCCAATGCCTTTTCTAAGGTGTGTGTTCAATGTCAAAAACAAGGAAGTATTTCAGAATGCACGAGTTGCCCCTTACTCAGATCCTTGAAGTGGAATCATTTGTTGCATGGGGAATAGATTTTATGGGGCCATTCATGAGCTCATATGTGAACAAGTATATCTCATGGATGTGGATTATGTATCAAAGTGGGTTGAAGCGGTGGTTTTACCTACAAATGAAGGGATGTGTGTACCACCATTTCTCAAGTGGTACACCTTCACAAGGTTTGGCACTCCCCGTGCTATCACTAGCGATGGAGGTTCTCATTTTTGTAACTGCCAGTTTGGACTACTATTCTACAAGTATTGGGTGAAGCACAAGATAGCCACGCAATATCACCACAAACTAGTGGCCAAGTGGAGGCGTCGAATGGGGAGATCAAGAATATCTTGACAAAGACGATTAATGCAAACCAGACTGATTGGTCAAGAAAGTTAAAAAATGTTGTTTGGGCCTACCGTACAACATTTAAGACCCCAATTGACATGTCACCATATCAGTTGGTCTTTGGGAAATCATGCCATTAGCCGGTGGAGTTTGAGAACAAGGCGTTATGGGCCTTGAAAACAATGAACTTTAATTGGGAGGTTGCTTCAAAGAGGCCAGTCCATCAACTTTATGAATTGGAAGAGTGTCGGCTAAGAGAAAATGAGAGTTAAGCCCTCTATAAGAATAGAATGAAGAAATGACATGATGCCAAAATCCTACAATAAGAATTTAGGGTAGGTAATCTTATGTCTCTCTCTAACTCTCGATTTTGACTCTTTTTGGGAAAGCTGAAATCAAAGTGGTTGGGACCTTTTACAGTAGCCCGTGTGTTTGAAAATGGAGCGATGGAGGTTGTGAGAGAAGATGGCTCTAAGGTCAAGGTAAATGGGTAAAGATTGAAATTGTATTTTGGGGAAGGTCCTTGTGTGGGGTTGATAGAAGTGGTGTATTTGGATGGTGCTTGAAGGCATGTCCATGTCATGCCACGACGTAAAGTAAGGCGCTTTTTGAGAGACAACTCATGTTTTTAGTCATTTTCAATAAAGTATGCTAATTGTGTAGGTTTAAGTAAAGTAGCAAAGTGAAGGACCAGATTGGCATGTAGGGATCCCTACTTGGCGATCTGCCAAGTGCTGTTGGCGAGCCCATCTTGGATTGCATTTTTTATCCAAAAACCTGCCAGTAGCTGCAGTAAATATTAGAGAGGGAAAGCTCAGTCAGCGGCCTGCTGAACTAGTTTGGCGAGCCCATCTTAGCTCGCACTTCTGAAGACAAATTCTGCCAGTCATCTCTGATAAATTTAATGAGGTCACACTATGTTAGTGAGCCGCTGAGATGCAAGCCCGCTCGTGTTTGCCAAGCTGAAACCCAGATTTTCCAATCACCATATGACTTGTTGGCGAGCTTTCACTCGTTCAGCGAGTGATCGAAATGGTCGGTGATGTTAGTTGTTTATCGCCAAAAAGCCCACCAACTGAAAGGCCAAAGGTCTAATGACCATTTAAGTGACAACCTTTTATATTTTTCAAAATTTTCTCATATTTTTCAAAATTTTCTTTTTCCTATCATTCATAAAAGCAATCTTAGTACTTTTCTTTTAATTTCATCATTGTTTTGCAACTGTGATCTTGCTTTTGTGGAAATTCAACCGTGTTACACCTAGTCTCAATTCTAATCTTCGCTCATCTATAGATGTCGGCCTTCTTGCTTATGTTTCGCCCACATTTGTTTAAACTCGTGTGATCATACTTGTGAATTGATTATGGGCTTGTAGGTGTATTGATTCTTATTTTGAATGAAAGGTTGAGCGTATATTTCTGTGTTCATAGATGGAACTTTAATTTTAGTTGCAAATTGTTAATGTCAGGGGTAATTATTTTGGGTGTTGAGTTAATATTATTGAAATTGATTATTGCATATTGATGGATTTTGCATACTCGTTGTGTGGGTGAAGTCTAAGTAGCCCGAATTCGATGAAATGACTTGATTTGACCTAATGACATATTGGGTGATGTCATTCTTAAGGGTAAATCACTCTTTTGTTGTTTCTTGTTTTATGTAATGGGAATTCTGAGTACCTAGGGTGATTTAATGATTGAAGGTAGCCTGAGTTTGGTGTTAATTGTGATTCACCTGATCATTGTTGAAATCTCAGGTTAAAATGGTCATTTTTGGGTTGGAGGCAGTTCATTGCCTGTTCAGCGAGCTTTATCAAGCTCGCCAAGGCGTTCGGCGTGTCACTATGTGTGCCACCAACTCGCCCTCTTTGTGTGGAATCTTGCCAGTCACCTCAAAAAAATTTGGCGTGCTATTTCTAGCTTGCTGAATGTCTTTAGTAACTAGCTGAACTTTTTGAGGTCTCACATTTCCTACTTGGAATCCTGCGAGTTTCCCCAGTAACTTTTGGCAAGCTACTTGTAATTCACTGAACCTCTTCAGTGAGTCACAGATCATGAATTTATGTCACACTTTTTTCCTTGAAATCTTGCCATTCCCCTTTGATAAATTTTGCAAGCCGACCTAGCTCGCCAATTCCTGTTGACGAGTCGGATACCTAATCGACAGGCATCAGGCCATGTTTTCTTTAAAACTTCAATTCTAATTAATTTTACCTAACCCTTTACACGATATGTGTTGTTTATGTTTTGTATTGTAGGAATGGGCCATCCTAAGGGTCCACTAGTAAGAAGTACTTCTCCGAGTGCTCCTCCACCCCAAAGAAGGCAAACAGGGGTGGTGATTTCTGAACCTAGTGGACGCCCACAATCCACTCAATGCTTGTCTAAGCATGTGGACGTGAGAAAAAAGAAGAAAGTTTCTACAACTCAAGGGGATAGAGGAAAGAGGAAAGTTGCCGGCAACTCGATTGAGGAAGATACTTCCAACTCTGACTCAGTCAATGTCTCTTGGACTGACGATGAGGAGGAAGTTGAACAAGATGAAGGTTCCACTACCCTAGTTCATGTGCCTATCTCTGAGCCACAAGCCCGAAAGAGCAGATGGACTGAGATGTGCTCCAAAGCGCTACATGACCCACTTGCCCATATGGTACCTAGGGTGGCAAAAATAGTTGCACCCCATTCTATAAACCAGTTGAAGGCTGTCGGTTTATGCACTATTCTAGAGGAAAAGAGGCTATATGTTGATGGGGTGGTTGATAGGTACTCGGAGGTATTGTGGACAATCCAGTTGCATGGATTTGGGAGGTTCAGTCGAGCCCAAGATCCTTATGTGCCTACTTGGGTGAGAGAATTTTATGATGCCTATTCCCATTTGTTACCAAAGACGAAGTAGGGGGTCATTTCAAGCTGATCTCCGCATTTGAGGTTCGTAGGAATTTAGTCTGATATGGAATATCGCATATCAATGAGGCTCTTGGCTGTGAGATGAGACTTCTTGAAACTTTGGCAGACAAGCTTCTACAATCTCTTGACAATTTGAAGGGGTTGCTTGTCCCACTTATTTATGATATTACCCCATCATGGATTGAGGAGGGTGTTGATATTAAGAAGAAAGAAATACACGTTGTTGCCCAGTATTGGTTTGGTGTCATCAGTAGCACGTTGATGATTTCATAAAATGAATCCATCATCCGACACCCCAAGGCTTCTTTGTTGGGGTGCATCATCATTCAATAGCGTTTGAAATTGTGTTCCATATTTGTCCAGAAGATTCTCTTACGGGCGAGGCAGCAACAGACTTCACTACCCTTTTCGGTACTGATCACATCTTTTTTTCAGAGAGTTGAGGTCCCTTCTGAGGAGGTGACTGATACTAGAGTCACTCTACCATCATCTAGTGATATCCATAGGATTGAGGAGGATTACTAGAGAGATGATGCTGCAAAGAAGAGTTCATCATCGGTTGACACTACTCTGGTAGCAAACATGCCATCTTCGGATGTTTATCCTATTCCTCCTGCTTCTACTATGGAACCGTCAGGTACATCTACCCCATCTACCCCCTCTACTTCTACTGCACCTCCCTCCACATCCCGACCACCTTTGACACAGGCCATGCTTTACTAGATGTGCAATCTTGTACATTTGGTGGATGTGAGAACTTCTAGTCTTGAGAAGGTTGTCCCTACCATGATATTTGTAGCCATTGAGGCTGCCCTTGCTCTTATATAGATTGAGATAGCGGGACAATGGATATTATTGAATGATTATGGGCTCCCATATAACACCCTTACAGCTCGGGTTGAGGAGCGTGAGAGGGCCAAGTGCAGTCTACAGAAGTGACAACCTTAAAGGATGGACTTGATGGGCTGAGGAAGGATGTGGATGAGCTTAAGTCCACAAATATATCCATGCTTTGGGGTGATGTGCCCCTACCTGATGACCCGACTCTTGAGATTACATCGACCCTGATTTTGAGTGATGTTAGGCCCCTAGTTCGGGGTACACCAACTATTGATGAGGTTAACTTCTAGCCTCCAAAGACAAAGGAGGAGGATCTAGGTAAGACTGAGCCACAGAGCGAGGACACTTAAGCTGATTTGGCAGACTTAGAGGACACTTTCATACAGGTTGCTACGAAGAACCCTCTCCTTGATACTTTGGCAGTTGGCCCGAGTGGGATTCATCCTCCAGTACCTCACTCTACTAGTGATGCACAGGCACTAATGCCTAAGTTGAGGATGCCCCTACGAGCTAGAATTATTCTCAGGTCTAGCCTGACACGGAGATCCTTCTACTCACTCTCCCTTGTGCTTTGATGTTTCTTCTTTAACCATTAAGGACACTACTTGTTTCTTTTTGTAGAGAGAGGGTGCTTTTCTAGTGCCTATCCCTCTTGGTTATATTTCATTATTTTGAGACACTTGTTTAATTTTTATTTAATCAGGGTTTTATTTAAATTTGAGGAAGATGTAGTGTTAGGTTCTTTATTTTGTTTATTAGTATAATCCCTGGTTTTGGTTTTGGTTGTGATTAATTTCTTCTCTCTCATTGTTCCAAAGTTGATAGTTGGTTGTTGACGGATGTTGAAGCGCTTGCATGACCATCTTGAACATTGGAGTGTCAATTATGATCAATATTGATGACTTAAATAGTTCTTGTGATGAGAAGTGCGTTTGTGTAAGCTCAATGAGCTAATTCAAGTTGCATAATTCATGCATGAACTCTTAACATCTTGTTGTGACTAGTTGAATATTAATTAGGAGACTCGCAATGATCGTTGCATGCAAGAAAAATTTGTTGAGTTGTGATCGATAATGGTTTGTGGTGAGATTTACTTGAAAGGCATGCATTTTGGATACCTATAACTTGCCTTGTTGGTACGATTGGTTGGCATTGGTAAATGTATGAATTGACCATAGGCATTGTTTTGAGAGTGAACCTTTTCATCATACCTTTGTTGTGACCACCTTGTGAGAGAGTGTACCAAGTTTTACACCATTTGAACCTAAACCTTTTCGTTTTAAAAAAATGAGCCTCTAAGCCTAAACCGGTTGTGAAGAATGACATTCCTTTCTCACCTAATATTTTCTTGAAGCATTAGTTTGGATGAATAGCCAACTTAGGCAAAAAGCTTAAGTTGGGGGTGTTATATGGTAGGGGGAAAGAAGCCGAGTGGTCTAAGAATTGTGAGACTTATCCTTGTATCCATGTGGAAAAAGGCAAATATATAGAACCCCTCCATATAAAAAAGAGAGAAAAAGAAAAAGAAAGAAAAAGAATTGAAAGAGTCTTGATTAACCGAATAATGCTATAGTTGTTCACATAGATTGGTTGAATAAATGGGGGTCCAATGAACTGAGCAAGAAAAGAATGCTGTGAAAAGAATGAGGATGAGTTTTATGTGCAAAATATTGAAAGAAAAGAAAAAGAGGTGAAATCGAGAAAACGCTTAAAGAAGGTGGAGTCACTAAAACCAAAATGATCATACCTTTATCCTCAGCCCCTATACAATACTTGAAATACCTTTGTGATCTTGCAAAATCCAAATTCATGTGTTGGTTCGAAAATATGGCCAAGCCTATGGGTAGAAACATGCATGTTATTCTTTTTCGGAGTGTGAGAGTTCGTTTTGATTCCAAAAATTCCTTTCTTGATTAGCTTTGTGAGAGCATGGAATTCTTCTTGGTATGAGGGAATTTTGATACTTTTGTTCAGCATAGCTTTGCATCTTAGTAAGAATTTGTGAGCATATACTCTGATTAATAATCGCTAGTCATCATTTGAAGATCATGGTACATAATGGAAAGGTTTGCATGTCTCGGATATAGCTTGTGATAGCACTTGTATGTTAACTCTCAAGAAGCAGTGTTTGTAGACATCTTTGTTGAATTAATTGAGCTCTTGATTTACTTGAGGAAAAGAAAAAGTTTAAGTTGGGGGTGTTGATGAGTCAGAGATTTTGGACTCATTTGAGGCTTTTAGTTCACGAAATAGTGTCCTCAATGATGTTTTAGGTCCATTTCTTATGATAATTTGTTGAATTGCAGCTATAAAATCATAAGAACAAGCCTAGAACAAAAGAATGTCGAAAGAAGCAAAAAATATTTAAAAAAATATAGGAATAGTTGAAGTTGAAGCTCGCCAAGTGCAAAAATTGACTCACCAAAAGTTACTGACACTTTTGCTAAAAAATTTCAAAGCAGATCAGCGAGGAAATTATTCAAAAGGCAACTACCCAACAAGGTCGGCGAGCCTTGGTGACTTCACCAAATTCATCTGAGAGTTTTTCTACATATGGATGTCAATTTGGTGAGTAGTTGTTGAAGTTAGTGACTCACCGAATAGGAACGACAAACTCTGTTGGGCTCGCCAAAGGTGTTCAACACCTGAATCCCTGAAGTGAAGCTGGAAGTTGAGAAGAAGTGATAGCTGGTGATTCGCGGAATGAGTCAGCGAGCACGACTAATGTCGCCAAAGTTACCTCGAAGTGAAATTTTTGCCAAACTTTAGGAAGGTATAAAAGGTTTTAAGGAGAGAGAAAATGTATCTTTTAATGGCTCTGAACTCACAGTACTTAGAATGTTCTTGGGATTTTAGGATTTTAGCTTGTTTAAACTTGGAATTTTGAGGGTTTTTAATTTGGTATCTTTGAATTGAAGCTTGAATCATCTATACTGAATGGACAACAACTTCTTTGGTATAATTCATTTAAATTCCAACATGTGTAGCTAAATCCCATCACTAAAGGGGTGTGAAATGTAGTTGAGTATTAGATTGTCTATGGGTTTTGTGATTGCTCAATTATATGTTAAATTTAAATGGGTTCAATTATCTTATCATGTTTTCATGTATGATTTGGGGTTGCAAACTCAAATCTAATTTATATCTCTATGCTTGGTTGTGAAAGGTGCTTAGAGTGGATGAGTTAATTGATAATTGTTGATTGATCTCAATTGCTAGTTTTGCTTGGTAGAGGAAAATGTGTTAAGGTATTACTTTGGTTTTGTGTATTACACATGTTGAGATTTGAGAGAACTCTCATGAAAGATGATTTGTAATTGAAAAACGCTTATCGTATTTTTCATCGATCTAGCATACCCATTAAGAATTTGCTATGTTGAGCAACATAATTACCCACATTTGGAATTGATACTCAATTACGCACACTCCTAGAATTCATCTCTTACTTGCTTAATTCTCTTATTCTTTGCTTTTGTTAACCAATCTCTCTATTGATGATTTGAAAGTTCTCGAATTTGAATTTATGTTAACGTTGATTATAAAAACATACAAGAGATTAGTACTTAATTTACACTTCGCAATTGAAGTCTATTCTATACCACTCCCTGTGGGATTCGACCCCAACTTCTTGTTGGGTTCTTTAATGCTAGCGATCACATGAACATTAAATCATAAGGCCTACACTTGAGCATTATCATGCATCATGAGTGCCCTCACTATTTCGGTAAAGTCCTTCTCACATCACATTTTATTTTCACAAGCATACGAAATTTAAAAGGCTAAATTTCAAAATTTAAGCGCTCACTCTCACAAGAGATGTTTCCACATATCACAACATGCCATATGCTTGCTCTTAATGTATAATCACGTTGATAATGCATTCAATCAGGGAATCAAAAGGACTTTTTTGGTTGTAGTGTCGGTATAAGGACGGGGAGACTTTTGGATATATTTAGTGACTTTCCTCCTTAAAGCACTTGTTTCACAACTCGACACTTCACCATTGATTTTATCTTTTAACCTTACTTCTCTCCTTTGCTCACACCTCTTGAATTTCCCCTTTTTATCATTTGGTTTCTGCCCTTATATAATCAAGCATTTGCTAGCATCTCACTTTTATTTCTTTCACTAGCTCTTTGCTTTCTTGTTTCTTTTTTTTTTTTAATGAGTAGCACACATTTTGCAATGTACTAAATGGGATCTTTTCACCACAATTCTCCTTTACTACACTCGCCCTTTCTGTTTTACATCCCTCTATCTTTTAGTCAACCTTTCCTTTACTACATAGTGCACTAAGGATCATTGTTTGGATGAATTGAGACAGGGTATCAACAAAATTGATTTGGGCTCATCATGCGGCTTACAAAAAAAATTAGGCTAAAAGGCTCAACGAGGCTTCAATACAGATAATGTCACAGAGGCACAAACTAGAATTTAATAGACTATACAAAGAAATGCCTAGATCATGTTCCATAACTCATGTAAGTCAAATCTTCACGCACACACACAGGGCAATTTCTAGATCATGTTTCACAACACATGGCACCATGACATACATATATGAGTACAAATATAGCATGCTCTCACACAAACAAATTAAATGCATTTCGACATAATTAAGCGTGATTTCTATCTTTTTTGAGTCTAATCAAAGAACCTATGTGTTTCTCACAAGTTACTTCATTAGTTTGCATGCTCAAGGATGAACTATCCATGATGTCTAGCTAACTCTAAGCGAGGCTTCAAAGTACAAAAGGTCGAGTTTCTAGACCTAAATACCTATGACTAATTTTCCTTTAAGACTGTTATCATCCATCTATCATTGGGAATAGTCAATTCTGCAATGACTCACCTAACGAGACATGAATAAATCTACTTGGTTTAATGGGACTATCCTCAGGAAAAGAGCCACAAATAAAAGTTGAGAAAACCATCTAAAAACAAAAAGACTCGATAAAAAAATAAACAACTAACTTGGAATTCAATCTCCCTCCCTATAATGAAATAAAGCACTGTCCCCACTGCTTTAATTCAAAATGAAAGTAAGAGTGAAAGAAAGAGCTCCCTGGTCCGCTAGACCTCTCCACCCTCATTCTCAACATTTTCATTTGTGACATCAGTGGCTCCATCTACCACCATGAGTGACGTACCAACATCATCTAGCACCTCATCATCATTATTCAAACCATCATCATCCACAGTGGCCTCATCAACATCCACTGACTCTTGAAATGCCGGGCTCATTCTCCACATGTACATAACACTCTCAGTCAGAGGATGGCGCTCAACCAATGCAGTCATCTCATCATCTTTCACTGGGTGGACACCAATATGAAAATGAAGCTCAACCATACAAAACATGCACCCCACCCAACTATCATCTCAAGACTAAAGGTTTGCAGTAGACAATATAGGTCCATGGGACGTATCCTGAGCCTTGGTTTTCATTACATCCACAATTAGACTAACCAAATAAGAAACCCTGGGCAGGCTCATATCATAGACCTTTTCTTCAACCCCCTCCAACCTAAGATAACGGGTCAACAAACTCCGATAACAAAACCTCCATCTTTTGTTATTCAAGAACTTCCACATGTTGTGTCGAAGGACCGATGCAACATTGGAAGGCCACTTTTCATCAACCAATATACCAACACAATCCTATCCCTAGTCCCCTCCGAAGTATGCTTACATGATAATAAAATAATGCAAACAATTTTCAACCATACCCGTGCCTCTTGATTTAGGTGAGCACAGTGGAGAGTGACATGCCTTCTAATTTCCTTGCTTCTTTCCCACCTAGAAGTCAAGTCGACACTACAAAGGGTATGATGGATATCTGTAAATGGAGGGTTGTCCTTCATCTGCTGGTTCTCAAAGGACTCACAATTGGTGATGCCCAAACATCCGTTCAATAGCCGAGTTGAAAAATGGATGTTTTTTTTACGAATCTCAACCTTTTTGCTCCTCCCCTACTCAGTGTCCCAATTAGCATAAAATTCATGGACTAGACTAAGATTTCACTCACTTTGATTTTCAAAAATGTATTGACCACCCAAGTTGTACACTATCTCATGGATTTAAGGAAACCCGCAAGCAACAGGTTCTCATCAACGTACTCATCACCCAAGTACTTAGCCTCTTTTGGGGCGAGAGTTAAGTGCTCACTTGGCCTGAAGATCCGGCGGCATCACCTTTTCGAGATTGTTTACTCCCCGGTCTTACCTCTACTTATTTGCCTTTAGGTGCCATTGGAAGAGAAGATGAAAGAACTTGGAAGAAGAGTAAAATGGAGGGAGTGTGTCGGTTGTTTGTTGTCGAAAAGGGGGAAAATAGTGTGGGTTGGAGCTTTTGGGGGAAGGCAACAATGGGGGAAGAAGGGTTTTTGGGTGAGAATAGTGGAAGAAGAAAAGAGAATTTTTGGAGAGTGTAGGAGTTGGGGGCGGCTAAATTGAAAAGTGGGAAAAAATAGCGAAAGGTTTGGGATTTAAAAGGGCGGGGCCCCATAAAAAACTAGGGCTTTCAGTTTGTAGGCCCCAAATCCATTCAAATTTCTAGGTTAGGGCGATGGTGGCATAGTGCGACAGGCCTGTGCCAGGCAAAACATTCACTAGTTTGGGCCCTGGAGTAGCGCACCTGCAGTGTGCTAGTCTAGGGAAACCCTGGCGCGGTGTGCCTGCAGTACGCCAGACCAAGTGGTCAGTAGTTTGAGCCTTGGCACGGCGCGCCATCAATGCTCTTCCTACCCCTATCTCAATTTTTGCTCTTTTTGCATACCTGCCTTTCTATGTGGCCTGTATCACCTTCCTATTGGTCATGCACATCAACCAAACACGGTTAGCTCAATGGTGGGTTGCCTCCGACCACTGTCTTAATTATGATCGTGGAACGACTCTTCTTTTTGAATTTTTCATACTTTTTTTATTTTTTATTGCTCCTAACTATTACAATCTCTGAAAGTTAAACTAACTCCTATAACAAAAGTAAAGAGAACAAAACAAAAACAAGATCACGGGTTGCCTCTCGTGTAGCGCTTGGTTTAACGTCCCGACTCGACCCAGCTTGTGAATTATTCATCATTCAACTCAAGGGCTTCTCTATCTCAGTTCACATAATTTCCAAAATAGTTCTTAACACTCTGGCCATTAAACAAAAAGGTGGAGCTCTTGTCTTTTTTCCTTAGCTCCACAACACTATCTTGCATAATCCTCACCACTTTGAATGGCTAACTCCACTTAGACCTTAATTTTCTGGGAACAACTTTAGTCTAGAATTGAAAAGCAATACCAGTTGGCCTATCTCAAAGGTGTGAGTGACGATGTTCTTGTTATGCCACCTCTTGGTTTTCTCCTTATATAGCTTGACATTTTCATTAGAATGGAGCCTAAACTCCTCAAGTTTGTGTAGTTTCCCTGTCCTCTTCTTACCGGCTAGCTCTGGGTCAAGATTCAACCTCTTAATTCCCCAATATGCTTGGTGCTCTAACTCCGCTGGAAGATTTCCACCTTACCAAATACCATGTGTTAGGGAGAAGTTTCTATGGATTTCTTGTAAGCTGTTCTGTATGCCTATTGTGCACCATCAAGCATCAAGGACCAATCATTTCTTTACACATTCATTGTCTTTTGTAAGATTTAATTGACTTCACTGTTTGACACCTCTACTTGGCCACTAGTCTATGGGTGGTATTTTGTATCCATATTATTAAGAATCCTATACTTAGACAATAGATATTTCACCAAATTATTAATGAAGTGTGACCCTCCATCACTAATGATAGCTCTTGGAGTTCCAAACCAGGTGAATATGTGCTTTTTCATGAACTTTATGACAACCGTAGAATTATTGGTAGGGAGTGCTACAGCCTCAATCCACTTAGATACATAATCCACCGCCTCTAGAATGTATTCGTTTCCATTGTATGGTAGGAACAAATCTATGAAATAAATACCCTACACATTGAATATTTCCACCTCAAGAATATTTTTAGCGGCATCTCATTTCTCCTTGAAATAGCACCCATCCTATAGCATTTATCACACTCCTTCACATAGTACACGATATCTTTGAACAATGTGGGCCAAAATAATCCGGATTACATCACCTGCTGGGTCGTGCATTCGCCTTTATGATGATCTCCATAAGGTGAAGAGTGGCAACTTTTTAGCATGTGCTCGACCTTATTCTCCGAAATACATCTCCGCACTACTCTGTCTGGTCCTTGCTTGTATAAGAATGGCTCATCCCACATGTAGAACCTCGCATCGTGGCTCATCTTATTCTTTTTCTAAGTGGTTGCTCTAGGTGGAAACATTCCTCTTACCAAAAAATTCACTATATCTGCATACCATAGCAATTGAGTGGTATCTAGGGCCAACTTCTCATCTGGAAACTCTTCACGAATCTGTCCTCCATTGTACACATGCAAAGAGTCCTCCAACCCCGATAGATGATCGATGATTTGATTTTTAGTGCCTATTATATCTTTGATCTCAATATCAAACTCTTGGAGTAATAAAATCCACCAAAAAAGCCTTGGATTTTCTTCCTTCTTGTTGAATAGCTACCTAATCGCAACGTGGTTAGTATAAACAATAGCTTTAGTACCTACCAAATATGATCTGAACTTGTCGAAGGCAAACACCAGAGCAAGCATCTCCTTCTCAGTTACTGTGTAGTTTGCCTGTGCAAAATCAACGATTTTGCTCGCATAGTAAATTGAATGGAACACCTTCTCTTTTTATTGTCCCAACACTGCACCCAATGGTAACACCCAATTACGAGCAATCATGATTGAATCTTCAATTAAGTTCCTCTTATGCACCTCAAAAGCTTTGACACAACTACAACCGAATTTAAATTTTACCTCTTTCTCCAAGAGATTAGTCAGAGGTCTGAAAGTCTTGGATAAATCCTTGATTAAACTCTGGTAGAAACTTCCATGTCCAAGAAAACTCCTTACCCCTTTCACAAAAACTGGAGGTGGCAGATTCTCTATCACTTCAACTTTTGATTTGTCAACCTCTAACCCATGCTTTGAAATCTTATGGCCCAGAACTATACCTTATCAAACCAAGAAGCGACATTTTTCCAAGATTAGAACTAGATTGGTCTACTCACATCGGGCAAGAACCCTATCAAGATTTTCCAAATATCTCTGAAACAACTCCCTGGAGAAAGAGAAAGCATCCATGAACACTTTGACAAAGTCTCGACCATGTCGTGAAAAATAGCCATCATCTCTGTAAAGTGGCAAACTCTTTGCAGAGTGCAAAAGGCATACGCTTGAAAGCATATGTGCCATAGGGATATGTGAAAGTAGTCTTTTTCTGATCTTCTGGGCAATCACAAGCTAGTTGTATTCAGAATACCCATCTAAGAAAAAGTAGTGCTCCTAACCTATTAATGAAGGGGACTGAGTAGTGATCTTTCCTCGTGGATTCATTCAATTTTAAGTAATCCATGAAAATCCACCAACCTGTGACAAGTTTTATAAGGATCAACTCATTCTTCTCATTCGTCACCCCTGCCACACTTCCCTTCTTTGGTACACACTAAACATGACTCTTCCATTTACTAGGTACATGATTCCAACATCTAGCCACTTGATCACTTCCTCACAACATCTTTCATATTAGGATTTAGTCAACGTTAATGTTGTGCACTAGGCATGTAGCCCTCCTCCATATAAACTTTGTTCATATACAATACCGAACTAATTCCATGTATGTCAGACATTTGCCACCCAATAGCCTTCTTTCTTCTTTTCACTATAGCCATTGTCACATCAACCTGCACTTCAGATAATTATGCAGAAAATATCACCGGTAAAGTTTCATTGTCACCCAAAAATGCATACCATAAATGTGATGGATGAGTTTCAAACTCTAGCTTGGAAGTGTATTCAGCTGAAGACTTGGGAGGAAGCCCCAAAACTCGATTCAATCGTTTCACATAGCTTCTCTTATACCCACATTTTCTACATCTAGAATCTTTACTAACTCTTGTGCTTCTGCATCACCAAAAATATCATACTCTACTAAAACTCTCTCCAATGGATCTCTGGAGGCAATGTAGTGAGCTTTTGCAGCAATATTTATCATTTTAATGGCCAACAATTCTTTATATACCGCAGGCAATTTCAAGGCTATGTACACATCAAACACTTCCACTTTATCATGGGCCCTCATTGTCAACTACCATACTGCTACATCTACTAATGCTCTCCCTGTGGCCAAGAAAGGTCACCTTAAGATGAATGGTATCTCAAGATCAGGCTCAAAGTTTAGCACCACAATGTCTATCGAAAAGATCAACGAACCCACTTGTACCAATGCATCTTCTACCACCCCTCTTGTCTAGCAACTGATCAATATACAAGGTGTAAGATGATGGTGGTTGGTTTTAGACTACTGTTTTATACAATGATATTGGTATAAGATTGATGCTAGCACTAAGATCACACAACCCTCGGGCATGAATATTTTGAATTCTGGAATTGCACTCCTTAGTAAGTGCCACTGCCTCATATTGAGTCAAACTCTGCTTGTTCGTCACAATCTCCTTGACATATTTTGCATATTTTGGAACTCCCTGCAATCCATCAATACACGTCAAATTAATTTGAAGTTGTTTAAGTAAAGAAAGAAACATATTGAAACTTTAGTCCTCGTGTTGCTTCTTAAACTTTTGTGGGAATGGAGGAGGTGGTTTAACTTTGGTCAATGCACTATCTCCATAAGAATTTTGCTCTACCTCACCACTACTATGCTCCTATCTTACAGCTTCTGGAACATTCTTTTTTGGGGCCAACTCTTCTAACTGCAACCCACTTCTAGTGCTCATAGCATTGACCTACCTTGGGTTTGGGTCAGTGTTACCCGGAAGGCCTTCTTGTGGGCGTGAGTTTTGTGGACTAGCAAATTTTCCGAATTGTTTCTCTAAAGCCTGATTGGCCAATCAATTATTTTTTATATTCTCCTCTTTCTTGTCCATCATGTCCATTATTTTCTTGAACATTTCTTAATTAGTCATGTTTCATTGCGGTTTGTTTGGAATGTTACCTTGGTTTGGCTGTTGGTAATGCTGCCCATTGCCTTGAGGACAGTACTGGTTATGATTCTCATTCTGTGTCTGATGCTGATTACTTCCCTATGAAAAGTTTTGATTATAGTTGTTGCCAATGTTTTTTGCTCCTCCACCTCTTTGCACATTTCCTACATAGTTTATAGAATCCAGATTTGACCCATAGTACTCAGTCATATGCTCGCTACTACCACAAACTTCACACCATCCTTGGGATTGTTTCACCATCTTTGCGTGAGCTTGTTGCTACCCCAGTTCCATTTTTACTAAAGTAAGTATTCATCATATTTTACATAGAGGCAATCTCTGAAGTTAATTTAGTTACCGTGTCGACCTACAATGTTTCGACAGTCTTTTGCACCATGGCTCTTACATTGTGCCCATTCCATTTAAGGTTTCCTTCAAAAATCTTATTCAATAATGTGAACAAATCATCATACGTCTTTTTCGAGGCATGTCCACCTACTGTAAAATTGAGAAGAACTTTTGAATTTTGTTCAAGCATTTCGACAAAAGTGTGTACAACCACCTCGTTGGCTTGGCGATGATGTTGGCAACTAATCAGCAAAGATCTGAATCTGTCTCATGCTTGATATATATTCTATCCCCATTTTTGCTTGAAGCTCAAGATTTCACTTCTCAACTTTGTGGTCTCACCAGAAGGAAAGAATCTGATTAAGAATTTTTGAGCCAGATCATCCAAAAGTAGTGATAGAGTTTGCTGGCTCTGAAGACAACCACTGCCTCTCTTTTCCTAATAGTGAAAATTGAAATAGAGTTAATCTCACATAATCAGACGATATCCCAGTTGGAATATAAGTGCCCCTAATTTCCATGAAATTTTGTATGTGCACTTATGGGTCTTCATGCGGGAGGCCATTAAATTGTCTAGTTGTGTGAATCAATTTCACCATGTTCTGTTTGAGCTCAAATCCACCTCCAGGAAGTGATTTTCGACTGCTAGAAGTAACATTGATAGTGAGTGGCACTGCCACATCAGGAACTGTTCTGGTTGCCATCTCTACAGGTGCTTCGTCTTCAACCAGTTCAACCCGAGGGATAGGGTATAGGAGAGCCACCTGTCTTCTTCACTAATATAAGTATCATTAAGTCTCTGCAAAAATCTCCACAAGTTCTCCGTCTTTATCTAGTTTAACTTTCTGAGTAGCCTGCAAAGAAGACAACAAAGATCAAGTTATAAACACTTGAACACTGAATATTTAGACTTATAAAAATTAAATATAGACTAATTCTAAAGTCCCCGACAATGGCACCAAAACATGTTGCTCCCAAATGCATACGTAAGTGTATGTGGTCAAAGAGCCGGATTATAGAACCAAAAAGAGCTTACAATTAGTTTATATATAACTCAACCAAATCTACAAATTAATCCAAGTGTGTCTCAAAGATTTGATTTTGTTTATAAACTAATAATGCAATAATGTAAGACTTTGAAACTAACTAACAATGTTCGTGTCATGCCCCGAGTCTACACCCTGGATGTGACCGGCACTCGAGAACCATTGCTTGTCTCCAAAAGAACTCTTGGCCTGGCTGACTACTTAGCGGAAGACTGACTCAAGCATTTAAAGGCTTAAAACAGAAGTATATCATTAAAACTAAAAAATGCTCAACTCATACTGTCTGAAAACAATACTCAATGCAATAATAATAATTTGCAAAATATCTCAAAGGAAAAGAAAGTACTAAGAGACTTCTCAACTCTATTTATCTATGAAGCCTCTATAGTTCAACATGGATGTCGGGACAAGACCAACGGCACCCTAAACTGACTAAACTGAAAGGAAATGGGGAGTCCCCCAAAAAGAAAGGAGGCTCACCAAAAGCTAATTGGAGTGCCAAATGATCTCAACGGAGCGCCAGTTAATGATCATGAACACTTGTATCTGCATCATAGAAAGATGCAGATCGAATGACATCATTACATAGAATGTATGAGTATGTAAAAAGCTAAATGAATAAATAACTGAACTAATTAAGCTGGAAAAATACTCACCTCAACTCAACTCATTACTAGGCAATAATAAGAGATGAAATATTTAAAGCTTCATAAATAACAGATGCTAACTCAAGGATGTATATAAAAATACAATAAATTACTCTTTACTCTTATTTGGGAGATTCTCTAATCGACAACCATCACTATAAGCTATGTGATGATACAACGTCTCCCCCACGCTGCCAGAACTGTGCTATACCTTGCTGGGGTATAGAACACCTCAACTAAGTGGATCCACTAAAGTTTTGCTCGAAAGCAATAAGGAGTTGTCTAAAAAGTATGATCCTTTACCCATGTTGGCTACATGGTTTATGAAGAATGTGAGTTGTCTGTACTCATCCCATATCGGTGCCAATACTACTCCCAATAAATATATATACTCATGCTCAAGTATAAATACTCTTTCTCTATTTTGAGGTAATTACTCAAAATAACCTCTCAAAAGAGGTAACTACTCTTAAATATCCTGAACTCATAAACTCTTTTTAGAAATCAAAGTTTCTCTTTTCTCAATGTAAAAATGCTACATTTGGGAATACTTAGTTCCCTTATATTCTTTCTCAATCATGTATAAAACTCTTCTCAAAACTTATCTTTGCTTTCTCAGAAAATTAGTTTAAGATCATTGTTGGTTAAAAATGATTCTCAATAATAACTCAATAAAAGCTCTTGAACTTTTCTCTTAAACTCACTTTAGTTTTTAAAGTGCATTAAGACACATGATTAGGATATGCATGAATTTTCAAAGGTAAATGGAGTCTATAGGAGCTAATAAATAGAAGGGAAGCATAGACACAAATTAAAGGAACACGTCCAGATGAAATACAGAAGAAATCGGCTCAGGCGACCCTTGGCGCACTACTGGCGTGGGGCGCCAGGCCCCAAACTTCTTATAGTGGCGTGGTGCGGGGCGCTAGGCCCCAAACTACTGAATGCCAGCCTTGGCGCCTTCATGGAGCGCCGCCCCACCAGCATCCCCGACGAATTTCAAGTTAAATTAGGACTCCAAATTGGTTTAGAATTGGGAAATTTCTCCTAAACTCTACTTGTCTTTCAAACCCAAAATCAATACATGAGAAACTTTCATACAAATACTTTTTAAAACATAACTTTACTAAATCAATAAGATTCATGTGATACTAAGCATGAAAAATATTATAATATTCACAAAAACGAAGGAATCAAAACTTCAATTGATAGAGAACTGAATTCAATATCAAGAACTATGAATGAATCCTTTAGATGTGACAATTTCCGATTGAATTAAGATGTAGGATATGAGGACGAACTAGTCTAACACTAGGAATAGCCTTACATACTTGGAAAGAACAAAGGTTCTTGGCAAAATTAATGGAAACTTGAAGAACGCTTAAACCCTAGTTTTTTCTCCTCTTGTAACCTTGCTCTAATTCTTCTAAGTGTTAAAGAACGTGAAAAGATGTTTTAACACTGTTTAGACCCTTGATAAGGTGAAGAAAAAATGCGGCTTAGGCTTACAAGGGGTGGGAAAAGACCAAACTACCCCTCTAGAAAACTGACAAGGTGCCTTAAGAGGGAGGCTCACTAAAACAGGCATAAGTTTTTACTCCGAACTCGAAATAGAGAAAACTCGGTGGCATTGGAAAGAGGACTCAAAGACCTTTAATTAGATAGGTCATAGGCCACCTAATTCATTATGTGTTGAGTGATAAGACAGTTTGAAGTGGACCCAAACTTAAAAATTGATGGGTCACTTGTACGGACCCCTCTTTAGCCCTTATCAAAGTCTGAGGTGTTATAGTTCAACTTCAATTTTGGTGTTTCATAATATTTAGGACAATTCCTGGGCTGTTGAGTAACTAAGAATTCATGCTTCACATATCTTCTATGGATTTCATATGGTTATCAAATTACTAATTTACTAGGTTAATATTATGATCATGATCTCCCGACCTCTAATCACCTACCCTAGTTGACAGTCTAACTACATCATTGAGTGGGCATAAATCGAATAAATTACGGAGCCTTAAGATAGTATCTTGTTTCGTAACCAAGCATTGTACCTGGGTATATTCATATCCTAGACAGAATTCAATTCAAGTGATATTCAAAAAGGATCATGCTCCTTGTATTCCACATTCTACCCCTCTATTCCTCTCCCGAGTTCAAAAAGGACAATAGATTTATTATAACACTGATCAAGAATTAAAATAGTAAAATAAGAACAAAAGAATAATTTATAAAGATAACCAGCTTCATCCATAAAATCAATGTTCAACAATTATTCATAGCCGCAGCCCCAGAACAAGGGTTCTTAGCTACTCATGCTTATAAAAAACATAAAGACAATTGTTTTCATGAACTTCAACATTAATAAATAGTAGAAGAAAAGAAACCTAGGGTGAATTATAATCCCTTGCTCTTGCACTTGAAAAAAGAAGAAGGAACCATACAAAAGAGGCCTAAGGTTTTATTTATGAGGTTTGGAAAAATAATCCCTTTTCCTTGTTAGATTCAAAATCCTGAAAAATCTGGAAATTTGTTGGGGCTTTGTTGGGGCGGCACGCCACTAGTGTGCAAGCATTGGGCGCCAATAGTTGAGGGGATGGCGTAGTGCGCCTGCAGTGCGCCAAGTTGAGCATCCAAAGTATTGGCCCTGGCGTGGTGCGCCAGGTATGCGCCTGTCCTGAGCCATTAATAGTTTAGGGCCTAGGGCGATGCGCCTGCAGTGTGCCCCAGCCAAGTTCTTTGTTGTGTGTTCTATTGCATGTTCCTTCAAGTTGGGTCCATGCATTCCGCCTATGCTCTCACTTCTATGAACTCAGTTTTCCCTTCAAGCCCCGTGTATTAGCTAATCACACATCTTAGTGTCCGATCATTACAATATCAATTAAACGTAGTGTCACGACCCAATTTCTCGAGTCATGATGGAACCTACTATAACCCACTAGTAAGTAAGCCAACTCACAACCTAGAATAACAAGTAATGGATGTAATGGTAAAAACAAAGTGGAAACAGTAATTTAATAACAAAAATGGAACAAAATAGCGAAAGCAAGTCAAAATGATATAAATGCATAGATCCCTCCCAAAACGTGGAAGTCACAAGTACATAGTTATCTAAAATAAAAGAGTACAAGTCCCAAACGTGGACCCAAAATACAAGCTTGTCTCAAAAGCAAAAGACTAGATAACGACATACTAAAAGAGACAGGTAAGTCCAGGACGCCAAGTGCTCACCCTCGCCTCTAATCCAAATGCTCCAACAAGCTCGAACGATCAATGCTAATAGTTGGTGCTCGGACCTACATCATGAAATAGATGTAGAGTGTAGCATAAGTACAACAAATACTCAGTAGGCATCATAGGCCCACTGAGCAGGAAAAGTAAAAAGAAATATTAAATGATAGAATCTAGACACAAACAGAGGCCAAAACGGATTTTAAAATAAAAGCACACGAGCATACCAAGATAGAAAAAAACTAAGTACACCTAAACTAAACCTAATTGGACCCCATAAGCCCAGAAGGCACACTCGTGCACAAGTTTAAGTAAAAACGTGAACAAACCCCATAAGCCCAATAGGTTCACATAACAACTAAAACTACTAAGAATATGATACGGTGAGCCTAGAGTCGGGGAAGGCATAGACCAGACTTCTAACCGTGAATAACCTCTACGTAACCAATAAGAGCTACCAAAATCTAAGGGGTGCAGAGCCTGGATCTTGAAAAATAGATGGTCCCCAAAGGGACAGTAGGGTGTAGCCAAAGTGTATCGAGTCCATAGAGGATATAGAGAAATGTGGCAAAACCTTGAATCTGTGACTTATAAAAGGCTACCAAAGAATCTCATAAAAAATTATCATTATAGTACCATCATGGAGTGACGTCCACTCCTCGGTAATCATAATAACACTCTAAGCTCGTACCTACTCCAGTCCCAAGTCACCAAGCGAAGCTCGAAACTTCAAATGTAACACGCGGTGCCGTGGAAGGAGGGAGACTAGATAGAAAATCGTCAAAGATGAGTCAAGGCCTAATCTAAGGCTCATTCTATTAGACTTAAGTCTGCTACATAAGTCTACAAGGAGCTAAGCCATCTGAAATGACATTGGGGTAAGATAAGACTAAACAGCTCCAAATATCGCAAGTCTATGGCGAGCATTAGTCTAAGCCTAGACTAAACCCAATTATGCTCAAACAATCAATCAATAACAACAAAAAAGTCCAACGACAAGATAAGGATGATCAATATCACAACTAGCATGCTTCTAATTCCAAAAATCTCGAATTAAGCCTAAAACATGGTTTCTAAGTAAAGTAACATGATAAACTAGGTACCCATCCCCAATAAACTCAATTCAACGTGAATTTACATAGTCCAACTCAATCTAAGGGAACAAAAGTCGTAGCCTACCATTAGGCCGACCGCACATGCTCCAAATAATGTTTCTAGAGCTTTTTCTTTCCGTGCGACCTCCAAATGCTGCCACGCTATCAAAAATAAAATCACAACGTCAATACCATTGTTTAGACATCAAACTCACTTACAGCGGAGACGGGCCAATTTTGGAGTCAAAGCAGGAATCGTGAGACCTGCACTAGGAATTCTAGAAATGACTCCATCAAAAGGTCCTAAATAGTGCCCCAAACTTGTGTTCCCAATTGGAACACAATTTGCATCTCTGGACAATGGATACAACAACATGCACAATTTCACACTTAAAGAACACATATGTGAGGTAATGCAGCCTAGAAATCACGAAATATAACTCAAACGAAGGGTCTTCGACACTTTCTGATCGCACACCCAAGTAGCCCCAAGCTTCATGAACACACATGACTTCGAATCACTGTATTTGGAGGTGAAATGAGGGAGAAGTCTTTTTCTAAACTTTGGAGATAGTTTTTGATCGCGTCTGGTCTTTTAAATAAAGACCATACTAATTAACTCTCTGCGCTAGAAACCAAGGCGTCCACGTATGTGGACTCGGTGAGGATCCTGTGAACATGAAACAAAGGGAAGTCGGGGGCTCACAAATGTAGTAGGGTCCCCGTGAATGTGAAGGGAAGAGGGGCCAACCCATTGCAAATGCGACATGGGCTCCACGAATGTAGAGGCCAGGTCCACTGGTCTCCGCGAATGCAGCCCCCTGCACATGAGCATGAAGGCCAAAAATGGCTTGCACCAGCTATTATGCATCAACTGGTTTAGGCCAACTTCATAACCTCTGATATGGTGTTCGAAATTTGTTCAGAACCCCGTGCACGTAAACGAGATATGCTTCCCCATCAAATTCTATATTAAAGACTCAACAGAGCAGCTAAAACTTCCATACAATAATGTATTGACAAAAAGTGGGTCCTACACCCAAACTCTATTTTTATCTAAAATCCACAAGGGGGCTGGGAATTAGCCCGAGAGCCTCGGGATGCACACGAAGGATTGTTCTAGACTAAACTTGATATTTTGAAGCAAACTGCGCTGACACAATTCTCATCCGGGCACCTTTACCGAGAATGTTGATCAAGGTCAAACTTAGACCAAAGCTTTAAAGCTAAAACAACTAATCACACAAACTCGCACCTGAAGCCTCGGGATCTGAGCCGACCTGCCACTAGTCTTAAATAACCCTTCTGGAGTTTATGAAACCGTCAGAATTACATTCTGAGGTCATCTTCCTGAAATTTTGATCGAAATCAATCGTTCAAGGTTCAAAAGCTCCAAAATATAGAAATTCACATAGAACCAAACGAATGACCAGGTGACCCAACTATCAGTCCCATCAAGTCTTAAATAACATGGGGCCGCTATATGAACGCTCTACTTGATGCAAGGAAGGAACTAACAGAGAAACCTCTTGGACAGTCAATACACATAGCAATTAGAATAAAGAATGCTCTTAAAACAAAAGACATATACGGGCACAATATAGTAAATGGGCATATAAATACGCCCAAGATCAGTCTACTTTCTCATTTCTAGGTAATGTTCACACGGCCATTTTGTTGTCAACATTTTTTCTAATCTATTTTCCAATGGTTTAGTCATCATTATTTTCCATTTAATGCTACCTACGAGACAAATATATTCAAGCTAATAAGACAATAGTTAAATTAACACACAGTTGCTCTAACCCCACGGTGGGAGCCAAAATATTTACCAGTAAAATAGTAATTAAAGTCGTATAAGGTTAGGAGCACGCGTCTTGATTCAAATCTTATTAGGTCTATTTATTGGCAGTTTGAATACTATTGGATTGGCGAGAAAATCTAAATAAAACAAGTAAAATCGTAAAGAATATAAAATTGTAATTGAAAAAAGTCTTATTTGTTTAATAATTAATTCATCAACCCAATTGTTTATGTTTGTAATGGTAAGTAGTTACAAGGATTGTAAATATATGTTATCTACAAAAAATTACTAGAATCTAATTGATAACTACATTACTATAAGCAAATATTCAAAATTGGCTTGTAAAGAATTATTCAAATATGGTAAAAACATTACTTTCATACTAAAAAGAGATAAATATATCAATTAATCCTCATAATTACATATCCATTTGTCAAATTTTTTCTTTATAATTTAGCTATATATACGTCTCTCTATTTAGCATTGAAAATATATTTCTTCTAAATATTCTTTTGAGTAATTTTCTCTATCTTGCTTTTAGAGGAAAAATGGATTCTTCTTTTGAGATTAATAATTATCGTGAAATAATACCTTACGTTTTTTCGGTCAGTGTTATTGAAATAGCGGTATGTTGTCTTTCAATAATGATTTTCTTAGTATTTTGTATAAAAACTATGCATTCAGAAAAAGAACATAGATAGTTTATATAATTTTTCTTGGAGATGTGTTGTTTTAAAACATTTATTTTATAAAAGTAGACAACTTTTCTTACAAAACAAAATAATTTTCTTGGTTGTTTATTTTAAGAATGTTAAATAGTGAAACACTGATTCACACTGAAAAAATATAAGAGTATGTACGGTAACAATGTGTTGTTATAAAATTTAATAAATTAATTTCTACTATAAAATTATAAATAATTCAAAATTCTACCGAACATGATATAAATAAATAATTATTTTTTCTGCATTCAAAATTTGATAATTACTTTATATTTCTCCTCATCCCTTACATGCCCAAGAAAATCAAAGAGTTGATATTAGTGAATCGGTGTTAATATCCTCTAGTAGATCAAGTCATCCAAGGGAGAATGTCTCGGGGACATCAGTAAGAAGACATAATTTAGCATTCTAGTTCTTCCTCGTACTTGTTGTTTTACCCTTTAACTTATCAGTTTTTGCATGTATATTTGAACTCATTGGTTAAATATTGATTATTAACGTGCATTAGCAGAAACACATGAATTCTAAGTATTTTAAAATACTTTTTTGACATTTGAATGTGTTTTTTCCCTTTTTGGGAATAATTCTTTTGTGAATAATAATTGTAAGGAGTAGTCGTGTATCAAGATTTTATTTTAACAAATTTTATCATAACCTTTATGCCTCAATTTGAATTTTAGTTTTTGATTTGATTTTTAAAAAACAAATGGGATTTTATAAAATTTACATGTCTTTTTGTAAAAAAAAATAAAATAATTCTAGGGAATATTTTTTAATTCTCTTTCTAGTTCAAATTGCAATAGGCTTTTTGGTAAAAAAAAAGATCAGAAAAGGAGTTTTTGGATTATATTTTTTTGTCATAAAGATGACAATTAATATCATTATAAAAAAAGTCTAATTAATTTTATTTTTATTTTTAATGGTTAGTATTAATTTTGATTTTACAAGCAATTACATTTTATCGAATCTAAAAAAAAATTATTTCAATTTTATATTTTATAAAATGTAAGATAATAAAAGATTGATTTTTAGTTAAGTATTTCATTCTTTTATATTGTCTTTGTTAAAGAATTTTCATAACATACTAGTTGTCTAGATTTGTATGTTAAAGTTTTTATTGCACTGTTGATGAATAATTACGAGAATCTAACCGTTAATCTAAAAACCTTTGCTTTAATAATGTAGTTTTAAAAAGTTATTATTTTTCTTTAAACTGGTCTAATAATTGTAAAAATTAACTAACTATCTTTAAAATTAAAGTAACTTTCATTCATCTTTCAGACACATTTTACATATTCATATACTTTATTATCAAATGATATTGGCATTTATCATCAAACATTTTAATGATGTTTTTCAAAAAGATTTATTTAATTTAAATCTTTTGACTTTATTATCAAATGATATAGACAAGTGTAATTGATTTTCTGTGATACAAAAAGGTATATACATTTTCCATCATAATTAAAGTGACTGTGAAACTTAATGAATTGGTCATTTTTAGTTTACATAAAGAAATGATTATAAAGACCTTGATCATATTTATGTTTATTTCATTCTTTGATTAACTAACTCTTATAACTCTCATTATTTCTACTCGACATCATCCAGAAGAGAAAAAAAATATTTTTCTGATATCTCAAGCAACTGAGGAAACCATAGTATTTCGAATATGACTATCATATGTATTTTTTGTTTGATTAATGATTTATTTTATGATCTTTGAATTTTATTTTTCTGTTTATCATGTCAATTGATGATATATGTATTATCATTTTCGTATATTATTGTCATACATTGTGAGTATATATATCTTTACCTAACCCATTTTGTTTTACAGGACATTCAAATATAATATAGTGTAATTTTTTATGTCATCAATATATCTAATTTTTATTATTCCTTTTATTCTGTAAATGGGTTTAACTTATATATACAAACAATGTAAAAAATATATTATATTATAAGGTCATCCAAATGATTTCTATAAGCATACCACCACGAAAATGAGATTTGTAATCCTAAAAGTTAGGTAAGTAGTTTTTCTATCACAAAAAAAAGAAGTAAATATGGCATGACAGTGTAAAAATCACTATTTATTTAAAACACGGTTATAAATGACAAGAGATTTTGATTAAAATTTTTCTATTATTGGAGAATGAGTCTGAATTAACTCCCCATCAACTCACTGGGAGGAAGAGAGGATTGATAAATGCGGATCTCATATTCCTTTCTACCGTTAGCTTTGTGATTGTACCTCTAGCAGGTGAAGCTAATATTTATACAGTTAAATTAAATAAGGTTAGTACAGTTATTTTCTTAGATTGCTTATATATAAATTTAATAAGTCAAGGTTTGATCATAATTATGATACAATTAAATCTTCCAAATACTTTGTTATGGACTCGAATTATAGGGAGAAGATTTAAACGATCCATTCAGACTTAATAAAAAATATCATGACATCTTGGATGATTGGACATGTGAAAAGCGAAGGCGTCCTAATGGTCAATGTGATAAGGTAACTTAAATTATTATCTTTTTGTGCATATAACTTAAATGATTAGTTTCTTTTTTGACTATATCTTGATTCTATAAATTGAATAGTAACGTTTTTACACTATCATGTAATTTAAAGTATACTTACATGTAAGCGTCCATAAAATATGCTTTTTAAAAGCTTAAAAATAAGACGTGTAATATTTTATAAAATGCAAAAGTGAAATGATAGTTTGATACTAGTTTCTCTATGATTAGTCTACATTTTGGTTTATGAGATGTTTCTCTAAATAGATCCATGGTAGTTTTTACATTATATCATGAGGTATCTTATCAATTATGATTATTTTAGTTGTTTCATTTGTATTAGCATGTTTAACTTATTAGATTTGCTTAGCATAGTAGTAAAAAACTTGTTAGTGCAAGATAATAGTTCACAACATTTAAACCCTTTAATAATTATTATAACCTAATGAAAAGTTTTGTTGTGTTGTAGGTTTACTATCATACGAAAAAACGTTCTGTATGTTGATCTATTGTGGATGTACGAACATATATTTTAGATGGTTACGAAAAACTGAAAGTAGAAGTCGATTCAGAAACAAATATGGTAAAAGAGATTAAGGTAAGATATTACATTATTGAATAAATACAATTTTTTATTATTACAATCATTCTTACAATGTTATCTTATATCAAATCAAGATTGGGTCTCCAAAACAATCTTCCAAGAAAAGAAAAAAAGAATATTCAAACTCAGAGCATACAACAACGAAATAGAAAGGCAACAATGGTGAACTACATCTTAGAAGTGAAGTGGTGTCCACGAGTGAAAATATCGAACTCGCAGAAACAAGCAAGTTTATGGTAGGTTTTCAAATTTCTAGTGATACATAAAATAATATTATGATGTTGGACAGTCACAATAACCATAATGATGTTAAATCCAAGCAGGTTCGCTCGAAGGGTAACCTTAAAAATTCTCTGAACCACAAAAGATCTAATGAGCAATCTTCCTCTGACCTCTCCAACAATGATGTACTTATACAATCATTGTTTCAAAAAGAAAAAAATGAAAGAAGTACAAACTTGGATTTCCATGAAGTAGTAGTTATTCATCACAAGGAAGTGGAAAAGAAAAAAGAGGGTGCAAATAATGTGGTAGTTCACTTGAACAAAAGTAATGAGTTGGACTTTGGATTTTCACAAAGTGTAGGTAAGTGATTGTATCACTAGCCTAATCCTTTTTTGTAAGTATTTTTTTAATATTACTATTATATAATAAAATGAATTTAATAGGCCACAAAAATCATACAATTAAGTATATGAATTTTGTGTTATTGTGTTATGTTCTAATAACAAAATGGATTTGAACGGTATATACAATGAAGATAATTTTTTGTACTTGGTAAATTTTAACCTATTATAATGGTGGTATTTGTATTAATAAGAAAATACCTACAATTATTTCATGACGAACGTGATTGTGTACATATTTTTATATCATTAACTATATTGTGTGATCATTATCTTTTATTTTATTTATCAACGAGTCATCATTTATGTAGGAAAAGAATATCTAAGACCTTCAAAATTCGACAAGGTTTCTTTCTCTAATGTCTCCATAGATGTCCTTCACATGATGCCACCATTATTTCCACAAGGGAAGAATGCAAGCTTTGCAAACTTGGAGCTACCAAGTATTGTTCCTGAAGATAAAGTAGACAGAAAAAATGATGATCATATGGTTGTAATCTTGGCCAAAAATGAAGAATTGACCATTAATTTTTCATACAATAAAGGTATTTAGTTTATCCATGCAAGCATGCTCTTAACAAACTCATTCAATAAGCCACAAGTATTATATAGTTAGTGTATGCATCTATAGTTTTTAGTAATTAACTTTTGTCCCACAAAAAAAAAGGTTTTGGTTACAAAGTATGATTATTATTATTCCCTTTGTTCCATTTTATCTGATATACTTCCTTTTTAGTTTATTCTAAAAATAATGATGTGTCTTTACATTTAGAAATAATTTAACTTTACAATTTTTTTTATGTTAGATGAAATAATTACATAATAATTTATAGGAATTTTTTGATCATTAGTCTCGAAAGTATTTATTTGTTTCTTAAATTTCATGTCTAGTCAAATGTTGTCATATAAATTAGGATAAATAAAGTATTTTTTAAAAGATATTTACATTGAATTTATTTATTTTTGCAAAAAATATGGAGCAAGTCCCCATTCCACAATTATTAGAAATCGAGAATAATGGGAATGCTCATATGGAGAAGGGACTTCCTTATGAAGACAATTATGGAGAAAAAGAAATGACTGTTAACTTCACCAATAGTGCTATGTTGGTGACTACCGTTGATTTCACACCAAACACAGGTACCAATAGTGCTATGTTGGTGACTACCGCTGATTTCACACCAAATACAGGTACTTTAATCATCTCCTAACAAATGCATGGAATAATCACAAGATTTATACAATTAGGGTGTGTTTGGTTTGGAGAAAAATACTTTAGTATTTTCATGTTTAGTTTCTCAAAATTTGTGGAAAAATATTTTCTTGATAGTAAAATAAGTACGTTAAAACTAAGAAAAATAACTTATCTAATGGAAGTAGAGAAAATAAGTTGCATAAGTGACATTCTGCACTAATTGTCTAATATTGATCATCCAATCACTTAAGTGATATTCTATATTAATTATCTAATACCCATCATCCATTCACATAGGTGATATTCTACATTAATTGTCTAATACCCATTCACCAACACACCCTCCAATCAACCTCATAGTCCCTATATCTACTAGCCCATACCCCTACCACCATAATCATCCCCCTACCATCATAATCATCCCCCATCCAGTTTGCCAAAATTATATACAAATATATCTGGGATAATAATTTTTACTTATAAATAAAAAAAATAAGTTAGAACTCCACTTATTTTTTTTAGGATTAAATAGTGGCCAATAATGTTATGTCTATGGCCACAAAATTTTTTATATGAAACAAAGGTATTTTTCATCACAAAAGCTCTTAACAAATGCACTAGATAAATCACAAGAATTATATTTACCACAAAAGCTCTTAATAATTGCACTAGATAAATCATAAGAATTATACAATTAATGTATAAATCTTTAGTTTAAGTTCTTTCACATAATCAATATTATTAGCTACATTAATTTATTTTTTACTATTGACTATTTACATAATTTGCAGCTGAAAATGACAAAGAAGGAGTATGCATCACTACAAACTTTGACCTACCTGAAATTGCTCCTCCAATGCAAATAGATAATGCAAAAGAGGCAGACAAGACTACGCTTGAGGATTCACATGGAAAAGAAGATCATCTAATCTTTCATGATAACATTTTTACAAATATGGATAATTTCGACCTTTTCTCACTTAAAGAAGGTAGCTTCTTAATGCATAAGTCTTTTTAGAAAATGAATAATTCAATGAGTCACAAGAACTTGAAATATTCATATTTAATTTTCACATTACTAAAGTCATTTATCATACAAGGTGCTAAGTGTTTTTCATAGATCGAATTGAGGTCGGGTTATCACCAAGTGAGGGTCAAAGACAAAGATATACCCAAGACAGCTTTCCGAACATGGTATGGTCATTTTGAGTTTCTAGTCATGTCATTTGGGTTAACAAATGCACTAGCACCTTTTATGGATTTGATGAATAGGATGTTCAAGCCATTTTTGGACTTGTTTGTAGTAGTATTCATAGATGACATTTTGGTGTACTCGAGATCAGAACATGACCATACTAATCACTTGCGGTAGGTGTTACAGATTCTTTGTGATCGTAAGTTGTATGCAAAGTTCTCTAAATGTGAGTTTTGGTTGAAATCTGTGGCATTCTTAGGTCATATTGTATCTGATGAAGGAATAAAGGTTGATGCTCAAAAGATAGAAGTTGTGAAGAACTAGCCAAGACCTACAACTCATACAGAGGTTCGTAGTTTCCTGGGATTGGTAGGTTATTATAGAAGGTTCATTGAAGGATTTTCTTCCATTGTTGCACCCTTAACAAAGCTAACACACAAAACAACCAAGTTCCAATGGAGTCATGCATGTGAAAGAAGTTTCCAAGAGCTGAAGAATAAATTAACTTCTACACCTGTATTGGTACTTCCAAAAGTCACGAAAGGGTATGTAGTGTATTGTGATGCTTCAGGGGTGGGCTTAGGATGTGTATTGATGCAGCATGGTAAAGTAATAGCTTATGCCTCAAGAAAATTGCGATCACATGAAAAAAATTATCCAACCCGTGATCTAGAGCTAGCAGCAATTGTATTTGCTTTAAAGATATGTCGCCATTACTTGTATGGAGTTCATGTTGACATATATACTGATCACAAGAGTTTGCAATATATCTTTAAGCAAAAGGACCTGAACCTGAGGCAGCGAAAGTGGCTTGAGTTATTAAAAGATTATGACATTGATATTTTATATCATCCCGGAAAAGCAAACGTGGTAGATAATGCTTTAAGTCGTAAGATGATGGTAAGAAATTATGGGCAGTCCACGAGAAGACAAGGGATAACTAAATATCTATACCAATTAGCTAGCTTGGGGCACGCCTTCTTGAATCTCTAGACGAAGGGATTATTGTGCAAAATGCTGCAGAATCCTCTTTAGTAGCGAAAGTGAAAGAGAAGCAATACACAAATCCTATTCTATTACAGCTTAAGGAGAATGTACAGCATGGTATGACAAAGGCATTTTAGCTTTACGCAAGAGGGCGCACTTCAGTTTCAAAACAGATTGTGTTTACCTAATGTAGATGAACTAAGAAAGAGGATTAAGATGGAAGCACATCATTCAACATATTTTGTCCATCCGGGGTCAACTAAAATGTATCATGACTTCACATAAATGTATTGGTGGGGTGACATGAAGATGAACATTGTGGAATTCGTGGCTCAATGTCCAAATTGTCAATAAGTAAAAGTGGAAAACCAAAAGCCCGGAGGTTATATGCAGCGTATAGAACTCCCAATTTGGAAGTGGGACATGATCAACATAGATTTTGTCACTGGTTTGCCTCGCTCATTTCGAAAGTTTGATTCCATATGGGTAATAGTTGACAAACTCACCAAATCAACTCACTTCTTGCCTGTAAAGACTACTTACACAGCTGAAGAATATGCAAGGTTGTACGTTAAAGAGATAGCTCAGCTACATGGAGTGCCAATCTCTATTAAATATGATAGGGGAGCTCAATTTATTGCAAATTTTTGGAAGTCATTTCGGAAAAGTTTGGGAATGCAGGTGAATTTAAGTACAACCCTTCACCCTCAAACGGATGGTCAGGTAGAGCGTACAATTCAAACACTTGAGGACATGCTGCGAGCTTGTATATTAGACTTCAAGGGTAGCAGGGATGATCAACTACCACTTATTGAATTTTCTTATAACAATAGCTACCATTCTAGTATCAAAATGGTACCCTATGAAGCTTTATATGGAAGAAAATGTAGGTCACCAATCGGTTGGTTTGAAATGGGTGAAACTGCCTTATTTGGGCCAAATCTTGTTCTTCAAGCTATGGAAAAATTTAAGGTGATACAACAGTGGCTAGCAACAGCTCAAAGTCGACACAAGTCATATGTGGATGTTAGAAGGAGAGGACTAGAGTTTTCTATAGGGGATTGGGTGTTCTTGAAGGTGTCTCCAATGAAAAGGGTAATGAGATTTCGTAAAAATGGAAAGTTGATTCCACGCTACATAGGGCCATATAAGATTATTCGAAGAGTTGTACAAGTAGCCTATGAGTTATAGCTACCACAAGAGCTTTTAACAGCTCATCCAGTGTTTCACGTCTCAATGCTTCTGAAGTGCATAGGTGACCCATCTCATATTACTCCTACTGCAGATGTACAAGTTACGGGAGATCTCACTTATGAAGAAGTACCTATTGATATTCTGGATCGACAAGTTAAGAAGTTTAGAAATAAAGAGGTAGCTTCTGTAAAAGTTCTATGGAGAAACCAACAAGTAGAAGAAGTTACATAGGAAGTGGAAGAAGCAATGAAATTGAAGTATCCTCATCTCTTTCAGACCGGTGAGAAAGATGAAAATGTTGAGTTGAGGCGTTGACAAGTAAGTATAAGTCTTTATGTATTATGTGATTAATAGTAGTACGTAACTTAGGCTTGAACTTTTTGGGGCTGGCAACTATGCTAACATTCGAGGACGAATGTTCTTAACGAGTGTTGATTTAAAATAGATTGGAAGGTGTTGTAATGCCTTGCACGTTTCAGCATGTATACTCCAAGTTAACCTCTACAGAAGTATTTAAACTCGAGATAGTAAGGTTGTATTTGAGCTTAAAAATTTAAAGTGACGTGTTAAGTCAAAGCAAAAGGGATTAAGATTTAGAAAATGAAATAAAATAAGTGAGCTACTTGCTTGACTTAACTAAGCTAGTAGGTGGCAAGTAGGTGCATCACCTACTTAGACTTATTGACTAGCCTAAAGGACCAAGTAGGTGCATCACCTACTAAGACTTTTTTGACCATATTGGGCCAATTACACTATCACCTACTTGTATTAATTCTGGCCCAACATGGGTAGAAGGATAAAGGATAAAATGGACAGCCAAGGCCCAATAATCTTAAGTCCAAAAAGGCCCAAGTGAAAAGTCCAAGTAGGTGGATCACCTACTTGATAAATTATGGCTCAAAATGAAGGATAAAGCCGGCCAAAGCAGGTCCCTTTAAAACAGATTGATATCAGCCCTTTCCAACCATTTTAACTTTGGGAAAAAAATCTAATTTCTAGAGTTTTCTCTCTTCCCTCTCTTAGCTTCATATAGCAGCCATAAAATACCATTAGGATTCTTAAATATAGGGAGTTCAAGCTATTAAAGGGTATGAGTTAAGAGAATAAAAGTCTCCACCAAATAAGACAAGTTGGAGAGGACAACCTTTACCTTGAAGAATCAAAGCCTTAGCAAGTAGTAGTGCTGTCCAGCAAGGTAAGCTACTGCAATTTCTGTCCCTCCCTTTTGCTTGGGTTAATTCGGACATTTGGTGTGTGTTAGTGAGTTTGGAATTGTTCCTTTTACATGGTGTAATATTTTGGAGGATGTTCTGGTGGTTAGTGCATGTTGGGATAGACATGGAGGGGAGTCCCCTTTAAATTCATTTATGAGCTCGTTTAAGCATTTTAAATATAATGTTAGCTCCTCAAGTGGCGGTGATCATAAACCGGGAGTTCATATTGCTTCTATTACATTATGATGTTTAGGAACTGTTTTATGTATATTATGATAAGGAATGTGACCGGATGTGTGGAGAAGTTGTGGAGGCATTAAATGACTTAAATATTGCAGGGCATGTGGATACATCACTGAATTGGGTGTTACATGGGTTTGCTGCCTACCACACATTTGTATATTAATGTCTACTTTTTTCGTAGCCCATGGAGTTTTGGGGAGAAAACCTTGGCTAGATAAATTGCATGCTTACTACTCGGTTACTATTTTTGTGAGATCAAGTAGCTCAAATTGGTTGACTAGCTACTAATACAACTTCTAAACCTTATTCCATTGTAGATTAATAATCCGAAGAGAAGGAGCTTAACTCATACTTTTTGAATTTTTTAGCAAGGTATGTAAGGCTATTCGATTCCATATTTCTTGGCATGAAATCTGAAATTTTTTATTACTATCAGAAAAGTGAATTTCCTAAGCTCTATTCCTAGTAAAGGAAATATAGTAGCAGCGTACGATCTCCAATATAGCTAACAATATTTTTCCCTCTCCTTAGTATGTCGAGTTACTCAGTACATGTTCATTACTCTATATTTGTGTATTTATATGTGCTAGTATTGAAATGGTATTCGCAACAACAAACATGGAAAATTCTCCTCTTAGTCAATTGAAGTCAATTGTATCATTGATGTTACATAGTTCCTTATGTCATTGTTACTGCCTTAAAGTTTTTATTCTCATGTCTCCTACTCCTGGTCCATAGCTCCAAATCTCATAAACGATTATGACCACCAAAACAACAATCTGAAAGATTAAAGAAATTAATAGAAGCAATCTGTGAATTTATGGGTGGCAGCCCAGGGGAAAATGCCTAGCATGGGCCGATCCCAATTGGTACAGAAGGGTGGTAGCTCAAGGGCGAAAGCCTAGCATGGGCCGATCCCAATTTTTGTATTTATGAGGACAACATCCCAGAGGTTAAAATGTCTAGCATGGGCCATGCTCTTCTACCACTGATCAGCTGGTCATTTATATCACATGCCTTACAAAGATTATAAAGCATAAAAGTAAAGAAAAGAATGTAACACACATGATCCCACAAGAGTAAACAAAGGTGGTTTTTTATTCTGATCTATGCACTGATATATTGGTACTTGATTTCATTTGAGCCCTTATTTTACATATGCTAGTGCCTCACATATTCAGTACATTTTATTTGTACTGACGTCCCTTGTGGGGACACTGCATTTCATGCTACAGGCACAGGTACTCCAGCTAGTAGACCTCTTTATTTGGAGCACAGGTACTCAGCTGCTATTGGTGAAGCTCCAGGTTAATTTGGGGCTTACCGAGTCTTTGGCACCTATTTTGTTACTGTATGATAGTTAAGGGTAAGACGGGGCCTTGTCCCGTCCTAAATTAAGGTTTTCTATCTTTTATATGCTTTGTAGACTAATGTATATAGTTCGGTTGCATCTTGTCTCTTTAAAGTTGTGGCCTCCACGGCCAAGTCTTGTAGTTTTGGGTCTACCTATGTTGATTCTTATCATTGCATCTTATATGAATTTGTCATAACTTTAACATTGTCATAGTTATATGCATAGTAAGCACAGGTTATATGTTGGTTCTCTCAGACGTTAAGGTCATCGCGTGTCTGTCCGTCTTAATGGGATTTGAGGCGTGACAATGGGCATATAAATTTGCCCAAGAACAGTCCACTATCTCATTTCCAGGTACTGTTTGCACTGTCGTTTTGTTGTTAATATTTCTTCCAGTCTATTTTCCAATGGTTTAGTCATCATTGTTTTCCATATGATGCTACCTACGAGACAAATATATTCAAGCTAGTAAGACAATAGTTAAATTAACACATAGTTTCTCTAACCCCACGATGGGTACCAAACTATTTATCAGTAAAATAGTAATTAAATTTATATCAGGTCAAGAGCACGCATCTCGATTCAACTTTTATGAGGTTTATTTATTGAAAGTTTAAATATTGTTGGATTGACAAGAAAACCTAAATAAAACAAGTAAAACCATAAAGAATATAAAATTGTAATTGAAATAAAAGTCTTATTTGTTTAATAATTAATTCATCAACCCAATTGTTTAAGTTTGTAATGGTAAGTAGTGACAAGAATTATAATTATATGTTATCTACAAAAAAAATTACTATAATCTAATTGATAACTACATTACTATAATCAAATATTCAAAATTGGCTTGTAAAGAATTGTTCAAATATGGTAAAAACATTATTTTCATACTAAAAAGAGGTGAATATGCCAATTAATCCTCATAATTGCATATCCATTTGTCAAATATTTTTTCTTTATAATGTAGCTATATATACATCTCTCTATTTAGCCTTCAAAACATATTGCTTTTCAATATTCTTTTGAGTAAATTTTCTCTATCTTGCTTTTAGAGGAAAAAAATGGATTCTTCTTTTGAGATTAACAATTGTCGTAAAATAATACCTTACATTTTTCCGGTCAGTGTTGTTCGAATAGCAGTATGTTGTCTTTCAATAATAATTTTTTTACTATTTTGTATAAAAAATATGATAAATTCATAAAAAAGAACATAGACAGTTTGTATAATTTTTTTTTGGAGATGTGTTGTTTTAAAACATTTATTTAATAAAAGTAGAGAACTTTTCTTACAAAATAAAAATGGTTTTCTTGGTTTTTTGTTTTAAGAAATGTTGCATAGTGAAACACTGATTTGCACTTTGAAAAAAGCAATAGTATGTATGGTAACAATGTGTTGTTATAAAATTTGATAAATTAATTTCTACTATAAATTAATAAATAATTCTAAATTCTATCGAACATGATATAAATAAATAATAATTTTTTTCTGCATTTAAAATTTGATAATTACTTTGTATTTTTCCTGATCCCTTACAGGCCCAAGAAAATCAAAGAGTTGATTTTAGTGAATCGGTGCTAATATCCTCTACTATATCAAGTCATCCAAGGGAGAATGTCTCGGGGACACCAGTAAGAAAACATAATTTAGCATTCTAGTTCTTCCTCTTACTTGTTGCTCTACCCATTAACTTATTATTTTTTGCGTATATATTTTAACTCATTGGTTAAATATTGATTCTTGTCACGCATTAGAAGAAACACATGAATTCTAAGCATTTTAAAATGCGTTTTTGATATTTGAATGTGTTTTTTCCTTTTTGGGAAGAATTCTTTTATGAATAATAATTGTGAGGAATAGTTGTATATCAAGATTTTGTTTTAAAATTTTTTATCATAGCCTTTTATGCCTCAATTTGAATTTTTGTTTTGATTTGATTTTTAAAAAGCAAATGAGATTTTATAAAATTTAGATGACTTTTTAGAAAAAAATAAAAAATTCTAGGGAATATTTCTTAAATCTCTTTCATATTCAAATTGCAATAGGCTTTTGGATAAAAAAGATTAGAAAAGTAGTTTTTGGATTATATTTTTTTATCATAAAGACGAATATTAGTGTCATTATAAAAAATTTTTAAAAAAAAGAGTCTTATTAATTTTTTTATTTTTATTGGTTAGTATTAATTTAGATTTTACAAGCAATTACATTTTATCGAATCTAAAAAAAATGATTTTAATTTCATCTTTTATAAAAACTAAGATAATAAAAGATTGATTTTTAGTTAAGTATTTCATTCTTTTTTGTATTGTCTTTGTTAAAGGATTTTTATAACATACTAGTTGTCTAAAATTTATTTGCACTGTTGATGAATAATTGTGAGAATCTAATTGTTAATATAATAACCTTTGCTTTAATAATGTAATTTTAAAATTTATTTTTTTGTTTAAACTGGTCTAATAATTGTAAAAATTATCTAACCATCTTTAAAATTAAAGTCACTTTTATTTATCTTTCAGACACATTTTACATATTCATGTACTTTATTATCAAATGATATTGGCATTTATCATCAAACATTTTATTGGTGTTCTTTAAAAAATTTAATTAAAAGCTTTTGACTTTATTATCAAATGATATTAACATTGATTCTGAAATTTACTTTTCCAACGTTTTATTTTTTCAATTAGAATATATCATGTGTGTGTATAGACAAGTGTAATTGATTCTGTGTGATACAAAATAAAAAGGTATATACATTTCTCATCATAATTAAAGTGATTGTGAAACTTAATCAATTAATCATTTTTAGTTTACATAAAGAACTAATTCTAAAGACCTTGATCATATTTATGTTTCTCTACTCGACATCATCGAGAAGAGAAAAAATTATTTTTTTAATATCTCAAGCTATTGAGGAAACAATAGTATTTCGACTATGAATATCATATTTTTTTGTTTGATTAATGATTTATTTTATGATCTTTGAATTTTATTTTTCTGTTTCTTATGTCAATTCACGATATATGTATTATCATTTTCATATATTATTGTCATACTTTGTGTGTATATATATCTTCACTTAGAAACCCATTTTGTTTTACATGGACATTCAAATATAATATAGTGTACTTTTTTTTATGTCATCAATATATATAATTTTTATTATTCCTTTTATTCTGCAAATGGGTTTAACTTATATATACAAACAATGTAAAGAAAATACAATATTATAAGGTCATCCAAAAGATTTCTATAAGCATACCACCATGAAAATGAGATTTGTAATCTAAAAAGTTAGGTAGTTTTTCTGTCACAAAAAGTAAATATTGCATGATAATGTAAAAATCATTGTTTATTTAAAACACAATTATAAATGACAAGAGATTTTGATAAAAAAAATTCTATTGTCGCAGAATGAGTCTGAATTAACTCCCCATCAACTCGCTGGGAGGAAGAAAGGATTGATTAATGCGGAACTCATATCCCTTTCTACCGTTAGCTTTGTGATTACCCTTAGCAGATGAAGATGATATTTATATAGTAAAATTAAATAAGGTTAGTACATTTATTTTCTTAGATTGCTTAAATATAAATTTAATAAGTCAAGGTTAGATCATAACTATGATGGAATTAAATCTTTCAAATACTTTGTTATGGACTCGGATTATAGGGAGAAGATTTAAATGATCCATTCAGACTTAGTCAAAAATATCATGACATATTGGATGACTGAACATGTGAAAAGCGAAGGCTTCCTAATGGTCAATGTGACAAGGTAACTTATATTATTATCTTTTTTTGGTGCATATAACTTAAATGATTACTTTCTTTTTTTTTACTATATCTTGATCCTATAAATTAGTGATGAGGAACTAACAAAAATGATAACTCAAGAAAATGAGAGATAAAGAATCAACCAGAAAGTTAGGATTGACAACGAGTTTAAGTTATATTCATAATTTGGATAGTGACTTAACTACACTATCATGCCATTTAAAGTATACTTACATGTAAGTGTCCATAAAATATGATTTTTGAAATCTTAAAAATAAGACGTGTAGTATTTTATAAAATGCAAAAGTGAAATGATAGTTTGATACTAGTTTCTCTATGATTATTCTATATTTTTGTTTATGAGATGTTTCTCTAAATAGTTCCATTGTAATTTTTACATAATATCATGAGGCATCTTATCAATTATAATTATTTTAGTTGTTTCATTTGTATTAGCATGCTTAACTTATTGGATTTGCCTAGCATAGTAGTTAATAACTTGTTAGTGCAAGATAATAGTTTACAATATTTAAACCCTTTAATAATTATTGTAACCTAATTAAAAGTCATGTTGTGTTGTCGGTTTACTATCATACGAAAAAATGTTCCATATGTCGATCTGTTATGGATGTGCGAACATATATTTTAGTTGGTTATGAGAAACTTAAAGTAGAACTCGATTCAAAAACCAATATAGTAAAAGAGATTAAGGTAAGATATTACATTATTTGAGAAATATAATTTTTTATTGTTACAATCATTCTTATAACGTTATCTTAAATCAAATCAAGATTGGGTCTCCAAAATGATCTTCCAAGAAAAGGAAAAATGAATATGCAAACTCAGAATATACAACAACGAAACAGAAAAGCAACAATGGTAAACTACATGTTAGCAGTGAAGTGGTGCTCATGAGTGAAAATATCAAACTCGCAGAAACAAGCGAGTTTATGGTAAGTTTTTAAATTTCTAGTGATACATAAAATAATTATATGAAGTTGGACAATCACAATAACCATATTGATGTTAAATCTAAGCAGGTTCGCTTGAAGGGTAACCTTAAAAATTCTCTAAACCACAAAAGATCTGATGAGCAATCTTCCTCTGACCTTTCCAACAATGATGTCCTTATGCCATCATTATTTAAAAAAGAAGAAATTGAAAGAAGTACAAACTTGGATTGCTATGAAGTAGTAGTTGTTCTTCACAAGGAAGTGGACAAGGTAAAAGAGGGTGCAAATAATGTGGTAGCTCACTTGAACAAAAGTAATGAGTTGGATTTTGGATTTTCACAAAAAGTAGGTAAGTGATTGTATCACTAGCCTAATCCTTTTTTGTAAGTTTTTTATTTTATTTTTAATATTACTATTATATATTAACAATGAATTTAATAGGCCACAAAAACCATACAATTAAGTATATGAAAAAAATATTTGTGTTATGTTCTAATAAAAAAAGGATTTGAACAGTATATACAATGAAGATAATTTTTTATACTTGGTAAATTTTAATCTATTATAATGGTGGTATTTGTATTAATAATAATATACCTACAATTATTTCATGACGAACGTGATTGTGTACATATTTTTATATCATTAGAACCTAGCTTGAGCAGAAATATTAACTATAAGATGTGATCATTATGTTTTGTTATATTTATCAACGAGTAATCATTTATGTAGGAAAAGAATGTCCAAGACTTTAAAAATTCGACAAGCTTTCTTTCTCTAATGTCGGCATGGATGTCCTTCACATGGTGCCACCATTATTTCTAGAAGGGACGAATGCAAACTTTGCAAACTTGGAGCTCCCAAGTATTGTTCCTGAAGATAAAGTAGACAAAGAAAATGATGATCATATGGTTGTAACCTTGGCCAATAATTAAGAATTGACTACTAATTTTTCATACAATGAAGGTATTTAATTTAGTCATGCACGCATGCTCTTAAAAAACGTATTCAATTAGCCACAAGTATTATATAGTTAGTATACGCATCTATAGTTTTTCGTAATTAACTTTTGTCCCACCAAAATAAAAGGTTTTGGTTACAAGGTATGATTATTATTATTCCCTTTGTTCCATTTTATCCGATATACATCTCTTTTAGTTTATTCTAAAAATAATGATGCGTCTGTATATTTGGAAATAATTTAACTTTAAAATTTTAGTTTATGTTAGATGAAATAATTTATAACCACATAATAGTTTATAGGAAATTTTGGATCATAAGTCTCGAAAGTATTTATTTGTTTCTTAAATTCCATGTCTAGTCAAATATTGTCATATAAATTAGGATAAATAAAGTATTTTTTAAAAATATTTTTACATTGAATTTATTTATTTTTGCAGAAAATATGAAGCAAGTCCCCATTGCACAATCATTAGAAATCGAGAATAATGGGAATGCTCATATGGAGAAGGGACTTCCTTATGAAGACAATTATGGAGAAAAAGAAATCGTTGTTAACTTGACCAATAATGCTATGCTGGTGACTACCGCTGATTTCATACCAAATACACGTATTTTAATCAATCCTAACAAATGTATGGGATAATCACAAGATTTATACAGTTAGGGAGTGTTTGGTTTGGAGAAAAACATTTTAGTATTTTCATGTTTGGTTGGTCTAAATTTGTGGGAAAATATTTTCTTAATAGGAAAATTAGTACGTTAAAACTATGAAAAACAACTTATCTAATGGAAATAAGAAAATAAGTAACATAAGTGACATTCTACACTAATTGTCTAATACCGATCATCTAATCACATAATTGATATTCTACACTAATTTTCTAATACCCATTCTCTAACACACCCCACAATCAACCTCATAGTCCCTATATTTACTACCCCATACCCCTACCACAATAACCATCCCCCATCTAGTTTGCCAAAATTATATACAAATATATTTGGGATAATAATTTTTACTTACTTATTAATATAGAAAATAAGTTAGAAATTGTTATGAACCAAGTCCAGCCCAGTGTGGATACTAGGGTCGAAAAATAATTTATTGGGATGACAAGAGCTCTTGGGCCGAGAATAAGTAATAGGACCAAGTTAAAATTGGGATCCGGGTTGAGAAGTGGGCATGGGAATGGTTCCATAAAAAAGGGTAGTGGTATGTGATTCAGGGATTATGCAAATTGTTGAGAAAAATGTCTAGTCCTCTCATTCCCTTTCTCTGAGTTCTGCTTCTCATCCCTTTCTTCTACTTGTTTTCTTCAATTTCCCTATTAGTTCTTAATTCCTTTGTAATTTTGCGAGTTAGTGAAATTTATCTATCGGTTGTTTGAGTTTGAATAGCGTTGGTTTAGTTATTGGGATTGTTACATTGGTCCTTTCATTCAGAGTACTCTAATGGTAGTGGTGGTATTAGATCAATTCAGTGGTGACGGTAATTCAGAGGATTGGATTTATAGGGTAGAGAGATCCTTCTCTTTCCTAGGCTACTCTTAGGAACATTGGCTGCCTCTTCCTTCCTTATATCTAGATGGTAAGGCCCCCAAATGGTTCCGTTGGATGTTTTGCAACAAACAATTTTTTTGATTGGAATCATTTTAAGTAGAAGTTAGCCCTGCGTTTTCGTACACAAACTTATGCTAAGTCTCGTGTGGTGGACGCTCATATTACTAGTATTCTGGCTTTGCTACAAAAGATGGAGGACAAATGTTCATCTATATCCAGGTTATAGTACAAGATACAAGGATTAGTGCTGCTACAGTCCTTAGCGAAGCGATTGCATCTCCTTTGGCCGAAGAAAACTCAAACCCTATGGATAATGTTGAGGACCATCCTGAGCTGTTTGATACTTCTGCCGAGAAACATTTAGGCCATGTGGACAATATATTCGATGAAATGTCAACTGGAGTTTTCATCAAAGAAGTGGAGGAAACTTCTTCTGCCTCTAGTTTTGTAGTTGATTTGGATGATATTCAGTCACCTATGGCGTTCAACGAACTTTTCCATAGTTGCTACCCCAAGATAGTCGCAGAGGTGCAATCCGAGACTCCAATCAAAATGCTTGATGAAGAAGCACCAGGCCCTGAATTCAACGAAGTCCAACTGTTCAATGAATGTTCCCCAATAAATATGTCAAAGAGGTACATTACTGCTATTTCTCTGGCTCGTGGCTCTAGTAAACAAAAAATTGAATTAGAGACCTTTGACGACATGTATCTTGCTGAGTTTTCTTTGAAGCCTGAGACTATTAAGGAGCTATATCATGACAATTTTTTCTGAAGATTAAGGATTACATTCCACCAAGTAACATGCCTTTGGATGAAATGTTGCTTGTTGTGGATCATGGAAAATCTATAGATGTATTCCATGCTCTCAATATTTTGTGTCAATTTTCACTTAATCCTAATGTGAATTCCTCTATTGTCTCTGTTCACGGAACTGCAATGAATTTTTGTGTATGGGATCCGAAGATACATTTCAACTCCATGGCTCCAACAGGTCATACAGATACCATGAATGTGTCTCTATTACAATTGTTGGGATTTACTGACACATTTTGCTTCATTCTATATGCTAACTCTACAACTCAAGTGTGGGATCCCGGTCGACAATTGTGTATGAATTCCTACAGTGTGGGAATAAGTGAAAAAAATGATTGGCGTAGAGATTATTGGAATATCACTGACAACAATTAAAGGCATTAATGCAGATTTACAAATGGAGGGATCACAATCTTCTCGTGATGGCTTGCACTCGACTACAAATACCTCGACATTAGTACCCATGGAAGACTGGAAAGCGCTTGTTAATTGTGTTGCAATTTGAGCCCGTGTGTAGATATTATTGGAATATCACTGACAACAATTAAAGGCATTGATGCAGATTCACAAAAGGAGGGATCACAATCTTCTCATGATGGCTTGCACTCGACTATAAATACCTCGACATTGGTACCCACGGAAGACTGGAAAGCGCTTGTTAATTGTTTGGCTCTACAAAGGAGGACTATTGATATAGTCATGATCAGCAAGGGTTACAAAGAGGTTGGTGAGCAGTATTATCTGCAACATCTACAGGTGCAGTCCCAGGGACAACGAGACACAAAGCTTTGGTTTCTACTATTGACATTGCCATATTATGAGTTGTTTGAACCATACATGCACACTCTATTGGAGTTGACTACTGAAGCATCTGACAAAGATAAGGATGTTGTCGCCTTTCAAGCTATTGAACTCTGGAGTAAAGTCCCTAAATTAGATGGTTCGCAATGCTGCATAAATAATTTCAGTTTTAGATGGTTAAATCTTTTGCTGCTTGGTCTTAAAATACAAATGTTCTCACCAAAAGAAGAGGAGTTGATTTTTTCTCTCCATGTCATTTTTGAACAGAGATGGGCTCAAATTGCAACACAATTAACAAAAATCTCACAAGACCAATTGGTGGGTTTCTTTTTACCTGCTCCAACTGTGCCAATACGGCATTTTGAACTCTTAATGGGCGAGTACGTTATGTTGGGGTCAAGATGCGCCATTGGTGAAATAGCAATCATTGTAATGAATGGGAAAATATCATATTTCTTTGGAGCGAGAGGTGCACTATGCTTCTTTGAATCATTTTGTCCAGTGGGGTGTCTTGCAATTATTTTTGGCAGGAATGATTGTGGTTTGACATTAGGAGTGTGCTGATGGGCTATGAGGTTTGGGTTATTTCGTTCATGGTACCGACATATATAACCGAAATAACACCTAAGCATCTCCAAGACTCCTTTCCGGCCATTATCAATCAATTAATGCAATGTTGTGGGGATCACTTATAATACAACTTTTCAGCCTATTTTTTATATGAGATTCTCCTAGATGGCTGACCAAGGCTACACACCGGAAAGCATGCACAACTTCTCTTCAGCACCTTAGGAGGAACACTGCCAATATATCACCAACAACTACTTCAGTAAAAGAATTCATACCAATCCTTCAAATACCCTTCAAGGCTAAGATGCTTGATTTTCTCAAAAGGAAGTATGCATGTTCTCTGGTATTGGTAGTTGGATTAGTGGTGTTGCATCAATTGGACAAGCTAAGGCTGCTGCAAATTATGCAAATATATTTGTACTTGTACAAGAAAAATACATATCATTCTTGTCCATTCTTGAAGGCTATGTGAACAACATGAAACACACACTGCTGTTGTTAGCGCATACGAGACTATTGATTTCTTTATGATATCCAATTGGACCTGCCAACCAGTGGCCTTTGCACTTGTGGAAATTTCCATAGCTACATCTAGCTTATCACTTTCCTTTGTTTTTGGATTTCCTTACTCAACCTTGACGACAAGGTTCTTATTGAGGATGAGAGTATTGTTATGAATCAAGTCCAGTCCAATGTGGATACCAGGGTCGCGAAAGTAGTTATTGGGCTGACAAGAGCTATTGGGCCGAGAATAAGCAATAGGGCCAGGTTAATTTGGGATCCGGGTTTAGAAGTGGGCATGGGAACGGTACCATCAAAAAGGGTAGTGGTATGTGATTCAGGGATTATGCAAATTGTTGAAAAAAATGTCTAGTCCTCTCATTCCCTTTCTTTGAGTTCTGCTTCTCATCCCTTTCTTCTACTTGTATTCTTCAATTTGCCTTTTAGTTCTTAATTCCTTTGTAATTCCAATTACAAGTTAGTAAAATATGTATATCGGTTGTTTGAGTTTGAATAGCGTTGCTTTAGTTATTGGGTTGTTACAGAAATCCACTTATTTTTTAGGAATAAATGGTGGACAATAATGTTAAGTCTATGGCCACATAAAATTTTACATGAAACAAAGGTATTTTTCACCACAAAAGCTCTTAATAAATGTACTAGATAAATCACAAGAATTATATTCACCACAAAAACTCTTAATAATTTCACTAGATAAATCATAAGAATTATACAATTAATGTATAAATCTTTAGTTTAAGTTCTTTCACATAATCAATATTATCAGCTACATTATTTATTTTTTAATATTATATTAAATCTTTACATAATTTGCAGCTGAAAATGACAAAGCGGGAGTATGCATCACTACAAACTTTGACCTACCTGAAGTTGCTCCTCCAATGCAAATAGTTAATGCAAAAGAGAGAGACAAGACTACGCTTGAGGATTCACTTGGAAAAGAGGATCATCTAATCTCTCATGATAACATTTTCACAAACATGGATAGTTTTGACCTTTTCTCACCTAAAGAAGGTAGCTTCTTAATGCATAAGTCTTTTAGAAAATGAATAATTCAATGAGTCACAAAAACTTAAAATATTCATATTTAATTTTTACATAATTAAAGTCATTTATCATATTACATTGATGAATATTATTTTTCTTCTAAATGCACAGGATTATACGATCCCTTTCTACTATATGGGATAGAAATAGTGAGTTTGAGGATGGTTATACTCTCAATATGAAGGATCTTTGATATCATAAGAGAAGTGTTGGCATCATTGTGCTAATGAGACACTATTGTGTTTTGTCCTAGTAGTTGTTTGTGTTGGAATATACTATTAACCAAGTGGTTGAGTTATAGTATTATATTTTAATCCCTTGTAAATACTATTTATTTTACTTTATTTATTATAATAAAGTCTTTATTTGAATAAATTATTGTATTAATATGCGAGTGCATTACTTATATAGTAGAAAATTTTAGTGTATGGAGTTATCTAACTCATGCACGAAGATTAAACTTGTCGGTTCTTATAAGTAATTAATTAATGTTCATTATTAAAGATGAAGTTGGAGAAACATCTTGATGATTGTAGGACAATATTAAATATAATTTGATCTTAATTATGGAAGTGGTCTTATTCCAACTTCTTGTGCTAGTTCGTTCCGTATATATTGAATGCACCAAGAAGAGATGTTTGTTTATGTTCTGATTTTAATAAACAACTTCTCTAGTCCATTACATGTACTTATACTCTTCTTGAAATAATTATTATGATCTATATAGTTTAATTTATTATTTTAATGTATTAAAATGTGAGACTCTATTATGAGTCAATATATAACTAATAGATTGGATGATGACAAATCACTTTAGTGAAATAATAATTAGTTGACAAAATCATATATCAGACTTTAGATAGAAAACACCCCTTTATAACTAAATTTTCAAAAAATGTGATTTAATCGATTGATGTTGATAATGCTAAAATGGGGAGTTAAATAAGATGCAAATGTAAATTTTAAAATTAAACCGAGGAGTGCAATTACAGATATTTAGTGGAACAATTTTTAATATATTGAACTAACTTAGCTCTTGATTTACTTGAGGAAAAGTAAAAGTTTAAGTTGGGGTTTTGATGAGTCGGAGATTTTGGACTCATTTGAGGTTTTTTGTTCACCAAATAATGTCCTCAATGTTGTTTTAGGTCCATTTCTTATGATAATTTGTTGAATTGCAGCTATGAAATCTTAAGGACAAGTCAAGGACAAAAGAATGCCAAAAGAAGCTAAAAACATAAAATAATAAAGGAAAAGGCGAAGCTGAATCTCGGCAAGTGCAAAAATCGACTTGCCAAAAGTTAGTGAGAATTCCGCTAAAAATCTCCAAGAATATGGGTGAAGAAATTATTCAAATGGCAACTCGCCAACAAGGTCGGCGAGCCTTGGTGACTTCGCCAAATTCATATGAGAGTTCTTCTACAAATGGACGTCAATTTGGTGAGCAGTTGTTGAAGTCGGTGATTTGCCGAATAGGAACGGAGAACTTTGTTGGGCTCGCCAAAGGTGTTCAACACATGAAGCCCTGAAGTGAAGCTGTAAGTTGAGAAGAAGTGATAGTTGGCAGCTCGCGGAATGAGTCGGCGAGCCCAGCTAATGTCGCCAAAGTGACCCTGATGTGAATTTTTTGTCAAACTTTGGGAAGATATAAAAGGTTTTATAAAGAGAGAAAATGTATCTTCCATGACTCAGAACTCATAGTACTTAGAACATTCTTGGGATTTTGGGATTTTAGCTTCTTGTTTGAACTTGGAATTTTGTGGGTTTTTAATTGGTATCTTGGAGTTGAAGCTTGAATCATCTATACTGAATGGACAAGAACTTCTCTGGTATAATTCATTTAAATTCTAGCATGTGTATGTAATGACTCGTTAGATTATTTTGAGTACTAGAACTATTTTGACCCTTCCCATAAATTTTAAATGAGAATTTTAAACTAATCGTCTAACTACTGTTATTTAGTTGGCGGATATTTGTTAAATAATTAGTTTAGTTAGTAATTAATGGGCTAAGATGATAAGTTAGTTAATACACTATTCACTTGGCCCATGTGTTAAAATAGATTAATGGAGTTTAACATTTTTTTAGATCATAAATTTAAGGGGGAGAAAAGAGGGAACCAAGAAGAGTAGTCGTGCCACATCACGAAGATAAACACGGCAGGTACATGTTATATGCAATTTCTGTAAATCTTTTTTACATAGATTATATTCTTAAATGGTGGATGTCAATTAACATGATTATCATATCATCATATCATCATATATTATTAAAAGTGGGAAGCTCCAACCTTCAAAGTTTGATTACCATTTTACCCCTACACTTAATTATACTCTAATTAACTATTTAAATAAATAGTAAAAACTAATTAAAAAGTATTATTTTATTCACATAAAACTAAAATTAATTAGAAATTCAGCTATTAATTCTCAGTTATACCCTTAGAAAATTCTCATAGTTATTACTATTAATTATATCTATCTTTTATCTACCTTATACTATATTATATATTATTATAACAAATAATAAGACTATTATTTCTTCAAAATTCACTACAAGAAAATCACTCAATAACGAAGGGAAAACTGGTCCCTAAAAGTGAGATTCTAGTCCCTAAAGGTCAATAGCAACCACAAAATCTGGTCGCCACCCCATCCCTATAGCCTCCGTCGCTAATAGTTATTAAGGATGGGATAAACCAACTGGTCCTTAAATTGTTTTTGAGACTGGTATAAAACTGGTCCCTAAGATTGTTTTAGGGACTGTATTTCTGGTCCTAGTAGCAAAGATCTAGTCTTAAAAAACACCTTTAGGGGCTACATTTACTGGTCCTTGCATACAAGATCCACCAGTTAAGTGGGCTTTTTTGGACCAGTAAATTGATATATATATGCTTTTAGATTTCCTATTTTTGAAATTGTAATACAATTTTTACTAGCAATAAATAAATGCACATACACAAATTTATCATACTCTGCTTTCATATATACATGTATATAAATACATAATTTAATACATCAATCAAATCAGTATTTACACTACTACTTCACCAAAAAAAAACTAACATCCTTTATCAAATAATACAAATGTAGATGTCTTGTTGGTGTATCCAGTTGACATTGCTTTTTTGAGTTTTAGCACCAGCAGTTCCCATGTCTGAAAGATGTCACGTCTAACAAGCTATTTCGAGCAATTCTAGGTCCAATTTCTGTTAAGTCCATGGAAGAGAGATGAGCTTCATGCAAATTCCAACCTTCTAGGAGTGGAGAGAATCTCATATTTTCCTAGTGTAAGGTCGAGCAATTAACAAAGTTCAGGTGGAGTATGATATTGTTTGCTGTTACACTTATCATCACTACAAAGTCAGCAGTGTGTTGATGAAATCCACTAGTTTAATGCACCTGCAATGATCAAAGACATAAAATTTGGCCAATGTGTGCTCAATTTAATTTTAAAATAAAGGGAGCTAATTTTCACAATCAAGATGATACACAAGCATGTTTATCCTAGATACCTTATGCAGAATGCATAAGCTGAATAATGTGCAACTTTAATTGAGCTAATGTCGAGTGCTTACAAAGAGGAGTCCAATTTTCCAACACAAGGAGTAACATATTTTATACTAAGTTTTAACAGTGAACTAACTTAAGAATATAAAATAATTCCTCAAAGTATGCAAGTTTTGATGAGCTCAACCAAACAATTGTAGAGTTCAAATTGTTTAATCTTGTCTCATATTCACCATCCTAAAAGTATCAAATCTTGCGAATTGGATTAACACATGCTTTACTAGTTCAATATAACTTATTAATGAAAAAATGCTGCATCATAATGTGATTATATTCTATAGTTAGAGGCAGCAACTAGTTCTTATTCATTTCAAAAACTCTTAAAAGAATCAGTAAGAAGGGGTGTTTGATTCATTATAGTATTGAAAGTTTAAAATTCATATATATTTTTCCACATTATATAAGCAAGTAGTAGGAATAGCTCCTATAAATATTAAAAAGATGTGAAAGTATATTTTATCTTGTCTTTCAATCATAAAAGACCAAATAGTAATTTCTAGTTGCTTCAAGTTACTCAATAATTAGCTCGATACATCAAAAAAAAAATCAGTAAGGTAAAAAGTTTCAGAGTAACTCACTGGGAAGTAGGTACTTGTCTCGAAACTCTTTAAATATTCTGTAGAAGTTCCAAAGATGCGACCAATTTTCTAAAAACTGCAAAGAGCCAATAGTCATAACCACTAAATTACCATAGATAACAATAAAAGATAAACAAATAATTTCTACTATAAACCCTCTGGAAAAAACACTAACCCATACTCTTAAAGATGAACTTGTCTTGGTCTCTTGAAATGCTAAAAGCAAGCAAGTTCTTATGCCTTCCACAAAACATACGAAGAATTGAAATTATGATTACGCTTGTCTCATTTGCATCTGCAGAAAAGCAACATATCTTGTAAAATAGACCAATAACTACTTGAATTATTATTCAAACAAAACATTAAAGTTTTCATGACAAATTATATGGCTACAGTGACACTTATTTTGGGAATAAGAAAGTGCTTTTCAATGTCCATAGAATCAGTCCAACGGACACTTTCAATGGAAGTACCGCATCATTTCGAACTGGTCAAGTATAACATAGAGCCTGTAGTAGAAGCAAGATGCTAAGAGAATGAAACATTAAGATAAGAGATACTAGAATAATTTAAACAGAGCTCATTAAAGAAATTTAATCATCTAAGATTTCTTCAATCTAATTTTACTAGAGCGAAGATGCAACCAACACTACTGAAAGAAAGTAAAATATTAAACACAATAATTAACTCAATCCTTTCAACATTAATAGAAAAAATGCAGGGAAAACACTTACATTTCAAAGAGGTAGTGATAAAGTTTATAGCTGTCACATAACACCATTAAAAAAAACGTAGCAAACAACTAGTGTTGAAGCTACAACTAACAATTTTATACATAAGAAGCAACTAAGAACAAGAATACCTCTTCTTCTCCTTTTTAACTTTGTCTATGAGTAAGTTCAACAACAATAATTAAGAGAGATGTAGAAAGCTTGTAAACCACTAAGCACTTAGCCACAACCTCATTTTTTTTGCTTCTTCAATTGTATAATATTGCTTCTTCGAAGTATTTTTTGACCTAAATGAAGAGTACATGGTCCTCTGTTGTGCTATATACCACGAAAAAATCTAGTAAAAAGAAAGGTACATAAGTAATGCAATTATATAAGTTAATCACTTCAACAAACAATAATGTCACAACATATTTGTCTTACAAAAGAGGTCATTCTTAGAGCTATCCCTATTCTTCATAATTAAATAAGACAAGTTAAGCAGGTTGAACATTGTTACAAATTAAAATCAGTGAACACCACAATTAAATTATAAGGAGGCTAAAATAACATAAAATAATTAAAGGTAAAACAAACACACAAGAATAGTTGAAGAAGATAAAAGGACTATAATTTATTTTATTTGTTTTGATTAAGAAATAAAAGGACTATAATTAAGGACAACCAACTCACAAATTCCATGATAATGCTCATAGAAGCTATGTTAAGCCATTGAAACGCCTCATTCTCATCTCATTGTGGATGCTAAAGTAGATAAAACACAAGCTCTTCTTCTTAACACATCATTGAGATACGTACTAATTATTAAAATCTAATTGTTGAATCATGTCAATACCTATTTATCTTTTTTGAATTTTCTTTTTCTGTCAACTTTTAGCAAGTTCTAGCTATAATATTTGCTAAGCTAGCTGCAATGCTTAAAGAGAACATGCAATAAAGAAATACAATAATCTCAAAATGTGTACATCGATAGCAAGTAATATTTAACCAAGTAAACAACTCAAGATTACTCATCCACATGTTCTCATAAAGTACTTTTGTTTTCTAAGATAACACATCCTAGATAGTTAAATGAGTAGTATAAAAAAATTGTCAGCTTAATATTTTTTTTTAAATAGTGAATTAACATATTTAGTAAGTGTTACCTTCACTACATTGGTTAGATAGTTCTCAAAACTATAAAATTCTAGAATGAAGAACAAAATGAGAAGACCTATTGTTTGAATTCAACCAATTCACTTCATAGTAAAAGCCATAATTATATAGCCTAACCTTACGTATCCTTGGTCATCCAAGCCAGTTTCCAAAAGACTAATGGTCTTCTTTAGATCAATATCATAGTTCATATGTATGAATTTGATTTTTCTTCTATCTACTTTCTCTGTTCAATTGTGTAATGTTTTCCACTTTAAGAAAAAATTTACAAAATCATGGTGCAAGATTGAACATGAACTAGTTTATTGCTTTGAACATACTAGAGAAAATAGATAGTTTTGTTTTCTCACTTGTGAGTATGCACACTCACCATACCAAAAACACAAGTGTTCATACTTGCATCAGAAAGGATATTTCAAAAAATAAGCACTTTTGTTCCCTAAATTTATTTGCTCATACGAATCAAATAACTAACGGGAAATAGCTTCATTCCCCAATCCTCCTTCCCCCTCAAAGACCTTTTTAATATATAACCATAACCACCACGCCTCACACAAAGCCCAATACTCCAAGTTACAGACCTCATGACAAAACAATCAATATTAAGTAAAATCAATTTTGAAAATAGTCATTCTCAAACAATCATTATTCATCGATGAAAAAATTTCTTGTTTTAAATCCAAAAATGAAAAAACAAAGCAAATAGAAAAATCTGTTAGAATATACATATCTTTTCAGTCAAATTGTGAATCTTCTACCACCTTAGATAGATATCGATTGAGATTGCAGATCTTGAGAGCGAAATCTGAAAGAGTCCATTATTTGGGATTTACAAGCTTTCACATAGAAAAAATTGATGGAGAGGACAGGGTTTTATTAAAAGGGGGTGGGTGTGTTTATAAGTACATATGTTTTTGTTTTTATTTTTTTTAGGTGAAATGGTCTAGTAGACCCTTATACTTGACTCGAATTGTAAAATGAACCCTTCTACTTCACAAAGTTTCAACTGGACACTTAAACTCGAACAAAATAGAAATTTTAAGCCCCTTTGACCATTGACCGGCCTTATGTGGCATTAATTTAGCTGAGTTGGAAAAATGTGTGTTACACACGCGAAATAAGAGCGTGAATTGATTTAAAAAGTTACTAAAATTAAATAAAAAGTAAAAAAAAATAACCTACATAAAAGACAAAAGGCAAAAAAGAAAAAGAAAAAGAAAACTCCTTTCTTCTTCAAACCCACCCCCCACTCTTTCGAAAAAAATAGCAAATCTCCCTCTTGCTATATCACTATCCTTTCTATAATCAATTGTTTGTTCTTGTAATCTCATTTTTCAAATGAAAATTACATATTCATCAAAAACCCAACAACACAAATAATTGGAAACGAAAAAAAAAAACTTCTCCAAATTGAAAGCTCAGATCGAAATGGGTTTGTATATTGAAGAAGGACTATTGCTGCTACTAATGGTTTCTTTTTATCTTTTCCGAAGCAAAACTTTTAAAAAAACAAAGAACAATTTTTCATCTCTCTTTTTAAATTGTAGATATAACTTTGAAATTTTTACTATTTCTTGATCTTTTCTTCTTTCAAGTTCGAATTTTTCTTTCAATTTCAAGCTTTTTGGGGTCAAGTTTAGTATTAGGATTAGTATGGTTTGAGTGTTTTCTTCTATTGATGTTAATATCAGTTTGAATGAAATTGTAAGCTCAAATGGGGGTTGTTAATGGACTTTCTTTTGAATTAGGGTTCTTGAGAACAAGCTGGAAATCATTTTCTTTAAATTGCATATTTGTTTAATAAAATAAATATATAAAAATATCATTGTCTCTATTAAATTAATGAGATGGATATGATGTGGCTTTTTTTTATTGACGTGGATATGATGTGTCATCCATGTCAGATCAAGTGAGGAACACTTGCTGACAGAAGGGTTTCAAATTTCTATTTTGTTTGAGTTTAAGTGTCTAGTTGAAACTTTGTGGAGTAGAAGGGTCCAGTTTACAATCCAAATCAAGTATAAGGGTCCACTAGACCATTTCGCCTTTTTTTTACTTTGCCACCTCTCCAGCCGATGATATAGGGACGAGATTTGTTTTCTTTTAGCAACCAGATTAAGACTCTTCGCTAAGTCAGGATATAAAAATAGAAATTAGACACTAGAAATAAACTTGGTCCCTATTAGTATATTGTTAGGGACCAGATTATAACACTCTAGCTAAATCTTGGTCTTTAATAAGTAGTTTTCTTGTAGTGATTATATTACAACTTTGCCTAAATATATGTAACACAAAATATTTAATCAATTAAATAGTAATCATATATATTACTAAAATTTGAATGATTGATTTACCTTTCAATAAAGATTAAAAATATATATATATCAAAAGAAAGAACATGAGTTGTTAATGAGAAGTCGGCTGATATAATCAATTTGTAATAATACCATCTTGGCTTTTGGTTTTCTTGCAAAGATAATTTTTATATATTGGAAAGATGATGGTGACGTGTCTCTAAGTCAAGAATGACATTTATCTTTTTTCTCAAATTTTTGACATATTTCTTATTTTTCTCAATTTATATGATATATTAAAAAATTTAAAAATTATTTCTTAATTACATTGTCTTAATTGCCCATCTATTTTTCAATTTTAAAATCTCAAAAGTTAATTTGATTAATTTAGTGATTTAGTAATAATTTATTATGTAATAGAACTATACACACGTAAAAATATCCTCCTCTTGCCCCTCCTTTCTTCTTGAAGTTTATTTTTATTAAAAATCATATAACGATTTCATTACTAATTACCAGTCATATCATAACATTTCAGAGGCTGAACTGGAGAACTTTGCAGAGGCTAAACTCAACAAGGGCAATATCACTTAAAAGGGTGATAAAAATAACAACAATACTGAGGCATTTTTTAACCCTACAGAAGATGACAGAAGTGAAGAAACTGAGGAGGAACCTATCTTTACTAATATCAAAGAGATCACAAAGCAAGCAGACATAGATCCTATACTGGCAGTAAAGATAAAAGGAGGACCTACAAAGATCAAAGGAGTAGAAGGGAGTAAGGAGACTCAACCTCCTGCCAGAACTTTACCAAAGCGGCTTGTGGCCTCCAAAGCATCCCATCAATGGTGAATAAAATAATCTTTTAAAATATCAGATCAGTCAACACTCAACAATGGTTTGAGAGCCTGACAAATTTGAATAGGAGAAACCACTATTGGCTTATTGGTTTGATGGAACCTTTTGAAGATTCATCAACTATTGATCGATACAGGCGAGCATTAGGGCATCATAAAACATTAATAAACTGCACTGGAAAGATTTGGTTGTTCATTAGGGAAGAATTGCAAGTCACTCGTCTAGCAGACATAACTCAACATTTCATAGTACTATTAAAGCATCAACATTAGAGAGAAGGAATTATTTTTTCTGTTTTCTATGCTGCCTGTAATGTCAATAATAGAAAAGAACAGTGGGAATCAATGGGTAATATAGCATATTAGTATCCCATTCCATGGATGATGGAGGAGATTTCAATGTTATTCTGTCAGGAGAAGAAAAATTGGGAGGTCTCCTTGTTTTATATCAGGAAATAGAAGATTTTGTAAATTGAATTGTTGATTGTAGTTTAACTGATATGGGATTCATAGGCAGTGCATTTACTTGGTGAAACGGGAGGACAGATGATTCATGTATATTCAAGAGGTTGGACAGAGTACTAACCAATCAAAAGTTTCAAGGTGTATTCCCCAACTTCCGTGCAAATCATCTTATCAGAAAAAGGTCTGATCACTCACCTTTGGAGGTGCAATGCTCTCAATCTTCAGAAGATATCATAAAGCCTTTTAGATTCTTAAACTTTTGGACAAAACATGAAAATTTTATAGAACTGGTAAAGGCTCATTGGAACTTTGAATGCTCTGCATTCCCATGTTTGTTTTGCAACATAAATTGAAGGTTGAGTTAATCAGATGGAGCAAAGAAACATATGGTAACATTTTTCAGAAGATTGCTACAATTGAAGAAGTTATTCAAGTGCAAGAGACTCATTTTGAATTGGATACTAATCAAACCAACAGGGCTAAACTACATAAATGTCAATCTGAACTTGCGAGGTATCTTCACTTGGAAGAGGATATTTGGAAGCAAAAGTCGGGTATGAAATGGTTCTCTGGTGGCGAAAGAAATACCAAGTTTTTTCATACATATGTTAAATGAAGAAGAAGTAGACTTCATATAAGTAAGATCCAAGATAGAAATGGAGAATGGATACATAATAAAGGATATTTGGCCAAAGAAGCAGTCAACTACTTCGGCAATCAGTTCACTGAAGACAGTTTTCCAGAAATCTTTGATATTCTAGAACATATGCCTCAAGTTATCACTGAAGAGCAGAATGATATACTTAATAGAATGACACATGAAGAGGAAGTCAAGAATATTATTTTTTCCTTAAATGGAGAAAGTGCTAGTGGACCAGATGGTTATAAAAGAGTATTCTATCAGCGCTGCTGGGAAATTATCAAGGCAGAAGTTGTAGCAGTGATAAAATATTTTTTGGAGGTCATACACTACCAAAGTATGTGCCTCACACAAACTTAGTTTTGATTCTCAAAAAGGATCAAGTTAACACTTTCTCAGACGTGAGACCAATCAGCTTAAGAAATTTCATCAATAAGATGATATCAAGGGTTCTACATGAGAGGTTAGTTCACTTTCTGCTCAAGTTAATCTCTAATAATCAGACTGGTTTCGTAAAAGGAAGGAGTATTGAAGAGAATGTGTTGTTGGCTCAAGAAATAGTTAGAGGCATCAAATTGAGAACAAAGTTTGCTAATGTGGTGATAAAATTAGATATGATAAAGGCCTATGACAGGTTGTCATGGCTATTTATTGCTAAAGTAATGAGAAAGTTTGGTTTCAATGAGGTGATGATTGACATGGTGTACATAATACTTTCCAACAATTGGTACTCTGTATTGATAAATGGTCGAACACAAGGATTCTTTAAATCAACCAGGGGAGTGGAGTAGGGAGACCCCTTATCCCCCACTTTGTTCATCATTGCTGTAGAAGCTCTTTCAAGGAGTTTGAATGCTTTAAATGAAATGGAGAAATTTAATGGCTTTGGTTTACCAAAATGGAGCACTAAAATAAACCATTTAGCCTATGCAAATGAAACAATATTATTTACTTCAGCAGACAACAAATTGATAAGGCTCATAAGTGAAGTGTTGCTGAAATATGAAACATCTTCGGGCCAAATGGTGAATCTGGATAAAAGTGCCTTCTATGTGTATGAGTGTTACATCCTAAAATTTTTTAAGTTAAGACCCGAACTATCCTTCATTTGCATAGAAGATCGTACCGAGTGATTCTTAATTATTCTTAGGTGCTAAGGCCAATTCTTTTGTGTGAGAATGATTTTGGATATCACATAAGGTTACTACAATCCCCTAGCACAAAGTTGAGTACAAAATTTTCTTACCGAATGAGTTTCAATATGAAATTTTACTTAGGTCACATTCAAATGATCATATCTCTCAGCACATAATGACTTAGGTGGCCCATTACCTATCAAATTAAAGGTCTTTGAGTTCTCTTTCCAACACCACTAAGTTTGCCTCATTTCAAGTTTGAAGTAAAAGGTTATACCCATTTTAGTAAGGCCCTGTCAGATAGGCGAAGGTTCACGGACGGCTATACGGCCAGTGAAGTGTTTCACAGACCGTGGAGCCTTAAACGGTCCATGAAGCCTTCCTTGAAAGGCACTCCATCAGTTGTTTAAGTTGGGGTCGTTTTGGTCTTTTCCCTATGCGTTTGGTACTTAAAATACATCGTTTTAACCCCTATTCTAAGCCTAAACCATGACATTTTAACCTAGTTAAGGGCTTAGAAAGTGTTAATCAGTTCTTTTACGTTCATTAACACTTAAAGTCATTAGAGGAAGGTTTCAAGAGAAGAAAAGCTAGGGTTTCGAGCATTCTTCGAGCATTGTTGATTTTGCCAAGAACTTTGTTCTTCCAGGTATGTAAGGCTATCATAGTGTTGGACTAGTTTGTCCTCACGCCCTACATCTACTTTTGAAATCAGTAAAAGAGTAATCTAGGGCTCTATTCTTATATTTGAGTATTCTTGAGATGAGTTGATATTGAGTTATGAGTTCTTGAGTTATTGATTATCGAATTCTATTTCCTAATTATTGAGTTGCTATATCTTGCATTGAGATTCTTGAGTTGATTGTTCATGTCTATTTTTCAGCATAAACCCTATTTCTGAGTATTCATTGAGTTTTTATTGAGAATCTTTTAAACAAAACATAATTGTTTAAACTGATTTTTTAGAAAGTAAAGAGGAGTTGAGAAAGAGCTTAACCAAGATATAAGCAAGAGTATAAGGGAAATAAGTATTTTCCAAATGTTTCATTTTTACATAAAGAAAGAGAATATTATTTTGAGAAAAGTAAAAGAGTTTTCAGAAAGATTGAGTATAGAGAAGTTATCTCTTAAAGATGCCCCTTTTGAGTAATTATCTTAACCCAAAGAATGTATTTTTACATTGAGCAAAGAGAAACCTTATTTTCTAAATGAGCAATAAGTTTCAGAGATATTTCAGAGCAATTACCTCTTTTAAGAGGATAGTTTGAGCAATTATCTAAAACCAGAGAAAGAGCATGTTTTATACATTTGAGCAAGAGTATATATTATTGGGAGTAGTATTGAGCACCGATATGGTGGATAGTTCATACAACTCACAGGCCCCATAAACCATGTCTTGCCAACATGGGTACATGATCATACTTTTTAGATGAATCCTTAGTGCTTTCAGACAGAGCTTAGTGGATCCACTTAGTTGAGGTGTTCTATATCCCGGCATGATGTAGGATAGTTCTGGAAGCATGGACAAGACGTTGTATTATCACGTAGCTCATAGTGATGGTAGTCGGTTAGAAAATTTCCCAATAGAGTTAAAGTGTATTTTTATATATCACTTATTATGTTGAGTTCAGAGATGAGAGAATATTTTGTAAAGCTTTAAATGATTTAACTCCTTTATTTCTTTATATTCCGCTTGAGTACATTGTTATCTATTGGAGTCCTATATTACATACTCATATATTCAAATGTACTAATGTTATTCGACATGTATCTTTTTATGATGCATATAAAGGTGTTCAGGATCAACTGGCGCTCCGTTGAGATCACTCTACACTCTAGACAGTTTTGGTGAGCCTCCTTGCATTTCTAAGGACTTCACATTTACTTTTAGTTTAGTTGTTTTTCGACATCATGGGTCTTTTCCCGACACCTATCTTAAACATAAGAGGCTTAATAGATAGATAGAGTCGAAGAGTTTCTCAGTACTTTCTTTCCTATAAAGGTGTTTTGCAAACTATTATAATTATTGCAATGAGTACTTTCAAATATTCGAATTGAGTTTATTTTGAGATCTAATTCTGTTTTAAGCCTATTATTGCTTGAGTGAGTCTTTCGCTAAGTAGTCAGTCAGGCCAAGGGTTTGCTTGGGGATTGGAAATGGTTCTCGAGTGGTGGCCACATCCAGGGTGTAGGCTCAGGTTGTGACAAACTTGGTATCAGAGCACAGAGTTCAAGTGTCCTAGGGTGTCTATGAAGCCATGTCAGTAGGATCTTATTTATGATTGTGAGGGCCCCACTTCTATAAATAAGGGACTACAAACATTTAAGAAAAGTTTCCCTTCTTTCATACTCTAAATCATGCAATAGAACTATGTCATAAGGAACCTATTCAAACTCGTGTGTTTCTCAAATCTATTCAATTACCCCTCATACTCAAGGTAGTTGAAAATCAAAGCCCAGATCCTTATTGATGAGTTACTCTAAGCAAAAGTCTTCAGAAAGTCATGATAATGTAGAGGGGCTTGAGAGAAGCCCGTGAGTGAGCTTAAGTGTTTAGATTCAAAAGAATGCACTCTTATTCATATGAATTGTGCGTTTGAGCTAAAAGCGATATGTACTCCCAGACTCTCTTCTCTAAGCCTTGTTTCAGGTGATACCTTTTAAGGTGGGAGTGTGTTTTAGAATGCTTGGATAGTATTTCCACTTGGAAGCTAGTGTGAATTGAGATATTATGAACCAGTAGTAGTTGAAGTGCCCAGAGTTAGAAGAATGCATGAAGAGGTATAGTAATATAAGAAAGGGAGACAGTGATGAGGAAAATTATGTTGTTGTAGTAATGCACCCATTAAGTTATTAATGAGGAGTTTTCCTTATGGGTAGACTAAGAAGTGATGAGTTTGTGTAGATTTCATAATAGAAGGTAGAGTAATAGTTACTAGTCAGGAAGAGTTGGGGTTTATGTCGATGTGCCATTGTGTTAGTGAAGACCAAGTATAGGTGTTGAATAAAACAGTAGAGTAGTCATAAAGTGATAGATCTAAGCTAGGCTTATGATTTGTAAGGGAGAGCCCCATGATATTCAGAGGGTTATAGAACTAATTAGGCAATGATGTGTAGTGAATGGGTAAATAGTACTTAAGTTGTGAAAGGGAATATGACGGTAACCTACAAATAGGTAGACCAAGTATAGGTGTTGAATAAAACAACAGAGTAGTCATAAAGTGATAGATCTAAGCTAGGCTTATGATTTGTAAGAGAGAGCCCCATGATATTTAGAGGGTTATACAACTAATTAGGAAATGATGTGTAGTGAATGGGTAAATAGTACTTAAGTTGTGAAAGGGAATGTGACGGTAACCTATAAATAGGTAGACTAAGAAATACTGATTGACTAATTGTCATGAGATCTTAGTGGGTGAGTGTTTTCTAATTTTATCTAGTAGTTGAATGTTAGTATTGTAAGCAAGCAATTATATTTTTATATGTGTTTAGTAATATACACTAAGCTTGAATTTGAGATGAGTGTCATGATCAAAAGTATTGTAACATAAGGGTGATAATGTTAGTTCGTGATCTAATCTAGTAGGTTTGACATAAATTAGGTGAGAAATTAAGGTGTTACTTTTTGATAAGTGTGAGTGGTACAAGTGTGGTATTACGACTCTTAGATTAAAGCAAGGGAGTGTGGCTAAGTCATTAGATTAGCAAGAGCATTAAGAGGTGTACCTGAGATTGTATGTAGTCAGACGAGGTTCCTATTAAGTTAATGATTTTTCATGTGTGTCTAGATAGTATATTTGAGCTGTCAATGTGGAATAGGCTGATGTAAGCATTATTATTTTTTCCCTTAAGAGTTATAGGAAGCGGCCTTATAAGCCAATGATAAGAGGTTAAGAGAAGCATCTTAGAAAGAGGTCTTAGAAGGAACCCTAGTACTTGCACTAGAGTTCAGTAGCCATGAGATAAGCCTTTCCTGAGTATTAGAGTAAATTGAATGTAGACCAGCTTAGAGATGATGGAATAGATCCATAGCTTTAAAGTGCCGTCTTCAAACCTAAGGGGAAGATAGTAAAATGAGAAACCAAGTCAAGTGTGGAGAATCAGATATCAATGTGTTCAGAAAGAGTTTTAGAGATATATTAACCCATTCATACTCTAAGGTATTCCTCAAAGTTCAGTCGTTACACCATCCGGTTGATGCCTCTAATATCAGAATTGTGTTCATGACGTATGGTCATACACTTCATACAAATTTACATGTATGCTCAGTTCTCAGAATAAAGGACAAAGCCTTTAGCCCATTTATCTCAACCTTACTCCATAAAGTTATGAATATTGGCCTCATGATATGAATCTATTCATATAAGCATTCATGTCTAATAGTATGCTCATTCTCACGAATTCATGATTTACCCTCAATGGCTAGCAAAATGATGTTATGTCATGCATATTCTTATACCAAATATCTTGAATGAATCATACTTATGAACTTTCGCCATAAGCTCTTTCAATGATCCTTTTTTAGTTTTGATAGTGATGCTAATGATGGTAGTGGAGTAGTGATAGAAGGAGAAGGTTGATGTTTCTTATATTGATAGAAGTAGTGTGATTATTCCATCTAAGATTATAAAAATGGAGGAAGGATGAGATGAAGTTTTACTATGAATAATAGTTAAATGAGAGCAATTAGTAATAGTGCGTGAAATTGCAGTTTGTAGAGATGATAAGAGAATGAGAAATTCTTAGAAGGTTGGCTAGTAGGAGTCCATGGAGTGGTTATAGTACTACGCTTGAATGTGGTGTTGTTAACATGAGGATAAATGGATGATGCATTAGATGTTTCTTGATTTGGGCTCGAGGTTGATTGAATGCGGTTATAAGGAGAAGTATTCTTGGGATGAGACTCCCTATAGAGATATAGAACTTGAATCTTGTGGTTTAGATTAGTGTGACCATCTTATGTTTAGCACCTTGTGAATTGGAGATTAGGCTTGAACACAGTAAGAGCAAGCGATTTGACTTAGACATTGGTAAGAATAGTCATATACTCTATTGGGAGCTATGAGTTGCAGCTAATGAAGTTAGTAATAAGAAAGGAGAGCATAGTTGAGAATTATTGCTAAGCTTAAATAAAGCTACTAGTCATATCACTCAAGGCATAACATTTCTATTCTTACTTCGTGCCCAGATATCCTAGCTTTATGTCAAATAGCTTCCGATAGAGCGTGACTATGTTCAAACTCATATCATTCGCAACTTATGTGCTATAGAGAGTTCCAACTCTTAGTATGAATCAGCTCCACCTATGTTAGTAGGCAAGTTCAAAAGTTAGAAAGATAGTAAGAGTAACTCCTTTCCCTTTCATTCTCAGCTTAACCATCATTCGAGGACGAATGATCCCAAGGGGGAGATATTGTTACACCCAAAAATTTTTAAGTTAAGACCCAAACTATTTTTCATTTGTGTAGAAGATCGTACCAAGTGATTCTTCATTATTCTTAGATGCTAAAGTCAATTCTTTAGTGTGGGAATTGATTTTGGATATCAAATAAGGTCACTAGAATCCCCTAACACAAAGTTAAGTACAAAGCTTTGTTATCGAATGAGTTTCAATATGAGATTTTACATGGGTCAACTTAAATGATCATATCTCTCAGCACATAATGAATTAGGTGGCTCATGACCTATCAAATTAAATGTCTTTGATTCTTTTTTCCAATGCCACCAAGTTTGCCTCATTTTGAGTTTGGAGTAAAAGGTTATGCCCATTTTAGTAAGGCCCTGTCAGACAAGCGAAGGTTCACGGACGGCTATACGGCTAGTGAAGTGTTTCACGGACCGTGGAGCCTTAAATGGCCCGTGAAGCCTTCCTTGAAGGGCACTCTGTCGGTGTTTTAAGCTGTGGTCATTTTGGTCTTTTTCCTATGCATTTGGTACTTAAAATACGTCATTTTAACCCCTATTCTAAGCCTAAACCACGATGTTTTCACCTAGTTAAGGGCTTAGAAAGTGTTAATCAGTTCTTTTACATTCAATAACATTTGAAATCATTAAAGAAAGGTTGTAAGAGGAGAAAAACTTGGGTTTCTAGCGTTCTTCGAGCTTCATCGACTTCGCCAAGAACTTTGTTCCTTCAGGTATGTAAGGCTATCATATTGTTGGACAAGTTCGCCCTCACGCCCTACATCTACTTTCAAATCAGTAAAAGAGTAATCTAGGGTTCTATCTTTATATTTGAGTATTCTTGAGATGAGTTGATATTGAGTTACTGATTATTAAATTCTATTTTCTGATTATTGAGTTGCTATATCATGCATTGAGATTCTTGAGTTGACTGTTCATGTCTATTTTTCAGCATGAAACCTATTTCTAAGTATACATTGAGTTCTTATTGAGAATCTTTTAAACAAAACAAAGAGGAGTTAAGAAAGAGCTTAACCAAGATTTACGCAAGAGTACAAGGGAATTAAGTATTTTCCAAATGTTTCATTTTTACATGAAGAAAGAGAATATTATTTTGAGAAAAGTAAAAGAGTTTTCAAAAAGATTGACTACAAAGCAGTTACCTCTTACAGATGCCCCTTTTGATTAATTATCTCAACCTAGAGAATGTATTTTTACATTGAGCAAAGAGAAACCTTGTTTTCTAAATGAGCAATGAGTTTCAGAGATATTTCAGAGCAGTTACCTTTTTTAAGAGGATAGTTTGAGCAATTATCTCAAACCAAAGAAAGAGTATGTTTTATACATTTGAGCAAGAGTATATATTATTGGGAGTAGTATTGAGCACCGATATGGGGAAGAGTACAGACAACTCACAGGCCCCATAAACCATGTCTTGCCAACATGGGTAGAGGATCATGCCCTTTAGATGAATCCTTAGTGCCTTCGGACAAAGCTTAGTGGATGCACTTAGTTGATGTGTTCTATATCCCAGCATGATATAGGACAGTTCTAGAAGTGTGGACAAGACGTTGTATCATCACGTAACTCATAGTGATGGTTGTCGGTTAGAGAATATCCTGCTAGAGCTAAAGTGTATTTTTATATATCACTTATTATGACGAGTTAAAAGATGAGAAAGTATTTTGTAAATCTTTAAGTGATTTAACTCCTTTATTTCTTTACATTCAACTTGAGTACATTGTTATCTATTGCAGTCCTTTCTTTTAGTTACTTTGCCTCGGTTATACTCGTACATTCAAATGTTCTAATGTCATTCGACCTGCATCATTTTATGAGATCATCAACATGTGCTCTATTGAGATCATTCTACACTCCAGACAGTTTTGGTGAGCCTCCTTGCATTTCGGAGGACTTCACATTTACTTTTAGTTTAGTCATTTTGAGGTGTCGTGGGTCTTGTCCCGACACCTATCTTAAACATTAGAGACTTCATAGATAGATAGAGTCGAGAAGTCTGTCAGCACTTTCTTTCCTTTAATGATGTTTTGTAAACTATTATCATTATTGCAATGAGTACTTTCAAATATTCGAATTGAGTTTATTTTGAGATCAAATTTTGTTTTAAGCCTACTATTGCTTAGGTGAGTTTTTCTCTAAGTAGTCAGCCAGGCCAGGGGTTCGCTTGGGGATTAGAAATGGTTCTCGAGTGGCGGCCATGTCCAGAGTGTAGGCTCAGGGCCTGACAATGAGAAAGTGGCAACAAAGATTGTCTCCAGAATAAAGACGTTGACAAAAATCAGGCAAGGTACTTTTCCTTTCACCTATTTAGGTTGTCCTATTTTCTATGGAAGAAATAAGATTTGCTATTATGACTGTATGATTAAGAAAATATGCAACCGAGTACAAAATTGGCGAGGAAAGTTGCTATCTTATGGGGGTAGGGCAGTATTAATAAAACATGTTCTTCAAGGCGTTCCAGTTTATTTACTATTAGTACTAAACCCTCCCATCGGAGTAATAAGGAACTTGCATAGAATTTTTTCAAGATTATTTTGGAAAAATAGTGAGGATAAGAAAAGTAGATATTGGGTGAGTTGGGATAACCTTGCCTACCTAAGGAAGAAGGGGGAATTTGTTTCAGATCTTTGACCAACATCTCCAAAGATCTTTCTTCAAGTTGTGGCAGAATATTAGAAGTAAACCCTCCTTATGGGGTTCTATTATGGTTAATAAATATTGTAAAAAGCTTCATCCGATAATTGCTCAGGCAAAGGAGCATCAACAATCTAGAAGAAGATGATTTTAATGAGGGAATTGGTAGAATATCAAATTTTGTGGCAAATAAGAAGAGGAGATTCTAGTTTTTGGTTTGATAATTGGACATCATTGGGGGCATTATATCATATCATTCCAGAGGTAGATGATGATGAAGAAATTGAAGTAAGTAACTATGCAGATGGAGATAGTTGGAACATTCAAAAGCTAGAGGATCGTCTACCCATAGATTATGTCCAACACATTGTTAAGAATATTCCACCACCACAAAACTCCAACAATACAGACCTACCTAGTTGGATACTTGAATCTAGTGGGAAATTTTATGTCAAGAGTGCATGGGAGTATATCAGAATTAAGGAAGAAAAAAAAAGACATCTTTAGATATATTTGGGAAAAAAATTCCTTTTAAAATGTCTTTTTTGTATGGAGGGCATGGAAGGTTAAGGTACCAGTGGATGAGGTTCTTCAAAAGATGGGAATTCATTTGGTGTCTAAATGTTGGTGCTATCAAGAATCAAAACAGGAGACATTGTCTCACTTTTTTCTAACTTCCTCCACAGTCTCAAAACTGTGGAGGTTGTTTGCTAATGTTGCAAGTATTAACATGGATGGACATCAATTATCACAAGTACTTATCAGATGGTGGACAACATCATATTGTCCAAAATTAGATAAAATCCTAATAGTAATACCTTCCATCATTATGTGGCACCTATTGTCACGGCCCGATATCTCAGGTCATGATGGCACCTACTACACCCCACCATTAGGTAAGCCTAACCCTTAGCCCCGAGCCACAAGCAACGGACTACCAAGCGGAAGTTAACAACAAGAAGTAAGAGCTTAGAATAAAGTAGAGAAAGGATAATTAACAAAAATAATATAGAAACCATCCCAAGACCTAGCATCAGTTAGTAGTTGAGCATCTAATCTAAAATAGGAGTACAAAGCTTTCATAAATACAAGACAAGTACAGGCTGCCTCTAAATACAATATAAAGACTAAGCCTAGACAAAACAGATGAAAACCGATAGCTCCAGATGCCAGGAGCTCACCCTAATCTCTGAAATTTCAAGCTGCTCCGCACGACTCCAAATCAACGGTGATAACTCAACTACAATCTACAGGGGCAGAGGTGTAGTATGAGTACCAAAAATGGTACTCAGTAGGCAACGGCCGACTGATCTCAAAAGATAACACAAACATAAACAACAAGTAATAAGGAAAGCATAGCACAAGTAACTAAACAGGAGATACTAAAGTAGACAGGAAATAAAGAATATAAACAAGAAACAAAGGGTAAGAAGCTGAGTCAAGAACTTATCTAGATCGCAAGCCAGCAACCTAATCGCAAAAAACTAAGATACCAAGTCAACTACCCAGTGTCACAAGAGGACCCATAACTACAATTCTAAAGTCAAAACCTACTAGGTAACAGTAAAATAAAAGCAAAGAATAGAATATAGTCAAACAATAACCTAACCAGACCCCATAAGCCCGGAAGGTACAAACAACAAACATAATCCAACCGGCCCCCATAAACCGAAAGGTACAAATAATAAACAAGTATACTGGTGATAGGTAATGCATATAAATGCAGGGTGAGCAGCAGAACCATCAGTAACCATCCAAACCTCTAACTAGAGGTAACGACCTCGAAGCGAAAAGCATCAGCCTCAGACTAGGAATAACGGCCTCGAACCATCAACATCAGCCTCAAACAAGAGATAATGGCCTCGAACAGTAAGCATCGGCCTCAAACTGGAAGTAACAGCCTTGAACCATGAGTAACCAATAATGGGGTCGCCTACCCAGCCAGTAAGCTCCCAGGGGTGCCAGCAAGACCAAAAGCATGCATGAAAGGGCGTCGATGCACCGACCAGTAAAGTAAAAACTGAGCACATCCCAGATGCCTCTAATATCTCAAGTAGAAAAAGGAGCACGTCCCTGACACCTCGTAATCTCAAAAATCAGTAAGTCAAGTGATCCAGGTGGTACGACTCCCATTAAAACCAGTTTAGAATAAAAATTAACTAAAATAGTATCTCATCATAAATGATAAATATGACAATGCATGGGCCGGGATCGCACGACAAAATCCATGAGAATGAGCAAACAATGCAATGCATGCCATCACCAACATTCAACCAAGGCATTTAAAATCAAATAATTATACAAGCAATGAAACAACGTTACTAAAGCAGAGAATATTAACATGGGATCCAACTGGTCCTCACATACAGCCTCGGACCCAACAGTATAATCATAAGCTCATGTTACGACCTAAAGTACCCTCTAGATATGACATGGCGTACAAAACACCGAAATACCCCATACAAGCTACTTAGCATGCATCATACAAGATAATAGTAAGTAAGAAGTTCAAAAGGCAATTTATATCAAAGTAGCGGAAATATAAACATTTGTCCCAAGCCATCTAATATATGAATAGAAAGAAAGTGGGACGTAACCTATACAATTCTTAAAAGTAAAATGACATAAAAAGGTAAATATGGCTATGTCCTCGAACATATGAGGACTCACCAAATCTTCCACACTCGGATGCAATGACTAGCCCAGGTGGATGGAGATAGACTAGATCCTACACTTACAAGAAAATGTAGGGAAGAGTATTTGTTAGTGAAAGAATGTACCAAGTATGATAACTCTGTATAAAGGTTACAAAATTATGCAAAAAGGCTATACATAAGATACAATGACCAAGTTAAATCATATGATGGCATGATAGAAAACATGAGATAAAACCCATGGTCAATGCAAGTAAACCATCTTAAAACAACATATTCTTAAAAGCCTTTAGAAAATAACCATAGTTCATTATGTGGGAGTCATCCTTAACCTACATAGACCATGTGGGCTATAGCATGGAATCTGGTGTCTATCTCAGACCGAAAAGAGGTGTCCTTACTTGCCAAGGTAAGAACCATAAACTTTTAGCTTAAGTGGATCCACTAAATAATGTCTATCAAGACAACCTATGGTGGCACATAGTTTATGGGACATGGGTAATCACCACTTGTCCACTTGGCGCTAAGCATAATTCCCACGGAATAGTCATAATTCATAGCTTATCTTATCATTAATAGACATGGTTAATCGCCTCTTGTCTCATTATTAGGGAACATGGGTAATCGCCTCTTGTCCCTTCATTAGAATAGCTCCTTAATCTTTGATTCAAAGTTTAGTTGAGAAAACCTTTCAACTCTTATGAATCCTGCATGTGAGAAAAGTCATTTAACAAATCATTTTTTGAGTAGTATGTAAGAAATCCTTTCACAACTCAATAACGACAACATTTATGCTTCAATCTCAAAGCAAATCTTAAATCATCATAGTTTCATAAATTGAACATGCATAACTTCATAAAATTCATCCTTTGATCATTCATAAAACTTCATCATAGAATCATAGCTTAGAAATCATTGATCATGCATGGGTTCATGAAATTTCAACTTCAAATCATGCAATTAACTCAATTCATGCATAAAAAGAGTTAATTCAATCCATTAGAACATAAATTGAAAGAATCCATAAGATAGAAGAAAACCCTAATTTCCAATTGAAGAATCTAACTTTGCAAATTTGGAGAATTTAGGAACCCTATGGAGGAAAGGGCTCCATTGGTGAAAGCTATCATACCTTGATGCCAAAAGCTTGAAATCAATGGTGAACTTAGAAGACTTGAATGAAAACCCTAGAACCTTCTTCTTCTTATTCAATCTTATAGAGAGAGAAATATTTAGGGAAAAATTTTGGAGGGAGTTTGGAAGTGATTAGAAAAGGGTAGAATTAGGCTTAGAGGGATTATATAGGGCTTAGGATTAGAGCTTAAACGACCTAGATTAGGAATAGGCCAATTAGGAAAAAGACCAAAAATCCCTTAAAAATAACTATCGGATCTCGACCTACGGTTGCTACCTACGGTTCCTCAGGTCCATCTACGGACCGTCCTATCCAACCGTAGAAAGATTCAGAAACTATTGTTTTGGACCTTCAAATGACGGGACCCCATGTATGGTATGTAGGTCCATTGACAGACCGTACATGGAAACCGTCAGTCCACCCCTTAAACGCTCAAAATTTCACTAAGTCTTGAGGGACCTACGAGACCTACTTACGACTTGTACATGCAATGACGGGCCATCCTGGAGAACAGTCAGTGGGATCCTGGAACTTGACATTTGAAGATTTCTACCTTGCCATCTACGGTTCCCACCTACGGCCCTTAAGTCAACTTACAATTTGTAGATGGCTTCTGTTGGTACTGGCACCAGACCTGAAAACTTGAAATTCCTTCCTTTTGAATCCGAGTTGTTACTATATCTCCCCCTTGGGAACATTCGTCGTCGAATGAGAATCAAGACATCATAAGGAGGATAGGAACTAAACCTAACAGCCCAACATGAATGCAATCACATGAATGCACATATCCGAGGAGGAAACATCAACTCCAAGCTAAAGCATGTTCAAAACATCATATCATAAGGTCTACATGCAACATATACTCAAATGCACATAAACATGAATAAATCAATCAAGTTAACTCATTTTCTCAAAATTAAGCTTTTTCATGAACATGCATAAATAAGGAATCATGAGAATATCTGAGACACATGAGATCAAGAGAGTGAACCACGAGGAACTAAAATACCTCAAGCTAGAGTAGGAGTGGAGGGAAAGAGATGAGGATAACGGGACATCATATCGGCCTTGGCCTCCCAAGTAGCACCCTCAACTAACTGATTCCTCCAAAGGACATTGACAGAAGCAACTTCTTTATTCCTCAACTTCTAAACTTACCGGTCTAAAAACTTAATTAGAACTTCTTCATACGAGAGGCTCTCCTTCACACCAAGACTCTCCAATACTACTATAGATGTTGGATCACCAACACACTTCTTCAATAAGGAGACATGGAAAACTGGATGAATCGACACTAAATCATTAAGCAAGACAAGTTCATAAGCAACCTTGCCAATTCGCCTCAAAATCTGATATGGGTCCACATAACGGGGACTAAGCTTCCCTTTCTTCCCAAACCTCATTACACCTTTCATGGGTGAAATTTTCAAGTAAACCCAATCATTAACATCAAATTCTAGATCTCTCCTTCTAACATCGGCATAGGACTTTTGTCGACTTTGAGCCATTTTCAACCTTTTTCTAATAAGCTGAACTTTATTCATGGCCTCATGAACTAATTCAGGACCTATCAAAGCAACTTCGCCGACTTCAAACTAACCTATAGGAGATCTACACCTCCTACCATAAAGATCCTCAAATGGAGCCATTCCAATACTGGAATGATAGTTATTATTATAAGCAAACTCAATCAAAGGTAAATGATCATTCCAATTACCCTTGAAATCAATCACACAAGCTCTCAACATATCTTTCAAAGTTTGGATAGTACACTCTGCTTGCCCATCTATTTGAGGATGAAAGGCCACACTATGCTTAACACAAGTACCAAGGCCCTTTTGGAAAGATTTCCAAAATTGAGAAGTGAATTGTGTACTACGATTGGATATGATGGATAGGGGAACTCCATGAATCCTAACCATCTCCCTTAGGTACAACCTAGCATAGTCTTCCGCTGAATAAGAAACCCTGATGGGAATGAAATGAGTCGATTCATCATACGATCAACAATAACACAAATCGAGTCATGTTGTCACCGAGTGCGTGGTAAACCAACAATGAAGTCCATATTCAAATTTTCCCACTTCCAAATAGGAATGCTAATATCTAGGGACAAACCTCCCGCCTTTTGGTGCTCAACTTTCACTTGTTGACAATTAGGACACTTAGCCACAAATTTCACAATGTCCTTCTTCATCCCATTCTACCAATAGACCTCCCAAAAGTCATGGTACATCTTGGTGGCTCCCGGGTGAATGGAATATCGGGAACTATGGACTTCCGATAAAATCTGCTCCCTCAATTTATCAACATTCAAAACACATAAATGACCTTGATATCTAAGTACACCATCTCCCCCTTGGGAGAAAGCCTCAACGAACTTTTTAAGCACCGATTCCTTTAATTCCATCAAAATTGGATCAAGACATTGCTTTGCTTTCCCATCTGATACAAAAGATGATTCTGAACCATTATGAACGATCACTCCACCGTCAGTAGAATCAATTAGTTAAACACCCAATCAGGCCAATCTATGCACATCTCAAACTAATTCCTTCTTATCATCTTCAACATGAGCAATACTACCCATGGACAACCGACTACGGGCATTCGCCACCACATTCGCCTTGCTGGGGTGATAGAGGACACTCATGTCATAGTCCTTTAACAACTAGAGCCACCTCCTTTGGCGAAGATTCAGATCCTTTTGTTTAAACATGTATTGAAAACTCATGTGATCGATGAAGACATCCACATGGACACCATACAAGTAATGCCTCCAAATCTTTAGAGCAAATACAACCGCTGCTAGTTCTAAGTCATGAGTAGGATAGTTCTTTTCATGAACCTTAAGTTGCCTTGAAGCATACGCAATAACCTTCCCATTTTGCATAAGAAGACATCCCAACCCAATTCTTGAGGCATCACAATAAACCACAAACCCATAGGATCCTTCTGGCAAAGTTAACACCGGAGCGGAGGTAAGTCTATCCTTCAATTCTTGGAAGCTCTTCTCACATGCTTTAGACTATACAAACTTAACTTTTTTTGGGTCAATGCCGTCAATGGAGAGGCAATCGAAGAGATCCCCTCAACAAACCTTCTATAGTAACCAGCCAAACCCAAGAAACTTCAAATATATGAAGGGGATAGAGGTCTAGGCAAACTCTTAACCACATCCATCATCTTAGGATCTACCTCAATACCCTTACCAGAAATAATGTGACAAGGAAAAGCCACGGACCTCAACCAAATCTCACATTTACTAAACTTTGCAAAGAGTTGTTGGTCCTTGAGGACTTGCAACACAATCCTCAAATGATTTGTATGCTCATCCTCACTCCTTGAGTAAATCAGGATATCGTCGATGAACACAATCACAAACATGTCTAGGTATTGTCTAAACACCATATTCATCAAATTCATAAATGAAGCCGGAGCATTAGTCAATCCAAACGACATTACTAAGAATTTGTAATGGCCATATCTAGTCTGAAAGGCTGTCTTCGAAATGTCATCTTCCTTCACCCATAATTGGTGATAGCCCGACTGAAGGTCAACCTTGGAAAAGTAACTCGCTCCCTGAATTTAGTCAAACAAATCATATATCCTTGGAAGAGGATATGTTTTCTTAATAGTAACCTTATTCAATTTCCGATAATCAATGCACCTGCGGAGTGATCCATCCTTCTTTCGGACAAACAAAATCGGAGCACCTCATAGAGAGATACTTGGCCGGATGAAGCCCTTATCTAGTAAGTCCTTTAATTGCTCCTTCAATTCCTTGAGTTCTGTCGGAGCCATTTGGTAAGGAGGAACAGAGATAGGTTGCGTATCTGGGAGAAGGTCAATACCAAAGTCTATTTCCTTTTGGGGGGAACACAGGGTAGATCATCGGGAAACACTTCTGGGAACTCATTAACAATGGGGATCGACTCAAAGGTAGGGGTTTCAGAATCCATATCCCTAACCCGAACAAGATGGTATATGCAACCCTTAGAAATCATCTTCCTAGCTTTAAGACAAGAAATAAATCGACTCTTAAGCATAGAATTTCCCCTTTCCACTCTAGGATAGGCTCATTTGGAAATTGGAACTTGACCACTCAGGTCCTACAATCAATAGAAGCATAACATGAATGCAACCAATCCATCCCATCAATAACATCGAAATCTAGCATATCAATCTCTACAATATCAACATGAGTGACTCTATGGGATAAGGAGATGGGACAATTTATATAGACTCTTTTAGCCACAATAGATTCACTAATAAGAGTAGAGATGGAAAAAGAATCTAACAATACATCCGGAAGAACATCAAACCTCATGGCCACATATGGCGTTACAAAATATAAAGTAGCACTGGGGTCAAGCAAAGCATATACACCAAGATGAAATACTCTTAACATACCGGTAACCACATCGGGAGAACTCTCTTGCTCATGACGAGTCTGGAGTGCATAGAACCTATTTTTCTTTTGACTCCCACTAGAACCGGATGGAGGATAAGGTTGAGCCCATCGATGGTCATCTCTTCCTTTGTTAGAAATGGAGGGACAGTCGCTAATTTTATGATCTTTCTTTCCACTACCAAAGCATGCATTGGAACCGGTTAGGAATCTACCCTCGTGCTTATTTCCACACTTAGCAAAAGTAGGCAATGAAGACCCACTACCATATCCTCCTTCAGGCTTAGGGTTAGACACCATTTCTTGTTGAACTTAGGAGGAGCATTGGAGGAACCTTGACCGGAGAACCTTTGTCAAAATTTAGGGCGACCATACCCATCGAACCTTGAGCATGAAAAGTCACCATCACCGGTCTTAGCCCTCTTTGATTCCCTAGACCTTTCCTTAAGCTTCTCTTTTTCTATTTGTTGGGCATGAATCATTAGACGAGTGGCGATACGGCATCGTTTGACCACCATTTCGGACACCCTCGAAACAAACTTACTGATCCTGGCCCTAGGATCAGCAACCATAGCAGGAGCATACCTAGACAAGTATGTGAACTTCAAAGCATATTCCTTCACACTCATGTTTCCTTGACACCCTTGCCTCCCTCATCTCAAGGGGAAAGAACCTATCAAGGAAACCAACGTTAAACTTCTCCCAATCAAGATGACCCGCATCAACCACCCACTCACTCTTCCATTGCTCAAACCACACTTGAGCCACACCCTTGAGTTGATGAGCGGCCTATTCCTCCTTTTCCACTGGGTTACACCCATGATCATCAACACCTTATACACCTCATTAATGAATTCTTGAGGATCTTTCTCAACCTTAGACCCATGAAACTCCAGAGGATTCATCCTAGTGAAATCCCTCACTCTAGATGCCGTCGAACGCACATTTGGGTTCACGGGAACCACAACCTCCCTATTGACTTGAGACGTGATGGCTTGAGCCAACACTTGAAAAGCAGCCCTAAATTCCGCATTAGTCACTTGCTTGGCCAAAGGGTCGACTGAAACTTGAGGAGCTTCTTGTTCCACATTCTCTCTCGTATTCCTCCTAGCATTATGCCCTTCGAGTGGCCATATCCTGAAAAGTATCGGATAGGGATTAGGTGAGAGACATATAGAGTTAAACTCTATCACACGACTTTAGAGTGATGAAAGAAGTGGAGTTTCCTAAACATCTTATAGCCTCTCATTCATAAGTGTGGCGCGCTTCACACTCATGAACAAGACTCTACTCGACGTGGCTTATGAGACATCTTAGGACCTTTCTAAAACCTTGTGCTCTGAATACCATGTTTGTCATGACCTAAAGTACCCCCTAGACGTGGCATGGCATACAAAACCCCGAAAGGCCTCATACAAGCCACTTATCATGCATCATACAAGATAATAGTAAGTAAGAAGTTCAAAAGGCAATTTATATCAAAGTAGCGGAAATATAAACATTTGTCCTAAGCCATCTAATACATGAATAGAAAAAAAGTGGGACGTAACCCATACAAGTCTTAAAAGTAAAATGAAATAAAAAGGTAAATGTGGCTATGTCCTTGAACATATGAGGACTCACCAAATCTTCAACACTCGGATGCAACGACTAGCCACGGGTGGATGGAGATAGACAGGATCCTAAGCTTACAAGAAAATGTAGGCAAGAGTATGCGTTAGTACAAGAATGTACTAAGTATAATAACTATGCATAAAGGCTACAAAATCATGCAAAATGGCTATACATAAGATATAATGACCAAGTTAAATCATATGATGGCATGATATAAAACATGAGATAAAACCCATGGTCAATACAAGTAAATCATCTTAAAACAAAATATGCTTAAAAGCCTTTAGAAAATAACATTAGTTCATTATGTGGGAAGTTAGCCTTAACCGACATAGACCATGTGAGCTATAACATGGAATCCGGTGTCTACCCCACACCGAAAAGAGGTGTCTTTACTTTCCAAGGTAAGAACCATAAACGTCTAGCTTAAGTGTATCCACTAGCTAATGTCTATCAAGACAACCTATGGTGGCACATAGTTTATGGTACATGGGTAATCTCCACTTGTCCACTCGATTATAAGCATAATTCCCATAGAATAGTCATAATTCATAGCTTATGTTATCATTAATAGAAATGGGCAATCGCCTCTTGTCTCATTATTAGGGAACATGGGTAATCACCTCTTGTCCCTTCATTAGAATAGCTCCTTAATCTTTGATTCAAAGTTTAGTTGAAAAAACCTTTCAACTCTTATGAATCCTTCATGTGAGAAAATTCCTTTCGCAAATCATGTTTTGAGTAGTATGTGAGAAATCCTTTCACAACTCAATAACAACAACGTATATGCTTCAATCTCAAAGAAAATCTTAAATCATCATAGTTTCATAAATTGAACATGCATAACATCATAAAATTCATCATTTGTTTGTTCATAAAACTTCATCATAGAATCATAGCTTAGAAATCATTGATCATGCACGAGTTCTTGAAATTTCAACTTCGAATCATGCAAATAACTCAATTCGGGCATAAAAAGACTTAATTCAATCCATTAGATCATAAATTGAAAGAACCCATAAGATAGAAGAAAACCCTAATTTCCAATTGAAGAATCTAACTTTGCAAATTTGGAGAATTTAGGAACCCTATGGAGGAAAGGGCTCCATAGATGAAAGCGATCATACCTTGATGTCAAAACCTTGAAATTAGTGGTGAACTTAGGAGACTTGAATGAAAACTCTAGAACCTTCTTCTTCTTTAATCTTACAGAGAGAATATTTGGGAATATTTTGGAGGGAGTTTAGAAGTGATTAGAAAATGGTAGAATTACGCTTAGAGGGCTTATATAGGGCTTAGGATTAGAACTTAACCGACCTAGATTAGGAATAGGTCAATTAGGAAAAAGACCAAAAAGCCCTTAAAAATAACTGTCGGATCCCGACCAACGGCTGCGACCTACGGTTCGTAGGTCCATCTACGAGCCGTCCTGTCCAACCGTAGAAAGATTCAAAAACTATTCTTTTGGACCTTCAAACTACGGGACCCCATGTACGGTCTGTAGGTCCATTGACGGACCGTACATGGCAACCGTCAGTCCACCCCTTAAACCCTCAAATTTTCACTAAGTCTGGAGGGACCTACAAGACCAACTTACGGCTCGTACATGCAATGACGGGCCTTCCTGGCGAACCGTCAGTGGGATCCTGTAACTTGAAATTTTAAGATTTCTACCTTGCCATCTATGGTTCCCACCTACGGCTCGTAAGTCAATGTACAGTTCGTAGATTACTTCCGTTAGTACTTGCACCGGACCTGGAAATCAAAAACTCCTTCCTTTCGAATCCAACGTGTTACAGCTCAATAAGGATACAACATGCCCATAGCTAATCAACATGCAAAGGGATCAAGAAGAGACTTCAAATTAATAAAAGGGGAGAAAATTCAAGGGACGACGCCCTACCACAGTCAGACCGCTCTAGTCCTAGACTGAGTACAGCTAGGACCAACCCACGGTTATGATGAACCACCAAAGGTCACAAGCATCATTTGTAACACCCCGGGTTCGAAAGGATGGAAAATTTTGGTTTCTGGAAATCTGGTGCCAGTACCGATGGAGCCACCTAAGGCCTGTAGACTGAGCTACTAGCCGTAGGTCTGGCCCATGGTTGGCTGGTCCAGGTCCCCAGAAAATGGCAAGCCTCAGTACTTTTCTACGGAGCAACAGGACAGGCCGTCGTCCAGTGTACGAGCCGTAGATGGATCCCGTCGTTGCAGGATCCAAAGTGACTGACTCTGAACCCAACGATGGTTGACCAGGACGGTCCGTGGTTGGACCTATGGACCGTAGGTCAACCCGTCAATGGGGTCCGACAGTGAATTTTTAAAGGGGTCTTTTGGTCTTTTCACCTAATGACTTATTTATCAACTAAGGTCGGTTCCTTACTATTCCTAACACTATATAAGCCTTTTAAATCCAAAATTTACCCTTCCAAATCACTTTACATGTTTCCCCAAACTCTTCTCCCTCAAATATTTCTCTCTCTAGAAGTTAGAAGAAGAAGAAGAAAGCAAGCTAGGGTTCAATAAATCAAGTTTTCTTCATCAATCGCTCAAGGAAATTGAGCACTAAGGTATGATATTCTTCATCCATGGAGCCCTTTCCTCCATGGAATCCTTAAAATCTCCAATTTTCAAGTTAGAAATTCCCAATTGAATTAAGGGTTTTCTTCCATGTCATGGGTTCTTTGCAAAGTTGCTTCAATTGATTGTTTTATGAACTTTGAAGTATAAATTTAGTTGAATTTCATGAATTTAGATGAATCCCCATGAACCCATGCCTTCTTCCCCAATTTCAAAATTATGAATGTGTTGATGGGTTAAATTGTGAAGACATGAAATTCATGAAGTCTATATGAGCCTATGTGTGAATTATGATTCCAAAGCTAAGAGTTTTCATGATGAGATTATAAATGACCTAAGGATGGTTTTATGAAAGTAAGCATGTTCAATCAAAAACTATGATTTTCCTCTAATATGTGGGTTCCTTCAATTATGATCAAATTGCCTTGTTTATGGCTTTCTAAGCATGAGTTTGCTTTGAATTGTATGATTTAAGAGGACTTCTCATGAACCCATGTGAACTCTATGATTTGTAAGTTGTGACCATGACGAGCTATGTAAAGATGAAGTTTAGGAAATCATGCATGTCTCTTATGAAGCTAATGATAAAGTAAGGGTGCTTTGAGATTGAAGCATCAAAGTTTATGATGTGTTGATGTTGTTGTTGAGTTGTGAAAGGAATTCTTATATACTACATAACCCATGAATGTGAAAGGTTTTATCACATGTAATGATTCATAACTTGTTGGAAGGCTTGCTCAACTAAATTTGAATCGATGACTAAGGAGCTATTCTAATGAAGGGACAAGAGGCGATCACCCATATTCCCCAATGTAAACAAGAGACAATCACCCATGTCTACTAATAATGAATTTGTGACTAACGATAGACAAGAGGCGATTACCCATGTCTACTTATGATAATTGATCTATGTCTAATCCGTGGGAATTATGCTTAGCACAGAGTGGACAAGTGGCGATTACCAATATCCCATAAACTATGTGCCACCATAGGATAATGGTCTATGATAGACACTAGCTAGTGGATCCACGTAAGCTATATGTTAAGAAAAAGGGTCCTACCTTGGCAAGTAGGATGGCCCTATCGGTGTGGGGTTACACACCAGATTCCATGTTGATAGCTCACATGGTCTTATATGTCGGTTAAGGCTACTTCCCACAAACAAAGAATTAAAGTGCTTTTAAGATATTTCTCAAGTGAAGTAAAGATGTTTAACTTGCTTTGACCATGGTTTATTACTTATATTCCTAACCTTTCTCATGTTTTAGCTTGGTCATTGCATGTCATGAAAATGTCCCTTTTTAGCATGTTTAAATGATTTTGTTCATTGCTATCATACTTAGTACATTCCTCGTAGTAACGCATACTTTTTGCCTACATTGTCTTATAATGTAGGGCTTGGCGATTCTCCATCTATTCGTGGCTAGCGCTTAGTAGAAGGTTTTTGGAAAACTTGGTGGACATAGCCTTGTTGTTCTTACTTTTATGTTACTTTGCTTTGACATTGTATTGGGTTATGTCCAAAACTTTATTTCTCATTCTTATGTTAGATAGGCTTTGAGACTTTTGATGTAGACTTCCGCTACTTTCTCAAAAGCTTTGATATGAAATTGTCTTTTGAACACTTAAATCTCTATGATCTTGTATGTATGTATGCTAAGTGGCTTGTATGAGGCCTTTCGGGGTCTTGTACACCATGTCACGTCTAGGGTGTACCTTGGGTCGTGACAAACTTGGTATCAGAGCTAGGTTTTAGAAAGATCCTAGGAAGTCTCATAAGTCACGTGGCTGGATTCACAATTTGTGGCTATCAAAAAATTCGTCATCTTTCATAGCCACGACAATTAAATTGACAAAGCTAAATTCTTACTTTTTCTATAATTGCTAACAATCGTAGCAATAATTATCTAAATAGCTATAATTCTACTGTTACAACAAAGTTATGTAGCTAATTATACATTATTACCGCGATAAAAGTCGTTGTAGCAATAGTAGCCCTTTAGCCACAATAAGTTATTTGACACAAAATAGTGTAGCTAAATAAATACTTTTGCTTCAAGTTGTAAAAAATTGTGGCAATAGTTAAACGAAATAGCCATAAATTTTTCGCTATAATATAATATCCTAACTATTTAATAATTTTTGCCACGGGTGTAAATTTATCATAGTAATAATAACTTTTTAGCCACGATAAATTATTTGAAAAAATATTTGTTGCTAAATAAATAAGTTTGCTTTAAGTTATAAAAAATTGTGGCAATAAGTAAATGAAATAGCCATAAATTTTTTGCCAGAATGAAATTTCGTAAGACTATGAATTTTTTCCATATATTTAAATTTGTCGTAGTAATAATAATCTTTTAGCCATAATAAATTATTTGAAGAAAAATTCGTAGCTACATAAAAAAAAATTCAAGTTATAAAAATTGTAGCATATTAAAAGATATAGTCATAAATTATTTACTATAGTAAAATTTCATAGTTAATGATTAAGTTTTGTCACAATCGTGTTGAAACTAGTTGGAGCAATAATAACATTTTATTCATAAAATAAATTTAAAATAAAAATTGTAACACAACAAATATTTTGTTTCAAGTACCAAAAAATGTGGCAATAATTAACTTAATAGTATAATATTTTGTCATAACAAAATGATATAGGCATGAGAGACATAAAACATGAAGAGTATCGCAATAGAAAAAGGGAAGGGAACAAGTTTTCATCAAACAATGGATGTCAACAATTTGTAAAAAAAAAAATTCCTTAAAAACTATTAATAGTTAGTATATTAATGGCCCCATGGCCAAAAAGTGTTTTAAAAAAACTATTTAGTATATTGATCTAAAAAGAGAACAATAAATTTTTTCCATGTAACTGAAAACTTCATCAACATATACCTGTAAATAATAATATTTCAACTCAATCCCATTAATATTATCAACTAAACATTATTAAATACTAATTCATATTTAATCGGCGTAACTTAATAAAATAAAGATCAACTCTCAAAAATAAGTAAGAGTAAATAAGACTTCCAAATATTTACAATAATAAATCTTCATCATCAGCTTCTGATTCGTTGCCTTCAATGATATCATCAACTACAGTAACAACGGTGCTAATAACATCCAGATCATCTCTTTTCCAATTTATGAAGTCTTCATCATCCTCTATTCTATGCAAGAAATCATTACAAACATCTTGTTGAAAAGTCTCTTCGTCGATAGCACCTCCAGTAAAGTAACTAGAATGACCATTCAAAACAACTGACCAATTGGGATAAAGATTATCCTTAACATAAAAAATTTGTTCTACTTGAGATGCAAGTACAAATGGTTCATTTGTTGCTAACATTTTCTTAGTATTAACACTAACATAATCATGTTTATCTATTTTCACTCCTTTTCCCATATGATCAACATCCCACCAATCACATTTAAACAAAACAATGCGTTTACCTCTGAAATATTGAAGTTCTACTATTTCAGTTAGAACACCATAGTAATTGATACTTTGACCATTCACTACTCCTCTTACTAAAACACCACTATTTTGCCTCTTCCTCTTTTTCTCGAGTAGTTTAGTATGAAACCTAAAACCATTTATTTCATATCCCTTGAATCTTTGAACTCCGTCAAAAGGACCTCTAGCTAAAGAATACAATTCACAGCTTGCAAGCGGATTTTCATCTTTGCGCATTTGTATAATCTATACAAAAAATAAATTAATCAATGATAATAAATAAGTATTACAAATTTTATATAAAATACAATAAAAACTTACTAGATGAAAAAACCAATCATCGAAGCTCATGCTCTTATTGCTCTGCTCATATTCACTGTTATACAAATGAATGATAATTAGATATAAAGTAAAAGTCCCTTTCATTGTTCCCTTATACAGCTAGCAGTGGTTATGAAAATGAAAAAGATTGGAGACCATTTGGCACCATTGTTTTACAGATCATAGATCAGTAGAAGAAAAAAATATCTGAAAATTAATTAATGAGGTACTAGAAAGTATTTTTTTAATCTACTATTGTCTTACATACGAATAATGTTATAGAATTAAAAGAAAACATGGGACTTTGTTGAGCATGTGTCAAAAGTATAAAGTCTCCACAAAACTCTCTTGCTAGTCTTATGTGTATGCATGAAAATTATGATGAGTCTTTCCTATGATTGATCTACTATGAATATGTATATGTCTAAGAAGTCAAGAATATTTGGACAAAGAATTTGAAAGACTTGTTCCAATCTTTTCTAAAGTATTAGTTGGCAAGAGGAAGCTTTACAAAGAAGATAGGTCCTTGAAACTAATAGATGAGAAACTAGTTGATTCTTGCCATATTTTTCTAGTTTTAAGGTTAATCTAAGTGGGACTATTATGTGTGCAACAATATCCTGAAGATAGAGCAAACATGTCTTCTGTGTTTCTAATGTTAGGTAATGAGAGTTTACAGTCAAAAGCTAAAGAACCCGAATTTCTCATGTAAAGAATAGTACATGATTTAGATAATTCAGGAATGCAGAGGGAAAGTTCAAAAATTGTATTTATAATCACAATGTTAGATCCTCGGTAGAGTGCTGTGTAATAATTATCAAAATTTTAGGTATTAATTCAATTTAGTAAAAGTGTGTGACAGAGAGATAAAGGTAAAGGAGAAATCTATTTAGGCAAATGCACAACATGCTCACTTAGAATAATGTTGAACAAAAAAATCATTAATGAATTTTTTGTTCAATGTTAACTTCAAAAATAACGGTAAGAGATGAGAGAGAGCTAACAAAACATATCGTAGAAATGGTTGAACTTCTTCACAATTTCTCAAGGCATAAAGATGAGCTTGTTTTAGCTCAGAATCTTCAAGATTTCTTGATGTATCTCGTAATAAAGGAGAACCCTTTTGTTCAAATACTGATAATCCATTGTATTTTTCAGCATGATCAACTTCATGATTCTTGTCCATTCGATTATGCTCTTTTGCACTTACATGTAAATATCTTGAGCAAAATATTAGACATTCTTCTACAATATACCCTTCTGCCATACACCCTTCCGGTTGATTTCTATTACGAACATAACATTTTAATGCGCGTAAAAACCTACATGATATAACATGATATCACTCAAACTTCTTTTTAGCATGATAAATTAACGAGCAGCATAAAATAAAATCAAAACTATAAATTAAAAACATACCGCTCAATTGGATACATCCACCTATTTTGTACAGGTCCATCAAGCTTAGCCTCTCTTGGAAGATGAATGACTAAATGAACCATAACATCAAAAAATGCAGGTGGAAATATTTTTTCTAATTTGCTCAGTGTTATTGGAATTTGAGCTGCAAGTTGATCCAACACATCCTCCAATAATTTGAAAATTTTGGAAGTAGGTTCAGAAGCATCACCTTGTTGAAACTTTACTCCACTAGAATCATCCATGATTTCAGGACCAGCAGCATCATAAATCATTTCAAACATATCATCATCTCGCTCTTTTCTTTTCTTTTCAGATGGATCGCCTTGCTCTTTTCCTTCTTCATTTGATTAATGATTTGCTTTTTAGGTGCAAATTCTCCATGATGAAGCCAACGTGTGTATCCTTTGACTATCCCAAAAAGTACTAAATGTTCCTTCACTTCATTTCTAGACCCGTGGAAAACATTGTTGCATTGCGTACAAGGACAAGGAATTTCACATTCTACTTCTAAGTGCTTAAAGGCAAACTGAAGAAAATTATCAACCCCCTTTAAATAAATATCACTCGATGTGTCAGTACAACGCATCCAAGTCTTATTCATTTTCAAATTTCCTACAAAGAAAAAAATAGAGAAATATAGTGTTAGCATATTAATCTCCCTTAAACAGAGAAAAAAATAGAGTGAAGAGGGGCAGAAGGTGAAAATATACAATAAAGATTTTATTGAGTTCATCGTCCATCTTTTAGGAGGTAGAGAGGTTGTTTTCAATAAACCGACTCTCGAAATAACTAAAGTCACATTCATACTGTTGTCCACTTATTGATAGAGTTGGTAGGAGAAAGCATTTGTTGACAAGTTTAAGTGTATGGTTGTGACATTAACTGGACTTGGGATTTACTTGAATTTGATAGAGCACTCTGGTGAGAAATGGTCCTTAGCATAATTACAACTTATGGGGTTGTGATGTTTTTCAATATTGGGCTTGGACCTAATACTTGGATATATACTGCTGAAGTTTTCCCTCTTAAGTACAAAATTTTAGGAGTTGAATCTGGTGTTGCAGTTAATAGGTTGCAGTACAGGGCTTTGGGAGTTGGAATCTGCATTTGGATTATCCTTACCTTTTTCCCCTTTGCCTCAATTTGCATTTATCCTTTAAAAAGATTTGATTATGTATTTTGATTTTGCATCTTAATTGTAAAAAGTGAACAACAAAAGCTGATTGTTTTGGATAATATTCAGAAGTTCAGTTATTAAAATGAGCTTGGACATTTGATCCTGGCAAAGAGCAAACTTTGTAATTTTCTCATAATGCTACATGAACTACTGCAACACCTAATTGTTACTGATGCATCATTGCAAATAAAGGGTTCATATTACAATTTCTAAGCAAGCTTACCAATTGGGAAAACAACCACGAAGTAAAATAATTCAATCTCATTCAAATGAAAGAATAGTTTCTTCATTGAGTTTAAGTTATCTATATCATTAGTGTAACATAAGTTTCTATTACATCTTAATGGAAAAATAAGTCATTTTATCCTGTGGTAAAATCTTGGTAGCAATTTTAACTCCGTCCTCTAATTACGAGACCACGTCTACCATTACTACTAACAACCTTCCACACAAGTTGCCCCACCTATATATACTCCTTCCGTACATTTTCACTTGTCCATTATTGACTTGACATACCTTTTAAGGAGTAACAAGATAGTCGTTATATTCGATTATAGTAGATAGAAGAGTATAATTTTCTATTAAAACAAAGAATCTGGCTGAGTATGTAATGACATATTTAGTTTGACTCGATCTTAGTTTGTTAGAGGGTGTAAAGAAAGCTTAATGCATCTATATAGAGGATCGGAATAGACGATGAAATTCAGTAGATCAGGATCAATTTCATTCTGTTTATATTTATAATAAATTAACTTTAAACTGTCAACTTTGCTTTTGCTGATGAATTATTTTAGAAAAAAAATAAACTTAGCCACAGTAAGAATAGTTAAAAATGATAAACCATCATTGTCTTTAAACCATTTATAAACCATCAAATAGAGGATCTTCTCATTCTTGAAATATCCTCTAAGGTCCAGTAATTAACCATTATTTTTAAAATATGATGAGAAAACAAGTGAAAGTAAAGTTTGTAGTAGAAGAATTTTAGATAGACAAAGAGGAAATAAACTTACCCTTGATGCAGGAGGAGATGAGAATAAGATTGAGCCTTGAACTTTGAAAGACAAATTCAAGAGATGCAGGAGGAGATGAGAGATGATGCAGAGTGAACTTTGTCTCTCAAATTTAGGGATTTAGGGATTTTTTTTATACCAAAGAGGGAAAATAAGGTTTATATTCTATCAAAACAAAGTGGGTTTAGTTCATTAGTTCTACTTTATTGGAATTGTACGTCTAACATTATTAATTGTACATATATATGTCAAAGTTGTACAACATACACTTTGGTTCCCAATATATATGTATATATATAATTATATTATTTTTTTCATTTTTAACTTAACAAAAATATACAAAAATTAATAATTCATGTTTTACTTTTAGTATTAATTATTTATTTCTAAAAAGAATCAAGACCTAAACATCGATCAACTAATATGGATATTTTGGTTAAATAGTTATATCAATCATTATTTTTAATAGACGTGGAACGTCCAAAGTGGATAGCTAAAAAACCGAAGGGAATAATACATGTAACTTTCTTTTGTTCAAATTTCATAATTACCAAATTAATTAAGTAATTTATCAATTGAGAAAAAAGATAACTATAATACTTCCTCTGTCCAACAATAGTTGTTCACTATACTAAAAATAGTTGTTCAACAATACATTTATCATCTAACACATTTCTCAAAGCATTAAATTTAATAAAGTCAAAGGGTAATATACTAATATTACCCCTATTATTTATTGTTTCTTAATGGGCGTGCCAAGTCAATAGTGGACAACTATTGTTGGACAGAGGGAGTATAATTTATTATTGATTTTTAAAAAAAGCGTGAGCACAATTAAGGAGAGACATTTTATCATATGGAGTGAAACGTAAGTCTTGGGGTGCTACATGTTGTGTTTTCGAACCTCATCTATCGAACAATACATTTATCTAACTAGCTTAATTAGAGATGTTAAACATTCTATCTTACAAGATCTTAATATAAAATTTTTAAATATAATTAAAATAAATAGGAGTTATCCTTAATTAATTTTGATTGACTAATTATATCAAATTTAAGTATAATCAAACTAATTCCACCTCAAACTTCATCTTGATCAAGTGCTTTGAGAATTGTTCAATTCAATTCAATTTTACATATAGGAGGTATATTTGTAAGTTTCAAATATAAAATAGTATTACATTAATAACATTGTTATTTTCTTTATATTCTCAATATGACCTTTTCACTACAGTATTTCTTTTCGAAACCTATTTTGGGTTTTGAAAAATATTCTCTCTACCTTCATGAATACGGTCCACGTATACATTATCCACTCAAATTTCACTTATAAGATTACATTGCATATGTTGTTATTATTGTTACACTTGGACCTTTGTTGTTTGGAATAATCTTAACAAATTTGATGTAATTAGATGTTTATATATAGTTCGATTCAATTCAATTTTATATGATCTTATATATATGTGGGCGTTTAGCCATGAAATTTATTCACATTTTGGTAGTTGAACTTCGAAAAACATATTTGACCATAAAATTTTAGATCCAACTTGAAGTTGAATTCTTGAATTTTCAATTATTTAAAAAACAACAAAAATGTGTTTTCACTTTTTTTTCACTCTTCTGCCACTTTTTGGGCAGGGCATTCTGTTCTAAAGTAACAAAAACAACTCCACTTTGTATTTATGGCCAACACAAAATATTTTTTCACTTTGAAAATAAAATATATTTTTTTTCAAATTTCACAATAAAACATGGTCAAATGCACACTAATCACTACTAAAAAAAAAAAGTTTTAGCGACAAACAAATATTATAGCTAAATAGAAAAATCTATCATTAATCATATCTACCGTTGAATTGACAACAACTTTCTCTTAGCTATGAGAAAAAGAGCTACGGATATGATAAAGTTCCGATATAATTCAAAAAATTTAAATAGCAATTTTAGGTTTTAAATATAATTTAATTAAATAAGTAATAAAACTTTTTATTATTATTCTAAGTATTAGGAGGGAAATCCACGAATTCACAGAAAACTCCCTGTAATATTATAAAAATTAAAAAGTAATGTGTTATATCTATTTTTGAAAGAAACAACACACAATTAATAACACAAAAATCAAAATAAAAGTAAAAAGATTTCCCTCCAAACTTTTCCCTCTCATTATTTTATGCCTTAATTATTTCTTTCTTTTCCTATTTTAATAAGTCAAACCCCTACAAAACGGACACCCAAAAGGAAGTAAAATCACCCCAAACATCATTAATTCTCTTTATTTTAATACATATTCCAATTTCATCTTTTGGTGTTGTGACATTTTGCAGTAGCTTCTAACAATAATCAAGTACGTTCTTCTTCTTCTCATCTTTTTCGTTTTTTTTTAAAAATTTCTGTCACTTTTTAAATTTTATGTATATAATTTTTTAATCAATGATATGATACAATAGCTACATACTTACTCTTGTGTTAGTATATTGCTTATACATAAACTCTTTATTTTATCAAATATGTATCCATGTATTGATTTTGAGTTATATATTTTTTTCTTTTTTTAAATTTTTTTTCTAAAAATTTAGTTATTTACTATATTTATATATCTTACAAATACTTGTTTGCAATAAGATATGGGTAGGAATGGTCTTCGGAAAAAAATTAATCGCTTGATTGATAATGATGATGTGACACTTGTGGAACTTCGCAAGAGTTCTAAAACAACGCTGATCAAAGAAAATCTCCCCAAGCAACATGTAGAGGAACTTGTTTATCAAGGTAATATAACTTTCTGCAATATTAAATTCTTTATTATTATTTCCAATTAGATAAATTTACAGAATTATTTTATTATATATAGCTAACTCGTGTTTTATAATTTCATAGGAAGCATGGACACATTAGATGAGATAGAAATTATCTATCATTATGATGGTTATTTTATATTCTTCCTCTCTAGAAAATACGTAAGTGGTCAGTTGTTTAAAACAAGTATGGACATTGATTTTGTTAGTTACTTTGACTTGTTGGATGATTTAAAGAAACAGTGTATATTTGATATTTTGGAAGGGGATAAGTTTTTTTATTTGAGAGGTGATAGGACAATTAGTGATTATGATGGATTAGTAGAATGTCGTGATGATTCAGATGTTAAAGACATGATTGCTAGTTATAAAAGGCATAAAGGAAAGTCTTTCGAGATCTACACATTACCAAAGGATTGTGATATTGTTATAAGTACATCTCTTGAAGAAAGTATTGCTAGGAATGATGTGTCAGAAGAGGTTGCAGTTATGGAAGAACATCAATCATCAAATTCAACATGTATTCTTTATTGTTATTGATTTCTTTTTTATATACATATTTTTATTTAATGTTATTTATTTAATCATCAATTTTAGGTCCCAACGTGGTGAAAAAAAAACTAGAGGGCCTACACGATGCATAAAAATAATTAACTTACAGGAAGGACAAAAATTATCTGTAGAATTTGATGAGGATAATCAAGCTATCGGTGAGAATGCAACTCAATTTATTTGGTTTTTGGGACAAACAGTTAGAAGTCGAAGTTGTCCTTTAAAAGTAAATGGTTGGAAAGAGATTGAGAAAGACAAGATTGACCACATGTGGGACATCATATTGGTAAGAAAAACTAATAAGTTTATTATTTTCTTTAACTTTTTACAATTGATATCAATTAGAATATATGATCATAAAATTATATTTGATATATTTTTTGTAGGAAAAATTTAATTTTGACGTGTTTGAGGAAGGAAAAGGTGCAATCATCGGTCATATGAGTGACCTCTATAGAGACTATAAGCACAAAATGAAAAGTAATTATTTTGATTCAAAAGCATCTTATCAACTTCGCTTGCGGAACAAACCTAAACTTGTTAGTACTGACGAATGGAAATATTTGGTTAATCTATGGAGTGATGCTGACTTTCAGGTATGATGTATTATATTTAAAATTTTATTTTATTTGAGAAATATTTTTCTTTTATCAATTATAGAAACTGATGCTAATTATTGTTTTTTAATCTTTATTCAGAAGAAAAGCATGCAAAATAAATCAAATAGATCGAAACATTCCTTACCACCATATATTGGAACCAAAAGTTATGCAAGACTTAGACATGAAATGGTACACATAATAATATTTAGAATAAATTTAGAAGAATTTATTGCATTATCTAAATTTACCTTACGAGAATGATTGTTATTTTTATAGGTAAAGGACGGAAAAACTCCTTCTCGTGTTGATATTTTCATTGCATCTCGCAAGAGAAAAAAAGGAAAAAAAGTAGATGATTTTCAACAAGATGTCATGGTAATTTTAATGTGTTAACTTTTCTCTTTATCTGCTTAATAATTATATATTTCCATATACATGTGATCGATTCTTTTAATTGTAGGATCAATTTGACCAATTAAAAAAACAACAACAAAAAGGAGAAATTTCTTTAAATGATGATGATATCTTTGAAAAAGTACTTGGGACGGAAAAAAATGAATATCTTCATGCATATGGTCCTAGAAAAAATATTAGAAAATACTTTGGTGGTAGACCAACAAAGGTACAACTCATAAAGCAATTAGAATCAACCAGAAAAGAATCAAACGAGCGTGTGGAAGAAGTCAAAAGAGAAGCTAAGGAACAAATTGAAGAAATGAAGAAAGAAACGGATAACAAATTAGAAGAGTTGAGTAAAAGGTGGGAAAAGAAATTTCAAATGATGATTGAAGCCCAAGGTCGACAATCAAATGATTCACTAACCGTAAGTAAAATTTTTTTTATAACTTTTCATATCACTAATTTAGTATAACTTGTGATTTTTTTAAAGATCATATGAATAATTAAATTAGATATGTTATTGTGTAATTTTCTTATGTAATTTTTAATTATTATTGCAGCTTGTGAAGGAGTGATGAAAGCATCAAAATTGACGGGACAAGAATAGTTATTTTCTCTTGAAAAAGTATTTATATGTTTGAGTAAAATAATGTTTCACTATTTCGAATGACATTGTTGAATCTTTATTATGTCTTTTCTCCCATATATTGAATTTATTACAACAATTTAATATATTTCGCATAATTTTTATATATAAATTTCATGTTAAATCGCAACTACGTTGTACGGATTAGTAGCTATGTTTTTATTGAATTAGTAGCAAAGCATACATAGTTGCCACGAAAATAGTAATATGTATATACATTTTCATAGCAAAGGAAGAACTTTTTAGCTACAATTTATATCTTGGGACAATGAGGTGTGAAATTTTAGTTATGAAATTTTAAATTTGTAGCTATATCTATACTCCTATAATTGCCACGTATAAATAACATAGCTAAAAAATTTTACTTTTCATAGCTAATAATTTTTTTTAAGCTTCTGAATTAATATTTCATGGCTAGATATATGAATTCTTAGCTACAATATGAAAACATTTGTGGCAAATACATTGAGTTATAGCTATGAATTTTTTAATTCATTACTAAATATAAGTACTATTGCCACGAGATCAGTTATAGAACTAGCCACGAAGTTTAACTGTTTATGGCAAATAAATTGAATCTTTTGCTACAATACAACACCTTGTGGCTACTATATAAAGATAGATACAAATTTTTATTTTTGTGGCACAAGAATAAAATAATTTGCTATATGTATATTTTTCGTGGCAAAAGTTTGTTTCGAATTCAGCTATAAACAATTTTATTTTGTAGCTATAAGTATAAATTCTTAGTGACGAACTATGTAAAGTTTGTAGCTAACTATTAGCCACGCTACATGTTGCTACGGATGCTACAAAAAAAAATAATGTAGCTAAAGTGTTTAGCTACGGAAAATTTCATATTTAGCTACAATGTATTTTGTAGCTTTAAGTACATTTTCTTATAGAGTCTTGTTCATGGGTGTGAAGCGCGCCACACTTATGAATGAGAGGCTATAAGATGCTTAGGAAACTCCACTTCTTTCATTACTCCTAAGTCGTGCGATAGAGTGTAACTCTATATGTCTCTCTCCTAATCCCTATCCTATGCGTTTCAGGATATGGTTACCCGAAGAACTTATGCAAGAAGACATGCGAGAGAGAATGTGGAACAAGAAACTCCTCCTCAAGCTCCCCAAGTTCCGGCCAACCCTTTGGCTAAACAAGTGACAAATTCGGAGTTTAGGGCTGCTTTTCAAGTGTTGGCCCAAGCCATGACGGCTCAAGTCAATAGAGAGGTTGTGGCTCCCATGAACCTAAATATGGGTACGGCGGCATCGAGGGTGAGGGATTTCACAAGAATGAACCCTCCGGAATTTCATGGTTCGGTTAAGGAAGATCCTCAAGAGTTCATTGATGAGGTGTATAAGGTGCTAATGATCATGGGTGTGACGCCGGAGGAAAAGGCAGAGTTGGCCGCTTATCAACTTAAGGGTGTGGCTCAAGTGTGGTTTGAGCAATGGAAGAGTGAGAGGGAAGATGATGCGGGTCCTCTTGATTGGGAGAAGTTCAAGGTTGCTTTTCTTGATAGGTTCTTTTCCCTTGAGATGAGGGAGGCAAGGGTGCTTGAGTTCATCAACCTTCATCAAGGAAGCATGAGTGTGAAGGAGTATGCTTTGAAGTTCACCAAATTATCTCGATATGCTCCTACTATGGTTGTCAATCCTAGGGCAAGAATGAGTAAGTTCGTTTCGGGAGTGTCCAAAATGGTGGTCAAAGAATGTCGTACCGTCATGCTTGTCAATGACATGGATGTTTCTTGCCTCATGGTTCATGCTCAACAAATAGAAGAGGAGAAACTTAAGGAAAGCTCTAGAGAGGCAAAGAGAGCTAAGCCAGTGATGGTAATTTCTCACATTCAAGGTCCGATGGACATGGTCGTTCTAGATTTCGACAAAGGTTTTCCGATCAAGGTTCCTCCAATGCTCCTCCTAAGTTCAACAAGGATAGGGTGTCCAACCCTAAGCCTCAAGGAGGGAATAGTTGTGGTTTTTCATCGACTACTTATGCTAAGTGTGGGAAAAAGTATGAGGGTAAATGTCTAGCCGGTTCTAATGCATGCGTTGGTTATGGCAAGATGGATCGCAAGATAAGGGATTGTCCCTTAGTGGCTAAAAATGAAGGAGATAACCGTCGATGAACTCAACCTCAAAATCCATCGGGTTCTAGTGGAAATCAGAAGAAAAACTGATTCTATGCACTCCAGACTCACCATGAGCAAAAGGGTTCTCCCGATGTGGTTACCGATATGTTGAAAGTCTTTCACTTTGATGTTTATGCCTTGCTTGATCCCGGTGCTACTTTGTCTTTTGTGACGCCATATGTGGCTATGAGGTCTGATGTTGTTCCGGATGTGTTGTTAGATCCTTTTCATGTCTCTACTCCGATTGGTGAATCTATTGTGGCTAAGAGAGTCTATAGAAATTGTCCCATCTCCTTATCCCATAGAGTCACTCATGTTGATCTAGTAGAGCTTGATATGTTAGATTTTGATGTTATTCTTGGGATGGATCTGTTGCACTCTTGTTACGCTTCTATTGATTGTAGGACCCGAATGGTCAAGTTTCAATTTCCGAATGAGCCCATCCTAGAGTGGAAGGGGGGAATTATATGCCTAAAGGTCAATTTGTTTCATGTCTTAAAGCTAGAAAGATGATTTCTAAGGGGTGTATATACCATCTTGTTAGGGTGAGGGATGTGGATTCCGAAGCCCCTATTCTTGAGACGGTTCCCGTTGTAAATGAGTTCCCGAAAGTGTTCCCCGATGATCTACCTGGTGTTCCTCCCGAAAGGGAAATAGACTTTGATATCGATATTCTCTCCGATACGAAACCTATCTCTATTCCTCCTTACCGAATGGCTCCGACAGAACTTAAGGAGTTAAATGAGCAACTGAAAGATTTGTTGGATAAGGGTTTCATCAGACCAAGTATCTCTACATGGGGTGCTCCAGTTTTGTTTGTTAGAAAGAAAGATGGTTCACTTCATTTGTGCATTGGCTACTGACAATTGAATAAGGTTACTATTAAGAATAAGTATCCTCTTCCAAGGATAGATGACTTGTTTGATCAACTCCAAGGGGCAAGTTACTTCTCTAAGATTGATCTTTGTTCGGGCTATCACCAATTGAGGGTGAAAGGAGATGATATTCCAAAAATGGATTTCCAGACTAGATATGGCTATTATGAATTCCTATTAATGTCGTTTGGGTTAACAAATGCTCCAGCCGTGTTTATGGATTTGATGAATAGGGTGTTTAGATAAGATCTTGATATGTTTGTTATTGTGTTCATAGATGATATTTTGATTTAATCAAGGAGTGAGGGTGATCATGCCGATCATTTGAGGATTGTATTGCAAGTCCTTAAGGACCAACAACTCTTTGCGAACTTTAGTAAATGTGAGTTTTGGCTAAGGTTTGTGGATTTTCTTGGTCACATTGTCTCCGGTAAGGGTATTGAGGTAGATCCTAAGAAGATGGATGCGGTTGAGAATTGGCCTAGACCTCTATCACCTTCAGATATTCAAAGTTTCTTGGGTTTAGCAGGTTATTTTAGGAGATTTGTTGAAGGGTTTTCTTCAATTGCTTCTCTATTGATGACTTTGACTCAAAAGAAGGTTAAGTTCACTTGGTCCGAAGCATGTGAGAAGAGTTTTCAGGAGTTGAAAGATAGACTTACCTCGGCTCTGATATTGACTTTACCTGAAGGGTCCGATAGTTTTGTGGTTTATTGTGATGCTTCAAGGATTGGGTAGGGTGTGTTCTTATGCAAAATGGAAAAGCTATCGCTTATGCTTCAAGGCAACTCAAGATTCACGAAAAGAACTGTCCTACTCATGATTTAGAATTAGTGGCGGTTGTGTTTGCTTTAAAGATTTGGAGACATTATTTGTATGCTGTGCATGTTGACAATTTTACCGACCATAAGAGTTTGCAATATATGTTTAAACAAAAAGATCTAAATCTTCGCCAGAGGAGGTGGCTTGAGTTGTTAAAAGACTCTGACTTGAGTGTCCTCTATCACCCTAGCAAGGCGAATGTGGCGGCGGATGCTCTTAGTCGGTTGTCTATGGGTAGTGTTGCTCATGTTGAGGATGGTAAGAAAGAATTGGTTTGTGATGTTCATAGTTTGGCCCAATTGGGTGTTCGGTTGATTGATCCTAGTGAGAGTGGTGTTATGATTCACAATGGTTCGAAATCATCCTTTGTGTCCGATGTGAAGGCTAAGCAAGATCTCGATCCTAATTTGGTTGAGTTGAAGGAAGTGGTGCTCAATAAGTCCGTTGAGGCTTTCTCCCAAGGGGGAGATGGTGTGCTTCGATATCAAGGTCGTTTATGTGTTCCCAATGTAGATGACCTAAGAGGACAAGTTTTATCTGAAGCCCATGGTTCTCGATATTCCATTCACCCGGGAGCTACCAAAATGTACCGTGATTTGCGGGAGATCTATTGGTGGAATGGGATTAAGAAGGATATTGCAAAATTTGTGACTAAGTGTCCTAATTGTCAACAAGTGAAAGTTGAGCATCAAAAGTCGGGAGATATGTCCCAAGATATTAGTATTCCTACTAGGAAGTGGGAAGATCTGAATATGAACTTTATTGTTCGTTTACCACGCACCCGGCGACAATATGATTCGATTTGGGTTATTGTGGATCGTATGATGAAATCAGCCCATTTCATTCCCATCAAGGTTTCTTATTCGGTGGAGGATTATGCTAAGTTGTACTTGCAAGAAATGGTTAGGTTGCATGGAGTGCCTTTATCCATTATCTCCGATTGTGGTGCACAATTCATCTCTCAATTTCGGAAGTCTTTTCAAAAGGGTCTTGGTACTCGTGTTAAGCTTACCACGGCCTTTCATCCTCAAACTAATGGGCAAGCGAACGTACTATCCAAACTTTGGAAGATATGTTGAGAGCTTGTGTGATTGATTTCAAGGGTAATTGGGATGATCATTTGCCTTTGATTGAGTTTGCTTATAATAATAGCAACCATTCTAGTATTGGTATGGCTCCGTTTGAGGCTCTCTATGGTAGGAGGTGTAGATCTCCTATAGGTTGGTTTCAAGCTGGTGAAGTTTCTTTGATAGGTCCCGAGTTGATACATAAGGCTATGGAGAAAGTTCGGCTTATTAGAGAAAGGTTGAAAATGGCTCAAAGTCGACAAAAGTCCTATACCGATGTTAGAAGGAGAGATTTGGAATTTGATGTTGATGATTGGGTTTACTTGAAAATTTCACCCATGAAGGGTGTAATGAGATTCGGGAAGAAAGGGAAGCTTAGTCCCCGTTATGTAGGCCCATATCAAATTTTGAGACATGTTGGTTAGGTTGCTTATGAACTTGATTTGCCTAATGATTTGGCATCGGTGCATCCGATTTTCTATGTCTCCTTGTTGAAAAATGTGTTGGTGATCTGACATCTATAGTGCCATTTGAGAATCTTTGCATAAATGATAGTCTTTCCTATGAAGAAGTTCCGATTGATATTTTAGACCAGCAAGTCCGAAAGTTAAGAAATAAAGAAGTTGCTTCCGTGAAGGTTCTTTGGAGGAATCAATTAGTTGAGGGCGCTACTTGGGAGGCAGAGGCCGATATGATGTCCCGATATCCTCATCTCTTTCTCTCCGATCCTACTCTAACCTGAAGTACTTAGTTCCTCATGGTTCAATCTTTGGTTTCATTTGTCTTAGCTATTTCCATGATTCCTTGTTTATGCATATTCAGGAAGAGTCTAAATCTTGAGAAATGAGCTAGCTTGATTGATTTCCCTATGATTATGTGCATTTGAGTGTGAATTGCATTAAGCCTTCATGAAATGATGATTTGAACATGCTTTAGCTTGGAGTTGATGTTTCCTCCTCGGATATGTGCATTTATGAGATTGCATTCTTGGTTGGGTTGTTAGATTAAGTTCTGACCCTTCTCATGATGTCTTGATTCTCATTCGAGGACGAATGTTCCCAAGGGGGAGATAATGTAACACCCCGGGTTCGAAAGGATGGAAAAATTTGATTTCTGGAAATCTGGTGCCAGTACCGACAAAGCCACATACGGCCCGTACACTGAGCTACGAGCCATAGGTCTGGCCAGTGGTTGGCTGGTCCAGGTCCCCTGAAAATGGCAAGCCTCAGTAATTTTCTATGGAGCGACAGGACGGGTCGTCGTCCAGTGTACGAGTCGTAGATGGATCTCGTCGTTGCAGGGTCCAAAGTGACTGTCTATAAACCCAACGATGGTTGACCAGGACGGTCTGTGGTTGTACCTACGGAGTCAACCTGTCAATGAGGTCCGGCAGTTAATTTTTAAAGGGGTCTTTTGGTCTTTTAACCTAATGACTTATTTATCAACTAAGGTCGGTTCCTTACTATTCCTAACACTATATAAGCCTTTTTAATCCAAAATTTTACCCTTCCAAATTAATTTACAAGTTTCCCAAAACTCTTCTCCCTCAAATATTTCTCAAAGGAGAAGGAGAAGGAGAAGGAGAAGGAGAAGAAGAAGGAGGCAAGTTAGGGTTCAAGAAATCAATTTTTCTTCATCAATTGCTCAAGGAAATTGAGCACTAAGGTATGATAGTCTTCATCCATGGAGCCATTTTCTCCATGGAATCCCTAAAATCTCCAATTTTCAAGTTAGAAATTCCCAATTGAATTAAGGGGTTTCTTTCATGTCATGGGTTCTTTGCAAAGTTGCTTCAATTGATTATTTTATGAACTTTGAAGTATAAATTGAGTTGAATTTAGATGAATCCCCATGAACCCATGCCTTCTTCACCAATTTCGAAATTATGAATGTGTTGATGGGTTGAATTGTGAAGACATTAATTTCATGAAGTCTATATGAACCTATGTATGAATTATGATTCCTAAGCTAAGACTTTTCATGATGAGATTATAAATAACCTAAGGATGGTTTTATGAAAGTAAGCATGTTCAATCAAGAACTATGATTTTCCTCTACTATGTGGGTTCCTTCAATTATGATCAAATTGTCTTGATTATGATTTTCTAAGCATGGCTTTGCATTGAATTGTATGATTTCAGAGAAACTCTCATGAACCCATGTGAACTCTATGATTAGTAAGTTATGAGCATGACGAGCTATGTAAAGATGAAGTTTATGAAATCATGCATGTCTCTTATGAAGCTAATGATGAAGTAAGGGTGCTTTGTTGAGTTGTGAAAGGCATTCTCATATACTACATAACCCATGAATGTGAAAGGTTTTCTCACATGTAATGCATCATAATTTGTTGGAAGGCTTGCGCAACTAAATTTGAATCGATGATTAAGGAGCTATTCTAATGAAGGGACAAGAGGTGATCACCCATGTTCCCTAATGTAGACATCTACTAATAATGAACTTGTGACTAATGATAGACAAGAGGCGATTACCCATGTCTACTTATGATAATTGAACTATGTCTAAACCATGGAAATTATGCTTAGCACCGAGTGGACAAGTGGCGAGTACCCATGTCCCATAAACTATGTGTTACCATAGGATAATGGTCTATGATAGACACTAGCTAGTGGATCCACGTAAGCTATATGTTAAGAAAAAGGGTCCTACCTTGGCAAGTAGTATGGCCCTATCGGTGTGGGGTTAGACACCAGATTCCATGTTGATAGCTCACATGGTCTTTTATGTCGGTTAAGGCTACTTCCCACAAACAAAGAATTAAAGTGCTTTTAAGATATTTCTCAAGTGAAGTAAATATGTTTAACTTGCTTTGACCATGGTTTATGACTTATGTTCCTAACCTTTCTCATGTTTTAGTTTGGTCATTGCATGTCATAAAAATGTCCCTTTATAGCATGCTTAAATGATTTTGTGCATTGCTATCATACTTAGTACATTCCTCGTACTAACGCATACTTTTTGCCTACATTGTCTCATAATGTAGGGCTTGGCGATTCTTCATCTATTCGTGACTAGAGCTTAGTAGAAGGTTTTCGAAAGACTTGGTGAGTCCTCATGCATTCGAGGACATTGTAATATCCCAAATTCGAAAGGGTGGGAAAATTTCTAATTTTCTGGGTTGGTACCAGTAACGACAGAGGCCACCTACGGACCGTAGGTCGACTTACGGCCCGTAGGTGAGAAACGTGGGTGGCAGGTTTGTGATCTCAAAATGTCAAGTTTCAGGACCCCAACGACGGATTGCCAGGACGAGCCGTCATCCAATGTACGATCCGTAGATGGGACCCGTCGTTGCAGGGTCCAAGTTGATAGTCTTTGAACCCAACGACAGTTGACCAGGACGGTCCGTAGTTGGAACTACGGACATAAGGTCGAACCGTCGATAGGGTCTAGCAGTTAATTTTAAAGGGGTCTTTTAGTCTTTTCACCCAATGATTTATTTATCAACTAAAGTCGGTTCATAACTATTCCTAACACTATATAAGCCCTTTTAATCCTAAAATATACCATTCCCAATCACTTTGAAAATTTCCCCAAACTCTCTTTTTTCAAATATTTCTCTCTCTAGAAGTTAGAAGAAGAAGAAGAAGAGGGCAAGCTAGGGTTCAAGAAATCAAGCTTTTCATCATCAATTGCTTAAGGAATTGAGACCCTAAGGTATGATAGTTATCATCCATGGAGCCCTTTCCTCCATGGAATCCCTAAAATATCCAATTTTCAAAGTATCAAATTCCCAATTTGATTTAAGGGTCTTCTTCTATGATGTGGGTTCTTTCAATTTTGATTAAATTACTTTCAATTATGATTTTCTAAGTATGAATTGAGTTGAATTACATGTTTTAAGATGGATCCCCATGAACCCATATGAATTCCCCTAATTTTGATATTTATGCATTGATGATGGGTTGAATTATGAAGAAAATGAAATTTATGAAGTTTATGTGAACTCATGCATGTTTTAATGATTTCAAAAGCTTGGATTCACGATGAAATTGATGAATGATGAAAAATGGGTTTTATGAAGTAAGCATGTTCAATTATGAAAATTATGACGATTTATAAATTGCTTTAAAATTGAAGCATAATTGAAGATGTTGTTGAGTTGTGAAAGGTTTTCTCACATATTACTCAATCTATGAATGTGAAAGGGTTTTACTCACATAAAGGATTCATAACTTGTTGAAAGGTCTTTTTCAACTAAAGTTGAATAAAGGTTTAAGGAGCTATTCTATGAACTTTAGCTTGGATTGGTAACCCTAGTTGTGCCCTTCCATGGATAATAAGATGAATAAGAATTATGACTATTCCGTGGGATTTATGCTTAGCACTGAGAGGATATGGAGATGGAAGCTCTCCCATTAGTAGAGGCCAGGTTTCAAGTAGCAATCTCCTTATCCCTTACCTATGTGCCCCCATAGGATGATGGTCTATGATAGACACTAGCTAGTGGATCCACGTAAGCCATATGTTAAGAAAATGGTCCTACCTTGGCAAGTAGGATGGCCCTATCGGTGTGGGGTTAGACACCGGATTCCATGTTGATAGCTCACATGGTCTTACATGTCGGTTAAGGCTACTACCCACAATAATGAACTAAAGTGCTTTTTAAGATATTACTCAAGTGAAGTAAAGATGTTTAGCTTGCTTTGACCACGTTTTTTGTTTTTTGTTTCTATCATCTTTCATATTTTAGCTTGGTCATTTCATGTTATGAAAATGTCCCGTTTAGCATGTTTTAAATGATTTTGTGCATTGCTATCATACTTGGTACTTGATTGTACTAACGCATACTCTTGCCTACATTGACTTGTTAATGTAGTGCTTGGCAATTCTCCATCTACTCGTGGCTAGAGCTTAGTAGGAGGATTATTGAAGACTTGGTGAGTCCTCATCTATTCGAGGACATAGCCTAGTTGTTATTACTTTTATGTTCTTTCATTTTGGCATTGTATTGGATTACGTCCCAAACTTTATTTCTCATTCTTATGTTCGATTGGCTTTGAGACATGAGATGTAGACTTCCACTATTTTCTTAAAAGCTTTGAAATTACATTGTCTTTTGAACTCTTAATTCTCTATGATCTTGTATGTATGTATGCTAAGTGGCTTGTATGAGGCCTTCTGGGGTCTTGTACGCCATGTCACGTCTAGGGGGTACCTTGGGTCGTGACAGACATAGCCTTGTTGTTCTTACTTTTATGTTCCTTTGCTTTGACATTGTATTGGGTTACGTCCCAAACTTTATTTCTCATTCTTATATTAGATAGGCTTTTAGACTTTTGATGTAGACTTCTGCTACTTTCTTAAAGTTTTGATATGAAATTATCTTTTGAACTCTTAAATCTCTATGATCTTATTTGTATGTATTCAAAGTGGCTTGTATGAGGCCTTTCGGGGTCTTGTACGCCATGTAACATCTCGGGGGTACCTTGGATCGTGACATCATTGCAAGGAGAACGACCCAAATCAATCCCTAAAGGGAGCAAACTATAACTACGAGGCGACAAAACACAACCTAAAAAATCTAATGTCCAGCCTAGTCTAAGGCAACCACGAATCAATCCTAACAAGGATAAGCAAGATCATCTACTCCACAAGCGATGCCACAGTCTAAACTATGGATCCCAGCACCCATAATAAGCCCAAGGCTCCTACGAAATCAAGAAAGGATGGAATAACAAGAAGAAAGGTAAATACCCAACAAATACCATCTGAAATTACGTGAAATCTATACTATTCATAATCTGAAAAGCTTAATCAAGAAAGTAGATTGAAGCCTACCTCAAAGCCAAACATGAGGGCTCCGAATCCACAACACACAAGCTATCCACATTCGAAACGCCTCCGAACACTGCCAAACTATTAAATTATCAATCACAACATCATTACAGATGTTTTGACACTAAAATCGCAACAATTGGAAATGAACCCAAAATTGAGTCAAAATGAGAATATGGGACCTGCGCTGGAAATTTCAAAATTGACTCCGTAAAAAGGTCCTAAACTACTCCTCGAACTTGTGTTCCAAAATTGAACACAATCCAAGGCCCAAAAACAGCCACAACAACAACATGCAAAATTTAACAAGAAAGCCCAGCTAAGACAGCAGCTTTGAGCTCAAATTCACCTTAAACGAAGGTTCCTCAACAACCTCTAATCACATACCCAAGTAGCGACGCTCCCAATGATCACACAAGACTTCGAATCACTCAAATAAGAGCTCGGATGAGGGAGAAATCGTCTTTTGAAAATTAGAGCTTGAAGCTAAAATTTCTAGTTATAAATACCCAAAACTGGTCGCTAAAAGTACTAAATTATGGTTGCTAAAAGCCTGCACCAGATATCAGCACTTCAACTGGTTTGCTTAAACTCTAAATTCTCCGGCAGGGTGCCCGGGATTCATTCGGAACCCCATACGTGCAAATGAAATATGCTACCCCATCGAATTTGGCATTCCAGACTCAACGAAACTATCAAAACTTCCATCTGAGGCCGTTTCGCCAAAAAGTGGGTCCCACACCCACGTTCTATTTTAAGCTAAAAACCACAAAAAGACTCAAAATGACACTGGAAGCCTACGGAACTGCACAAAAGGTCATTTTAGACCAAACTCGATATTCTATAGCTTACCATACTAATGGAATTCTCTTCCAAGCACATTTACCAAGAATGTTGACCAAAGTCAACCCTTGACTCAATCTTCAAAGTTAAAATGCCTAACGGCGCAAATTCACACCAGAAGTCTTGAGGCCCGAATCAACCATGCCCATAGCCTAAAATAATCCTTCCGGAGCTGATGAAACCGTCAGAATTGCGTTCTGAGGCTGTCTTCCTGAACTTTTGACTGAAGTTAACCGTTCAAGTTTCAATGGCTCCAAAATATGAAAACATGCACAAAATCCAAACGAACGACCCGGCGACCAAACAGCCAGTTCCAGCAAGTCATAAATGGCTTGTGGTCGCTACAGAAAAGCTCTAAATGCTAAATGATTGGAAAATTGAAAAAATGACCTGGAGGGTCATTACACCTATAGAGGAGAAGAAACAACATAAGAAATGGGAAGACAGTTTCATACAATAGTCTTATATTTAATGTGATTACAAACATTTGGAGAATGGTGAGACTTATACATCCTAAACTGTGGCAGGTCCCTATCAGCTGGCCAGACATGGTGGATTTTTAAGAGAAGTACAAGCCAAAATTATATTGCTTAGCAGTCAAATGGAGACCACCAGAGCATGGTATGTTGAGATGAAATACAGATGGAGGTTCTAAAGGCAACCCAGGAAGAAGTCCTTATGTTTTTGCCAAAGAAATCATAATGGAGATTTGATATATGCACAAGGGGAAGAGATTCCGGAGACAACTAATATAGAAGCAGAGTGAATAGCTATAAGAGAAGCACTGTATCACTGTGTTACTATGGGGCTTACTATGATTAGCATGGAAACCGACTCACTGGTTCTAGTCAAAATCTTATCTTGGGCATGGGAAATCCAATAGAAAATTGTTGTAATAGTGGAAGATATCAAGCAAATGGCCAAAATTTGTCAGGTTAAATTGAAGCACATTTTCAGGGAGGGTAACACGTTGGCTAATTGTCTAGCGAACCTAGCTTTTAACAGAGCTGATAGGTTTTGTTTTACTAATTTTAGAGAGTTACCTTCACAAGAAAAACAAATTCTTAACCTCGACAAGCAACAAGTGGCTAACCTAAGGATCAGAACCAAGAAAATATCGCAAAGTAACAACAGGGGAGGGGAGTACATTATTTGCTAATGGAAGACAAGGAAGATACAGACAAAAATTTGGGAGCATGTGATTTAAACAAGAGAATTTGAATCATAAGGCACTGAAATCTTACAACTCAGAGCACAACATTTCCACAATCAATATGAGAAGCCGAGGTACCACACAAGTTTGCGAAAGCTACAACATTTTCAAAAGAAATGAAATATCAACAGAACCAAGGCAAACTCGAGATATTCAAACAGATCTAAATGGATTCAACACACAAAACGCAAGTGGAAAAATATAAAAGGGGAAGAAAGAAATGAAGGTAATGAAAGAGAAAAGGAACATACTCACCGAGCAAAGATCAGTACCATGGAAGATGAGAAAGGAGGTGATGCAGATCCAAAAATCCATTTCTTACCTGTGAGCTAAGAACATAGAAGAAGAATGCACAAGAAGCTTCTGGACAAGATAGATAGACTTGGTCTATTCATTCAAATTTTATTTCTTTAGAATCTTTTATCTTTGCCTTTTGATTTTCAAGACTTTGTTGAAGTTTCTTTTATTTATTTATTAATAAAAGGCCAACATGGCCTCCAAAAATTTGTCTAAAAAAAAGATTTCAATACTAATCCTCTTAATCACGCCCCCTTATGCTCTTAATTACACCTCATCTATTCCTCTTGTTACTTTGCATTTGTAGTCTCTCTTTCAGTAACATATGTTTTGACATCAATATATACTCTCAACCTTAATGTACAATATGGAATGTTCCTCTTTTTCTTTTTCCTCTTTAAACTTCTACATTATTTTATTTTTCTTTTAGTTCTGATCTTCTTTTCTTTTACAAATTCTCTCTTTTGTTTAATTTGTAAATAGAGTGATTAAATTTGGAATGCATGTCTATGTCTGTTATTATGCCCTTAGCAATTACAACTTTTTTTATAAAACAATGTAAAATTAAATGCAATCCCTTTGTTGTTGTTTTATGTGTTGTTATTGTAAATGAAAAAACTTGAGAAAAATAGATAGTAATATTTGATTTGAGTCATTTTACTGGATGGATGAGCATAAGCTTCCAAGAATCAAGAAAGTTCTCCTCTCTTTGAGCTTGCTCCTCACTTTGAGCTGGCTTTTGGGGCACAAAGATCGAAAACAGTTTGTTGATAAGACGTCAGAGTGGGATGAAAATATTGGTCTCTTTGTAAGGTTTGGACAATTCTCTTCACTTTGAGATGACTTTTGGGGTATGAGTTTAGGTCCAAAGGACTTTCGAACAAAGTACATGATATGATTTTTGATAAAAGGTACCGCTACAAACTTTTTAAAATTTCTACTTGTTAAAGAACAAATGTTATTGCCTTTTTTAATTAAAAAAAAATATATTATTGCTTAGATTTTTTTCGTAATATTATAATCTTCTATATATAATATAAAGTCCGGCATAGAAAAACTGATGTGACACCTCACTTTTTGTCAAAAGTCTATATATATATATGGCCTTTTTCCTCATTTTTTTCATCTATGTGTATGTTAAAATTACTCCTTTATATGCTATATTATTTAACTCTCTCAATGAACCAATGTTTTGCCTTCCCATAATTACTATTTACTAGATACTTTAAAACCTATTTATTTCTTCTTTTTCTAGGTTTCAAACATTTCCCCATCCTTATAATTGCTTATATATGATTTGGTTAGCATGTATGGATGAATGCCCATAGCCAACATGATTTTTGATTTGTTTGATGGAGGTTAGTTATTATAGCAAACATTTTGTGAGTTCTTTAGAAATATATGTCTTATGTACTTAAAGAAATTTTTAAAGTTTATCTTAAGTAATTGAGTTCTGAACGTATGATTGTTATTACGATCTGTTAAAAAAAATGATTCTAATATCTCAAAAAGAATTATTTTATCTCCAATTATATTTGAAAGAGAATATTATTTATATTATTTCGTGTCCTAAGATATTTCCACTCCTTAAATATCCTTAATAAAGAAAATTATGCTGAGATTAATTGTCACACCCCAAACACGAAGGGCGCAACTGGCACCTGATGCCGAAACTTAGGCCTGAGCCGACCCTACTAAACCTCTTGCTAATGACGCATGGCAGCCACACACAGTCAAGACAGCAAACAAGTATATCTCGTCTTAAAAATAAACCCTCAACCGACAATGCCCCTATCAATATCTCTACAAAGAAAATAACTACTCCCAACAGTTTATATAAAGCAATAACAAACTAGCACAGAAGCCTGTTTGGGCCGTCAAGGGCAACATAGTATCTAGGAAAGCATAAACGCTATGTGGGCCGTCAAAGCTACCATGATCTCTATACAGAAGATGAAAATAGGTATGTATCTAACAATATGTCAAGCAGCTATCAATCATCAGCCAACAAGAAAGCAAGGCCAACGTGGCTAATAACGCAGCTATACAACCAAACACACTAGTCTACAAGCCTCTAGGAATATAACACTTGGACATGACAGGGCTCCGGCCTACCAAAAATCTATAAAAAGCTAAACAAGCAAACCTCTAGGACTCCGGCTACCCCTGGAAGGAAGGAGTCAACCAATCAGCTGGATAGGCGCCTGTGCTAATTAATCAATAGGTTTGTGTTGTCATCACTGAGGACCTGTAGGCATGAATGCAGCGCCCACCCCCCACCCCCACCCCCCACGAAAAGGGACGTCAGTACAAAACAATGTACCGAGCATGTAAGGCAGATTGAAAGCTGAAACTGAAGTATAATGACAGAATGAAAGGGCGGGGGTGAACACAAGTACAATATCTTATCTCCCTATAGTAAGACAATATAAACACATAACAAGTAATAACCTGACCAGGCCCCCATAAGCCCGACAGGTACAAATAGCACACAATCACTATAAGTCCTAATGAGCGTAAATAGTCGCTAAATACCCATCTTAGCCCCTTACTTGGATCCCAATGATAATCTGATCTGAACTATCTAAATGTACCGGTGCCATGATTGAACTGTCTGAATGTACATGTGCCATGAATCAACGCAAAAAATTGAATTGAGAAGATGCTACTAAATATCGCCAAAAATTGTGTTGGGATTTTTTCTATACATTTATCATAATTAGAGATTTTGAGTTCAAAGACATTTTTAATAGAGAATTCTTTAGGTTTAAAGTGTGATTTATTAGTACAAACTCTACTTAGTTAAGGTTATCAATACCATTTCTTTTGAATCGAAGATCTCTAAAATGAAAATTCAAATTAATCTAAATTGAATACAAATACAAAACATAAACATCAAGTAAAAAAACAAAAACACAAAAAAGATGCACAAAAGAGAATAGATGCAACACTAACTTTCTAGAATTCATTTAAGATGAGCCACTGCCTTCTTGTGTACAAGCAACTGACGTATATTTTATTTAATTGTAAGGCACAACCTGACATGCGCCTTTCAAGGCGTGCGTCAGCGTGTGCCTTGTAAGGTGCATGTCAGGCTGCGCCTTACAATTAAAAATTTCACGTCGTCCGTCTTCCGTTCAAATGTTTCCCTTTTGGTTTGAACCTTATTTTTTGTTGCCCTTTTGAAAATTTCGCTCAATTTTTTTGCCCTTTTGGCTCCGGACGTCCTGGACAGTCTGTAGTAAAAAGGTCATAACTCTTTACTCCGATGTCATATTGATGAACAGTTTTGTGCGTTGGAAACTAGACTCGTAGACCTTCAATTTGATAGGTTATAGTCTTCATAAATCTTTAGGGATTGGGAGATATACCCCTCTCAAGTCACTACAAAAATAAGAACATATCAGAACTTCCTTATAATAAATCCCTCACTTAAAAGTTTTCTTTTGAGGTACCTCTCAGCCTCTAACTTCCATATACAAATTCAAGTGACTTAATATAGTTATTTCTTAGTATAACCTCCTAATTTCCATTATTCTCGCTTCATTTCAATAAGGGTTGACGTAAGTTACGATACATCGGCTTGTCAAACATAAACTTATTTTTTAAAATGTTACAAACTTATGGGGCATTACATCCTTCCCCCTCTTTGGAACATTCATCCTCGAATGATAATAATATACATGGAATCTTATAAAACAATACTGGAACTCGTATAACAGAAAATAATGTACCTCAAACACTCAAATGCGGGTCTATTCTATGTCTACCATGCAAAACAATTGAAAGAGTGAACAGGTGGGGATATCTAGATTCCATATCTTCTTCAGCATCCCACATCATCCTCTTCCACATTATGGATCTGCCGTGATACTTTCTTTTATAAAAATTTCACAATCTTTTTTTTGTAGTCTATTATGGCAACAAGGACTTCTTCATAAGATTGCTCCTCTAACATCTAAATATTTGTGATAGCTCCTCTGACATCTGGTTATCTGTTGTAGCCACTATATATGTTAGATCTCCAATACACTTCCATAACACAGAACATGAAAAACTAGGTGTACCGACTCTAACTTTGGAGATAATTCTAGCTCAAAGGTAACTTGGCCTATCCGTCGCAAGATGTGGTAAGGCCCAATGTATCTAGGGCTCAACTTGCCCTTTTTTGTTGAATCTTATAACACCCTTAGTAGATGAAACTTCTAGAAAGACCCATTCATCAACCTCTAAGCTCTAAGTCTCATCTCCTAAAACCTGTATTTGATTTCTGATGGCTCTGAGATGTAAAAAAATTGCTCTCTCTAATTACCTTAACTTGTTCAATGGTTTGCTCCACCAAGTCTGTTCTATACAACCCTGATTCTCAACCTCGAACAAACCAAGAGGGGGTCTACATTTCCTCTTATATAAGCCTCATATGGCACTATACCTGTGCTGGAATGATAGCTATTATTATAAGCAAACTTGATAAGTGGGCAAATGATCTTCCCAATTTCCTTTGAAATCTAACACACACACCGATAACATATCCTCGAGCATATGGATAGTATGCTCAGCTTGGCCATCAGTCTGGGATAAAATGTGAGATTAAGGTATCTCTTAAGTCAGCCCAATGGGTTTCTGGTGCTCGACCTTCCCCTACTAATATTTAGGACATTGTGCTACGTACTCAACAATATATTTTTTCATCCCAGGCCATGAATAAATCTCTTTAATATCATGATACATCTTCGTAGAACTTGGGTGAACAGAATATCGAGAATAGTGTGCTTCTACAATAGTCTACTATCAACAACCTACAACATCTGGAACTCACAATTGATGTTCATAACTAAGGATTTCTTCTTCTGCTATATTGAACGCTAAACAGTCATGTTGCTTAGCCTTGCCCATGAGCTGCTCGAAGATGGGATCCTCATGTTGTTGTGTCGTCACCTACAAAACCAGAGACAATATGGTTATGCCCCAAATTGTGACAACCTCACCTCTAAGTTAGCTAGTCGATGAAGTCCTTAGGCTATCTCTCGCTTCTCCACTACCACATATGATAAGTTGCCCCTAGATTTATGACTTAGGGAATTCGCTACTATATTCACCTTGCTTGAAGTGTACAGGATGTCCATGTCATAATATTTCAACAACCCGAGCCATCGGCATTGTCATACACTCAACTCCTTTTGCTTGAAAATGTACCGAAGGCTGTTATGATCTGTATAGAAATCAACATACACACCATAAAAGTAAAGCTTCCAGATCTTCAAGGCATGAATAACTGTGGCCAACTCTAAATCATGGGTCGGGTAGTTTTTTCTCGTGCTTCATTAGTTGTCTAGAAGCATAAGCAATTACCTTATGATGTTGCATCAGAACATAACCCAACCCGATTCCTGAAGCATCACAATAAACCACATAGCCCTCTAGACCCTCTGGAAATGTCAAAAATGTAGTTGAAGTCAGTATGTCTTTCAGCTCTTGAAAGCGTTAATCAAATGTTGTAGTTCACTGAAACTTAACTACTTTCTTAGTTAGCTTAGTGAAAGGTGCTGAAAGTGAAGAGAACCCCTCTATGAACCCCCTATAATAGCCTGCTAACCCAGAAGGCTACGAACCTCTAATGGGGTCGTGGGTATAGACCACATCTTTACGGCTTCGATCTTGTGCATGTTAACATGTATACCAGCATTTGATACAATATGGCCCAAGAAGGCCACATAATGCAACAAGAACTCACACTTCTAGAGCTTAGCACTTTATTTCTTATCTCAGAGTACCAGAAGCACCAATCAGAGATGGCCTTTATTCTACGACTCTAATCATGAATACACGAGATTATCATAGATAAACACGATCATGAAAAATTCTAAGAATGACATGTATATGCTATTCACTAGGTTCATACAAACTGATGGGGCATTCATCAACCCGAAAGACATCACAAGAAACTCCAAATTACCATATCTAGTCTTGAAAGATTTCTTTGGAATATCACTCTCTCGAACCTCACTGATGGTACCCTTAAGGTAAATCAATTTTTTGAGAAACATCGAGCACTTTGCAGCTAGTCAAACAAGTCATCAATCCTTGGCAGCGGGTATTTTTTCCTTTATAGTCACCTTATTTAGCTGTGGTAGTCTATACATATGCACAATGAACAATCTTTCTTCCGTACAAACAATACTAGCACACACAATGACGACACACTTGTCCTGATGAAGCCCTTATCTAATAAGTCTTTTAGCTTCTCCTACAATTCCATTAATTCAGTTGGTTCCATTCTCTTTGAGGGAACTGATATCGATTAGACATCTAGAAATTCACTAACCATAGAAAAGACTGTAAGATCGATGGTTCTAGGCCTACATCATGAACCCTAACTATGTGAAAAATACAGCCTTCAATAATCAGTTTCCTCGCCCGAAGATATGAAATAAACCTACCCTTCAATGTCGCTGAATTATCCTTCCATTCTCAAACTCGAAACTAGAACCTTACAATCTTCGCTCGACAGTCAGCATTAGCATAACAATGTGCTAGCCAATGCATTCCTATAATAATGTCAAGTCCAGCATCTCTGGCTCTATCAAGTCTGCCGAGGTCTGATGACAACCGAACTCTACTACACAACCTCGATACACCTTCTTGGCAATAATAGTGTCGCTAACTTGATAGATGCATCAAAAGGTCGTCGCAATGACTCTTGTACTATGGAAAACTTCCCAAAAACAAATGAAGTAACATATGACAATGTGGAGCTTTGATCTGTGAGATGTCTAGGTAATTATTAAGCGCATCTATAATGCAAGCTTAGTAACAATCGTAATTCAAAGAATTCAACTCATATTACTCAGCTCTATAGCACGATTTAAGTGAAAGAAGGGTAACTTTCCTAATGTCTGTAGCTTCTTGCTTATAGAATGTGGTGCACAAAACATTTATAAACAAGGCTCTACATGAAATGGCTTGCAGACTCCCTAGGATACGATGGTTCTCTGATACCAAGTTTGTCACGCCCCAAACTCAAGGGGTGCAACTGGCACCTGATGCCAAAACTTAGGCCTAAGCCAAACCTGCTGAACCACTTGCTAATGGCGCATGGCCACCATACACAGTCAAGACAGCAAACAAGTATATCTCAACTTAAAAATAAGCCCTCAACTGGCAAGGCCCCTATCAACAGCTCTACAAAGAAAATAGTTATTCCCGACAGTTTATATAAAGCAATAACAAACTAGCACAGAAGCCTGTTTGGGCCGTCAAGGCCACCGTGGTATCTAGGAAAGCATAAACGCTATGTGGGCCGTCAAAGCCACCATGATCTCTATACATAAGCTGAAAATAGGTATGTATCTAACAATATGTCAAGCAGCTATCAATCATCAGCCAACAAGAAAGCAACGCCAACGTGGCCAATAACGCAGCTATACAACCCAACACACTAGTCTGCTAGCCTCTACGAATATAACACTTGGACGGGACAGGGCCCCAACCTACCCAAAATCTATAAAAAGTAAAACAAGTAAACCTCTAGGACTCCAGCAACCCTTGGAAGGAAGGAGTCAACCAATCAGCTGGATAGGCGGCTGTGCTAATCAACAGGTCTATATTGTCATCACTGAGGACCTACAGGCATGAATGCAGCCCCTCCCCACCCATCCGAAAAAAGGGACGTCAGTACAAAATAATGTACCGAGCATGTAAAGCAGATTGAAAGTTGAAGCTGAAGTATAATGACAGAATGAAAAGGCGGGGCTGAACACAAGTACAATATCTTATCTCCCTACAGTAAGACAATATAAACACATAGCAAGTAGTAACCTGACCAGGCCCCCATAAGCCCGACAGGTACAGACATCACACAATCACTATAAGTCCTAATGAGCACAAAAAGTCGCTAAATACCCATATTTGCCCCCTTACCTTGGTCCCAATGATAATCTAATCTGAACTGTCTGAATATACCGATGACATGATCTGAACTGTCTGAATGTACATGTGCCATGAATCAACGCAAATTTGAGGCTCTGTGGTACATCACATATATGTTACCACGTAGGTACAGCCTTCCCTGCCCATAGATACGATCTACCCGACTCGTAGGCTTGGTCTACCCGGCCCGTAGACTCGGTCTACCCGGCTCGAAGGCTTGGTCTACCCAACCCAAAGGCTCGGTCTACCCAGCCCAAAGGCTCAATTTACCCAGCCCGAAGACTCGGTATAAGAATCAATCTACATGCTCAAGAACCTTGCAATGTCAGTGTCTGCTGAGGCCAAAACAAGCTCATAGGCGGTAGCCAGATGATAAAGCATCACAACAATAACAAGTAACCATAATTAATCAAAATAGAATCATAACATGCCTTTCTAGGCTACTAAGTAAGGAGTAGAGTGTCGACGATAGACATTATATCATATGGTTGTAGCCAACTCAACATGAAAAGGCTACAGGTCAAATAATGATAATACACCGGCCATAACAAGCTTAGGCCATTAGGATCATACCAGAAGATAAATAATAGCCTTAACATACCTTTCAACCAAAGTCCAAAAGTTGAATCTATGATGCTTGGCCAACTAAAAGTAATGCAATAATGTGAGAATCAACCAGGCTGCAAAAATGAGACATAACCAATCGATAAGGCATTCAGGTCATCATCACGGCCAGACCACTTTTAACTCAACAAAAAATAGTCACATTCTCAAAATAACCAGCAGCTGCTAATAACAACACGAGTCTATCAACATCTCACAAGAACGGCACGCTTCTGATGAAGTATAAGAAGGCGCACGTCACGCCGTTTAATTGATAATCCAATGTACGCGACATCTAAAAGTCGCGCACAAATATTCCATCCCTCCATAACTTCAATATCATCATATACACATCTAAACATCTCAAAACAACACAACAACAAGGCTGCACGGAGCCACGGCACTCAACTACCCCTCGTGGCTCAAAACCAACAAAACGACAAAAATATAAAAGCACGAGGGAGGTGATTGGAGGAAACTCACCTTAACTAAAAAATTCTATTTGTCAAGCATAAAAATCTGCCTCAAGGGTCAAACAACCATACCAAATCCACAACCTTAAGAAAAAACACCAAATTGAAGCCAAGGTCGTAGGAGTCGATGTCAACCATTCAGCCATGATATTTTTAAGCAAAATAGGTGTAGAACCTTACCTCAAAGTAGCTCAACCATATAGTTAACTTAAAACCTAGATGAAACACGAAAATCCTTCAACCACAACGAAAAACAATAAGAAATAGCACAAAACGAAGCTTGCGACAAGGAGAACATTTCTCTGAATATGAGCTAATGAAGAATCAAGCTAGAAGGGGGTGTTTTCTTACCTCAAAGGTCTTGGTGGACACTTACATGGCTGCTGGACAATTTTCATTTAAGAAAATGTGAAGGTTATCTTTTTAAAAGTCAAAAAGCACTTTTTAAAGGCAGCCAAACCCGACTCGGATAAGTGACCCGATTTGCCTGGACAGTCTACAGTAAAAAGGTCATAACTCTCTATTCCGATGTCATATTGACAAATGGTTTTGTGCATTGGAAACTAGACTCGTAGACCTTCGATTTGATAGGTTTTAGTCTTCATAACTCTTTAGGGATTGGGAGATATACTCCTCTCAAGTCACTACATAAATAAGAACATATCAGAACTTCTTTATAATAAATCCCTCACTAAAAAATTTTCTTTTGAGGTACCTCTCGTGTCACGACCCAAGCCTAGGGCCTAGATGTGACCGGCGAATGGGGAACCCGAAGGAACCCCAAACAAGCCTCATAGCGTATCATTACACATCCTTGGTCGCGGAAGAAATTAAATGACCATAAACGATAAGCATAATCAAGGGGGAAATCGGGACTAAGGGAGCAAAAAAAAAAGAAATGATACATAAATACATAGATGAGTCAAGCTCAAGCATAATACACAACTTGTCCAACACCACCTCTAAACATGAGTACTTAGCGGGGGCCAAGACAAACTACCGGGCTCACCCTCATAGTCAAAACATAACTAGAAAGGAAAAGTTTTATACATAGCAAAAGATCATGCGCAACGTCCCCGAAATGGAGGACTCACCAATAATCCACTATAGAAAATCGTACTAGCCACGCGGAGGAGATGGTCAAGCGGGCTCCGGGTCCTATATGGTGACATCATGTAGGCATAGAGTATGCGTTAGTACATTTGAATGTACTAAGTATATGGGATGCAATGCAATGCTACATTAGATGGACATCATAGGAAAAATGCGTAATCATACCCAATAGATAGCATATTAATGAAATGATATGTATAATGATGCTTACATAAAAATCATATTTAGTGGGACGTAGTACATGTGTGGCGAGTGACCATCAATATAGTATTTCCAAGGCCTACCACCCCCTTGGAGAGGCGAAAGAGGTACAAACCCCTCAATATGGTTACACGGGCCTACCACCCCCCGAGCTAGGGACCAAGTGAAACGACCCCAAAAATGCCCGAAAATGTGCTTCGGAAACACCTATAATTGTAATTTCCATATATCTAAAAATCCGTGCATGATTTCAGAAATTCGACTTCATATTCTTATTTGTGGGGTCAAATTGAGTGGGAAATGGGTCTAACCCGAATTTTAGAGCAACCGTATCAAAATTCGAAAATCGCAAAAATTGCGATTTGGAGGGTCAACTTTAAAGGGGCATATCTCTTAGCACACAAGGAACAGGAAGGGCTGCAACCTATCAAATTAAAGCTCTTTGAGTTAGCTTTCCAACGCACTTGGTTTCACCTTAGTCCGAGTTAGGATGAGGGAGTTATGACCATTTTCGTAAAACCTGTCTGTGCAGATTTGCAATTTCCAGTGAGCTTTTTTTTAGGCGGGTTGGAGACTTTTTTTTTATAAAAAGGGGATATGTCCCATACTTAGTCATTTTTCTTAACTCCAAAAACACTCTCTAAGCCCTCTCCAAAAAATTCCACCAAGATCTTCAACCAAATTCAAACATCTCAAGCTCTAATTCCGGATTCAAGACTCAATCTCAAGCTTCGATTCTCCATTCCAATCTTCATCAAGGATTCTCCAAAGTTGAGGTATGTGGGTTTGATTGTGGAAACCTTCCTTTCCACAAGTCCAACCATTTATCCTCTATTTCTACTCCAAGTTTATGGGTCCTTATGATTATTTATGAACTCTTGAATTCTGGAATTACTACTACACACCCTATTATGGTCCATTTTGCATATTATCATGAAATGGAATTATTATGTGATGTTTATGGTTTACATGCTTCCATGATCAAATTATGAAGGTTGATATATATATATGTTGTGGTGGGCTGATTTATATGGATTTTTGAGAATTGGTTGGGACTTAGTATTCTTGAAATACATGATTTCATTTACATGAAATTGGCCCACCTTTGTGTTGATAAAAATGGCCCATTTTATAGAATTCTTAGGAAAGGGAAGGTCCAAGGTACGTCCTATTGAGATCGGGATGCGTTAGTATTACTGAAATGATGGACACATGGATATGATTTTCCACTAAATAAAAGTCGTTGTGAGTCGACCAAGGCCTAGTACGGGGTAGTAGGCCCGTATAACCGTATCGAGGGGTTGGTACCTTGGTTGCCTAGTACGGGGGGTAGTAGGCCCGTATAACCATATCGAGGGGTTTGTACCTTGGTCCCTAGCTCGGGGGGTGGTAGGCCCGTGTAACCATATTGAGGGGTTTGTACCTCTTTCGCCTCTCCAAGGGGGTGGTAGGCCTTGGAAATACTATATTGATGGTCACTCGCCACACATGTACTACGTCCCACTAAATATGATTTTTATGTAAGCATCATTATACATATCATTTCATTAATATGCTATCTATTGGGTATGATCACGCATTTTTTCCTATGATGTCCATCTAATGTAGCATTGCATTGCATCCCATATACTTAGTACATTCAAATGTACTAACGCATACTCTATGCCTACATGATGTCACCATGTAGGGACCGGAGCACCGCTTGACCATCCTCCTCCGCGTGGCTAGTACGATTTTCTATAGTGGTTATTGGTGAGTCCTCCATTTCGGGGACGTTGCTCATGATCTTTTGCTATGTATAAAACTTTTCCTTTCTAGTTATGTTTTGACTATGAGGGTGAGCCCGGTAGTTTGTCTTGGCCCCCGCTAAGTACTCATGTTTAGAGGTGGTGTTGGACAAGTTATGTATTATGCTTGAGCTTGACTCATCTATGGTAATTATGTATCATTTCTTTTTTTTTCTTGCTCCCTTAGTCCCGATTTCCCCCTTGATTATGCTTATCGCTTATGGTCATTTAATTGCTTCCGCGACCAAGGATGTGTAATGATACGCTATGAGGCTTGTTTGGGGTTCCTTCGGGTTTCCCATTCGCCGGTCACATCTAGGCCCTAGGCTTGGGTCGTGACACAAATGCATCTCGATGGCAGACTGGGACGATACCTATGATGACTGCATCAGAAGACTCAGCCTCAGGTCTCCTCGAAAAAACATAATACTAGGCTTCTCTACCACCTCCTGTTTGAGCCACACCTCTACCTCCACGCTGAGCCACAACACCACTACCCGAAGCTCTGTCACCTCTACCCGCTCTCTGACCCCTACCTCGACCTCTAGTCGAAGGCCTTGGATCTCTCTCTAGAGCTGCTGAGTAAGTACGATGGGCCCTGAATGAGTATGTAGAGAGCATTGTCGCATCAAATGACCCGGATTCCCACAACTACAACAAGACCTCAGAATAGAGAGCTGCTGTGACAAAGCTGGTGAGATACTATGGCCACCTCGGCAAGATCCGTAAGACCCTCGGGATGACTGTCCACCCTCAGCTGCTGGTATGGAAGCATGAACAGACCTCTGATGCTAAATTGAAGTACCACCTCTCTGAGAACCTCTGCCTCCAGACGAGGCGCCAGAAAACTAGCCACTAGAACGGGCCCTCTTGGAATCCCCAAACTCCTCTCGAACCAACAATTCTGCCTCCACGTGATACTCACAATGGACTGGAAGGAACCACCCTCATGGGATGATCTGAACACATATGATCTGATGGAGAAAGTTCACCCCCTCACAAATTTGCGGACCCTCTATGCCTCATCTGGAACCAAAGAAATGGCATGTCGAGACATCTGACAAAAACATGCCTCATACTCCGCAACTGACATGTCGCCCTGAGTCAAACCTTCAAACCTCAACTATCTCTCCTCACGCACACTCCAGGGAATGAAGCTATCTCGAAAAGCACTAGAGAAAGCATCCCACTCAACCAGAGGAGATCCCACTGGCATGGACTCCACACAAGACCTCCACCACTCCCTGGCTGGCCTACAGAGCTGGAGAGAATCAAAATGGACACCACTCATCCACCATCCTTACCACCTCAAGCATCTCACGACATAAGGTCAGAAATTCGTGAGCATCCTTGTTCTTACCACCCTGAAACTGGGGTGGTTTCATCTTCTGTAACCTCTCATAACACTGTTGGTCCTCCACTGTCAGAACCACATCTAAAACAACCTGTGCACCGACAACTGGTGCGGGAACCAATGTTAGCTGACCCACCTGATCCTGAATAACTAGATCCTGATGCTACTCTGAGGTCTGCACCCCTACGCTAGTCTGTGAACCCTGTGGCGTGCCTGCAGCACCCTGAGTAAAGCTCTCCATAACTCCCAGCAACCTCAATAATGTCTCCTGAAAGAACAGTGCTGAGAACCCTGGAGAAACCTTGTCCTCAAAAACCTCAACATCTGGCTCTAGGGAAGCCTCTCTACCACGACCTCTAGCAGGTGCCGCTCCTCGGGCACAGCCTCTCCCATATGCTGCTCCACGAGCACGGCCTCCAACTTGGGCTCTACCCCGACCTCTGACCGGGGCCTCAACCACTGCCTCGGGGACTGCCTCCCCTTCATCGCTAGAAATAGAAGTTCTGGTCCTCGACATCTGCCAAAACAACACGTGACACTCAGCACAAGTGATAAGAACCACACACGATAAGAGAGAATGAAATGAAAGAAGTTTCCTAACAGTCCTCGTAGCCTCTCGAAGATAAGTACAGACGTCTCCATACCGATCCGCGAGACTCTACTTGGACTTGGCTTGTACACGTGAGATCTATGAAACCTGAACTCTGATATCATTTGTCACGACCCAAAATTAGGTGTGATGGCACTCGTCCTATCCCACCAGGATAAGTCATCCTAAACCCATCAAACCGAAACAAAAGCGCAAAATGAGTAAATCATTGAGAATAACAATAAGCGGAAGACTTCAAACTAAAAAATCCTTCCCAAGACTGGTTGTCACATGTGCAAGCCACTAATACCGAATTGAAATGAAATTACAAGTCTCAATGTCTTTGTATCTCAAATAGAACAAGACGTAAAGTAAAAAGGTCGAGAGAGATCGCCAACATAGAACAGCTACCTCTCAAGTCTCCTCAAAAGGCTCGGAATAAGAAGAAGAGAGAACTAGATCACGGTCCGGGCTTGGAACCTACACAAGTGTAGAAGCAAGGGTGAGTAGCAAACAACACGGTACCCAGAAATTTGACTAATAAAACAAGGCAAATCTAATAAAATTCTCGAATCGCTGACTTCCAACCAAACCTCAAATAAATACAACCTGCACAGAAAAATCAACCCAACCTAACAGATTCCAATTCACAGCTCATATAACACATAGGTCAATAACAGCCCAACAGCAAAACCGAAATAACTCATATCAGTATCAAGTATATCAATCACAGAGTCACAAGACATAAACACGACTCCACAATGACAAGAATGAGATGATACAATGCAATGCAATGTCTAGTAGAATGATGCATGTCTGTCCTACGATACACATCCGCTGAATCTCAGATCGGAACCCATGGGGGCCACACATGGACCATGTATCCTCCGGAACCATTTCCCATCGGCATAATCATCAATCGTCGGAACCATTTCCCATCGGCATAATCATCAAAGTGTCTCATCATAGTGTCTCAGAACCAATGCACATAACCATGTTCACACAAATAATGAGAAAATGATAGTGTTCACAATCACAACGCAATTCATATCAATGTCAATCACATCACACAATCAAGATTATGTAAACATCAACAATTACATCATTTACAACAAGATCATTAGCCTAGTCTCTAATTCACTACTCCTTTCATCACAAGTAGGATCAATCGCTAAGCAAGAATTTCAAGTCTAGTCCCATAATCCACAATGAGCAAAAGACATATTCATCAATTTCACAACCACATCGAGGCTATTATAGCATTTCATCAATTACACAACAATATCAAGATCACGGCCCATCACATTTTGGCCTACCACTTTAGAACACAAAGCCATTTTTATTGAACCCGCCGATTAGATTAGATTGATTGATTCATACCAGAATTCAACCCATTCCTCAATCCTATTACCCCACAACACAATCAAGAAGGAGAAATACGGAATATTAAAAGGTTCGCAAAGTATTAGAAGTCCACTTGACTTAACCGAAATCGAAATCAACCAACGACCGGAGCTTTTCCCTTCCGAGAGCAATCCAAAGCAACACAATCTAATCAAATATCAGAACCAACAATACTAAGAACACGAAAATCGGGCAAAGGGGGTCCAAATGGCTCAAAAATTGGGTTTCAAAAACAAGGTTTGAATCCGGAATTTCTCACATGAAAATAATCTTCAAAGCCTTAGGAAATCATTATCGAAAACCATTTTGAAAACGGAAATCAAACCAGCCCACAATCACCATTTGATCAAAAATTCGGAGTCCATGCAAACCCTCCAAAATCTAACTTCAAAAACCCAATTTTCAACTTCAAATCATGAAAGAAGCAATGGGTAATCAAGATTTAAAGATAAAATCAGTTACTCACAAAGTTTCCACGAAAATCTCTCTTTCAAATTGTCTCTCCAAGCTTCAAAATGTTGAAAATGGTGAAAATGGAACATTTCCTGAATAAAACTGTTTCAGGTCAAAAATCCTTCTCCGTGAATGCGGCCATCACTTCGTGAACGTGGAGGCATGCTCACCATGAGCTGCACGAATGCACCACTACTCACCGCGAACGCGGAGGCCAAATATCATGCACCAGACTTCAGCAAAATCAACAATACACTAAGTCTCCGAATGAACCCTCGAGATTTGTTCGGAACCCCGTACACACAAACCATACATACCACCTTACTAAATTCGACGTTCCAGACTCAATGGAACAGTCAGAATTCGAATTCGAGGTCTCCTTGACCTCGAACCCAATAGAGCATAACAAAACTAACTTAAGCCTCAACAACTCAAATCAAGCTCGGGACCTCTAAAAAATTCAACCAAGGCCACTCCCAAGTCTAAAATCATCCCCCGAATCCAACGGAGTTGTCAGAAATCCAATCCGAGCATCTAATCTCTGAATATTGATCTAAGTCAATTCTTTGATCAAAATTTCACAATTTTCCAACTAAAGGCCTCAAATTCACGTTACGGTCCCAAATCTGATTCCGCCAACTCTCCTAGACCAAAATCCACATTTCAAAGCTGACGGTATCAACGGAATCCCCATCCGAGACTCGAAACTCCGAATGACCCCAAAAACCACATTTTGACAACTTAAGCCTTTAGAATTCAAAACTTTTCAAAAACCAAAATTTAACAAGAACTTCACAAAACTAACTTCAAATATCAGTCAAATATGACTCGGGGCAACTCTTGGGAGGGGTAAAACGATCATTTTATGAAAATTACTAAAAATGACCTTCAAGGTCATTACATTAGAGATTTTAAAATATACTAGTTTTTCTGCCCGTGCGTTGCATGTGTAAATATGCACTGTCATGTATTTGCTGTGTAAAATAATTTCAACATAATCAAAGTATTTTTTGACTAAATATTTATATATAAAAAATAAAGTACATGTTTTTGTGATAGATTAATATGAATTATCGTATAATGACTTGATTTTCAAGGTCAGATTTTTGTATCATTAGAATCTTCAAAGATGAAGAATAATTTTTTTAGTCAAATGCATATTATTATTTTTTACTTATTTTGCTTTTATGAGTACAAAATTGTAATAAAACATATCTTATCTAATATTTTTTTTATAAATGATCTCTGTGGTATGTCTTCCTATCGACAGAATTAATTCACACCTATCCCAAATCAGCATACCAAAAATCTAGAGAGAATTTAAACTAAAAATAACTCATACTTCCCCTGTCATAATTTAAGTGAACCTTTTTAACTTTTTTGAAAATTAATTTGACTAATTTTTGAAGAAAATTTGTTTTAGATCAACTCAATATTTTTACCTTAAATTTAGATATCGAAAGCCATACAAAAGAAAATCATAAATTACAATTTTTCTCATGAATATATGTTTAAAAATATACTTTAGAATATATATCAAATTTAAATAGTTTAAATCTTGAAGAACTAAAAGCCCACATAAGTTGAGAAGAGGATGTCCTTGACCTCACGATCTTTAACCTTGTCCATGACCTTAGACTTTACTCTCTCTCTCTCTCTCTCTCTCTCTCTCTCTCTCTCTCTCTCTCTCTCTTTCTCTCTCTCTCTCTCTCAATCTATGTATATATATATCCTCGTTGTACAGTAATTCTATAGTCATTTTTTCTAAAATACACATTTGTAATAAAATTTAAGTATTTTCCTTTTCAATTCAAAATCTCTGCCTTTTATTAAAGAAAAAACTAAAAAAGACAATAACAATTGATGATATGAATGTTCTACGAACATATAATGTTGTGAGCTCTACTATAACTAATGTTCACATATAATATATATTGTGTCAAATGTATGCCTAATACTCCTTCCATTTCAAAAAGAATGATCTAGTTTGACCTGGCATGGAGTTTAAGAAAATATAGAAGATTTTTCAATATTACGGTCCCAAATTAAAGTTATGTCAAATGTATGAAAATGTCCTTTAATCTGGTGGCCTTAAATCTATCACGTGGAAAGCTAAAATTAGAGTGTTTTCAAAAAAGAAAAGAGGTCATTCTTTTTTGAAATAGACTAAAAAAATAAGTAGGTTATTCTTTTTTAAACGGAGAAAGTATAATCAAAGATTGGGTTGAATAAAATAATTATGACTGTAAAATATGAATGAAAGTGTATTTGGGTATCCAAACCAAATGAAGGATAATTTGATCTACTTCTCCTATAGAGGAAAAATAAATGACATTTAGGATGTATTTGATATGAAGGACAATGTTTTTTTATAAAATAAGTGTATTTAATTTCTTACTTATTTTCTTGTGTTCGACATGCAAGTAAATATATAATTCTAAGATATTTGTATATATCTATGAAAAGAATATGGGACGTGGTGGTGGGGTTACGGGTGAGTGGGTAGGTGGGAAATTGGGAATAGGACTATAGGGGTGGGTGAAGATAAGGTTTGTTGGAGGTGTGAGGAGGACACGATGAATTTGAAATGCTACTTGTATAACATGTTTTACTTACTTCAATTAGGCAAGTCATTTTCATTATATGTAAGGAACTTGATCAAACAAACATGAAAAAAAATCATAAAATATTTTTGAGAAAATGTTTTCATCCATACCAAACACAGCCTTACTAATTACTGCAATCTCACTATCTATAACCATTTTGCATCACTTTCTTATCAAGCAAATGCATATTAAAAAAAGTAAGTGATAATTAGTAATACACCATATAACCAATATTCATTAATGAAGTAGTTACTAAAATTTAGATCCCTAACAATAACACATGGTTCATATATATACAAATTCAGACCAAAGAAAATTCATGTGTAGACAAATGACACAATTCCTTATAAAACTTGTCAACTTTCTCTCACGCGCACTTTCATTGCAACCTGTTTGTGTTTTTTCTCTACTCCCTCAAATTACTTAAGATGCTTCGTTATATTTGTGCTTCAACATCTTTTATTTACATTCATGACTCTTTTTTCCTATTACATAGTATTGTATTTGTTTATGAAGAGTATTATAGTAAGCGATCATTTTGAGTACAAAACAAAAAAATAATGTTAAATACAAAAAGCAAAACTTTATAATTTCAATTTTTCAAGAGATAGAATTTTGATGAGATTGAACATAAACAAAAATTGAATTAGTATGGGAGACTTGTCTAAAATAATTTAGATAAAAACATTCATTTCTTCAATAAAGCATACAACGCAAGTAGTGTTTAGATTTTGCACCAGAATTCATTGGACAACCGTGGCCTTCAGAATTTAAAATTTTATAAATGTTTGTATGATCTGATACATTGTGACTCACGTGATTCAGTTTTCATTCCTTAAAATGGAGTTCAATGCGATTATGTTTTATTTTCAATGTCTTTAGTAGGCCGACCGATTAGTGATTGATATTTCATAAAGTTACACAATTTGACTTTGTTCCATACTAAAAGTGCAGAATTTGACCTAATGGTTTCATGCCATTTCAATCTCCTCTTCTTGATCAAACAATGTATATTTTTTTAACTATGATCCATATCTTGCTCTACCCTTTACCCATATTTCAAAAAATAGTTTAAAACTTAACTAACACTTCAAAATGGAAAATTGTAGAGAGGAAATTAGTACGCAATTGGGTTAGTTAACAATTGAAGAAAGAAAAATTGTAGAAAGCAGATTAGTACTTGGTTTGGGGTTTGTTTGTAACCGTTTTATTTTTAATGCAGCCCTTCATATGATGAAGCATTTCGTTTTTCTGGTATAAGTAGTTGGCAAGAGTAACGTTACATTTGGGGTCTCTTCCTTGTGGGGTACCTTAAATTTCATTGAACTTCGAACTTATTCAACTGTTGCAAATCATACTTGACATTTTTTAAGAGAAGAAGAGTAGAAAACTTAAAAAATTGTAGTGTAAAAATGAGAGGAAACTCCCCTATTTATAGCTAACAAATGGTAGTATGAATAGGTACTAATTGTGCCTTATCAGAAAAGTCACAACGCTTTGAAAAATCACTGTTCATCGAAAAAGTCACAACTCACCAGAAAAGTCACAACTCTTAGGAAAAGTCACAAAACTTTGGAAAAGTCAAAACTCATCAGAGAAGTCACAACTCTTTGAAAAAGTCACAATCTTTCGAAAAAGTCACAACTCATTGGAAAAGTCACAACCATTTGGAAAAGTCATTACCCTTCAATGTGAAAAGGTGTCTACTTTTAATATAATATAATTAAATCAATAAACTAATTAAATTGAGTGTTTTAGTTGGGGGTATTATAGTAATTTAACATTTAAGTTTGGGAGTTCATGCTTTTAAGGTAGTATAGATAGATAGATATATAATTAATGTACATAATAAAATAAAATAAGAGACGCATAGGCTTTATAACAAATTCCTAGATATTTTAAATAAATCTGAAACTAGTGTTTAGAAACTATTTAACTATATCACGTTAATGCAAATCAAGATTAAAAGGTCTATACGCGAAATTAATAGAGAATAAAAGAGATGGTGAAACTAATTAACTACATATTTAACTCACACAATATTTAAATAACAATCATAAACGGAGTGAATACTTTAGCTATACCTTGAATTTACTTAAATTAAAATTTACATTAATTTGATTATAAGTGAAAATAATAAGAAAATTTTGGTTTGAAAAAATAAAATACGCGTTTCTACAAGTTACCATATTTGGTTTAATAGTTTAGGTAACTTTTTTCTTAAACATTTTCCAATACAATATAGGAAATGCGTAATTAGTTGTTATTAATATATAACTTGTCTTTACTACTACTCATATATTGATCAACTATCTTTCATCAAAATTTCAGCTTAGGGTTATTAATTAACTTGTTCATTGTTATATTGTGATCTCCATAGTTTAGTCACATTACGCTATGTCGACGCTTTCATGTGATTATGGTACAGAGAATGATAAGACGTTGGAAACAAATAATAAGATTCTTTGGGGTGTGATGTTGAAGAAGTGATATGCAAACATGATCATGAAATCCCAACAACAAGTTCTTGGTGAAGTATTTGATGAAAAAGAAATGAAGAAGAAGGTTGTGTTGTGGGAGAAGCAATTGCAAGAAAAAAAAAAGTAAAGGTGCGGGAAAGAGACAGGGAAGAGGCACAGATCGCTATTGCAAGCATCAAAAGGACAGTTAATTTTGGTGATGGTCTTGAAGCGGAAAGAGATTTGTTAGCCATTATCGATGCTCCAAATTGATGGTAGATTAAAGATCCATATTTGCACATATAATATAGTATACAATACTTGCAATATATACTGTATTATATTTGCCGCCATTTACTTGTTTGTAATTGGTGAGATCATAATAAATTGTTAAAGTTATATAATATACTTGTTAAATGACTTTGGAAATCAATGGAAATTAAATAAATTTATGAGTTTTAGTTGTTCAGTACAGTGCACAGTACTATTTTTGTTGTTAATGGTAGATTCTGTTTTAGATAATATTCTTGAAACAAACTTACTATTCACATGAATATATTGAGATATTTAACCAATACCATTATACTTTAAATTTTAGGCATATGATCAGTTGTAGGTTTGTAGCCTTGCAGTGGCAGTTGCTCCAGAAACCTACAGAAGGACTTTCATATAATATTAGTAGTTGGATTCAATGATATGAACAATGAGGCTTGCTCGGATGGTAAGCGCTAGGGGTATATATAGTTAGTTTGATTTATTTTTTTATTAAATAATAACTAAATCAATTATGTCAATTTATTAAATCTATAATCCAACTTAAACCAACCAAAAAGTCGGTTTTCTCTGTTTTGATTATAGTCAGTTTTTTTCAAATTTTTATTTTTTGTTTTTTTTTCAATTATATCGCGATTGAAAAAGAGATCAAATTGAAAATGTTATTCTCTTGATCGTGTGATTTAATGTATCATTTGAAGTTCCCAATTGATGAGACATCTGATGCCATTGACACACGAGTGAGTAATTATATTGTTTAATGGCATTTTAAGACACTTGAATAAAGAAAATTATATAAAAAAAGAAAGATGTACAAGAACATCTCCAAGAAGTTGTGTTAGGAAAATATATCAAAAACTCACGAAAAGAAACATCATGAGTACTTCGAAAAAAATAAAATCGATTTGATTTGGGTTGAAGGTGTGGCCTATACACCCCCAATAATCGTCCACCACTTTTAACCCTGAGATTGTGGATTTGCGTCACTAAAAGGGAAAAACACTGGGATTGAAAATCTTAAGGAGTAAAAATAAAATATGAAGATAACATTGTTTCTTGTAACAAATTAATATTTTCTCTGCATAACTGTCAAGAACGTACTTAATTTAAACATTTTCTAAGTTCCACTTGACATATATAGTCTATAATAAAAGACATAGGAATAATTGTACTTGTACTTTTGAACAAAGGAATTAAGGGGTTTTAATTTGAAGTACATAAATATATAGTTCATGTTGTAGTGTAAGCAGAAATGCATTTATATAGAGCTTCTAAAACCTATATTTTGTTGATGTACATAATTGTAACTTTTCTTTAAAAAGGACAGAGACAATTTATAACAAAATCCTATATTCTCTTATCAGAGTTTAAATAAATTCGAACCTAGTGTTTAGAAACTATATTACATTAATGAAAATCTAGATTATTAAAAGGTCTATATGCAACATTATTAGAGAATAAAACAGATGGTGAAACTAATTAACTACATATTTAACTCACACAATATTTAAATAACAATCATAAATCGACTAGAATACTTTAGCTATACCTTGAATTTACTTAAACTAAAATTTACAGTAATTTGATCACACGTGAAAATAATAAGAAAATTTTTAGAATTTGAAAAAATAAATCACACGTTTCTAAAAGTTACCATATTTGGGTTCACAGTTTAGGTAAATTTTTTCATAAACCTTTTCCGATACAATATAGGAAAAGCGTAATTAGTTGCTATTTATATATAACTTGTCTTTACTACTACTCATATAACGATCAAACTTTCTTTCATCAAAATTTCAGCTTAGGGATATTAATTAGCTTGTTCATTGTTATATTTTGATCTCCATAGTTTAGTCACATTAAGTTGTGTCAATGTTTTCATGTGATTCTGGCACGAAGAATGATAACATGTTGAAAAAAGATAATAAGATTCTTCGGGCTGCGATATTGAGGGAGCGATATGCAAACATGATCATGAAATCCCAACAACAAGTTCTTGATGAAGTATTTGATGAAAAAAGAAATGAAGAAGAAGGCTGTGTTTTGGGAGAAGCAATTGCAAGAAGAAAAAGTAAAGGTGCGGGAAAGAGATAGGGAAGCGACATGGATCGCTATTGCAAGCATCAAAAGGATAGTTAATTTTGGTGATGATCTTCAAGCAGAAAGAGGTTTGTTGGCAATTATCGATGCTCTAAATCAATGGTAGATTAAAGATCCTTATTTGCACATATGGAATAGTATGCAGTACTAGCAATATATACTGTATTATTTTTGCAGCCATTTACTTGTTTGTAATTGGTGAGATCATAAGAAATTGTTAAAGTTGTATAATTTACTTGTAAATGACTTTGGAAATCAATGGAAATTAAAGAAATTTATGAGTGTTAGTAGTTCAGTACAGTGCACAGTACTATTTTTGTTGTTAATGATAGATTTGTTTTTAGATAATATACTTGAAACAAACTATTCACATGAATACATTGAGATATTTAACCAATACCATCATACTTGCTTCCATTTTTTATGATCAATTTTAGGTTTGTAGCCTTGCAAAATAGATATATATATATATATATATATATATATATATATATTACTTTACTACTAATACTTACTTAGTATATATATACTATATTAGAAAGAGCATATTTCAACATGCATGTTTCATCACATCTAAGGGAATTTTTGTTTTTTTACTATGCAAATATAATTACGTGTTTTGTTCATTGTCTTCAACATACACATCACTGTTTACATGTGTCTTGCTTCATCTTCCAAAGTTTTTACTCATAGCTCTATGCGATATTGTAGTTGTGGATTAACTAAAGGTTTTGGTCATTGGTTGTAGTGTTCTGATTAAAAAAGTTAGGATTGTAAGTGACCACTCTTCATGTGATGCTGGCCAATGATTGCCATTATGAATACAATGTGATAAATTTAATTAATTAATGATGGGTCTAGATTTTTATAAAGTTTTCAATAGTTAAGGATGCTAATTAGGGCTCTAAATTTGGTCACCACTTTATAATTCAAGTTTGGCATATTAATATATGTAATTGAATATTAGATGTATTGTATGATATGAATACCATTATAATTATGCTATTTGGAGGTATTAAGACTTAATCCTAGGCTTGAAATTTGAAAATATGAGAGTTGACATGTTAATTGGCATCAAGATTAGGAACTTGATTATAGATTTGGATGACTTTTTGGGTCTAGGCTAGACATATAGTAATATGAGTGTTGTTAGTTTCGAAATCTTATTGTGATTATTAATGTGAATAGACTGCATTGATACGGAAGCCCAACAAAAGGGGAAGACTCAAGTCCCGGAGTACTTGTTCGATCGTTTGAGGCAAGTGAATTTCTCGATCCTTGTTAAGTATATAGAATAGTATATTTCCTTGTGGTGTGTGTTGGGGAATAATGGGACTTGATGATGGATTGACTTGTTCATATCGAATAATCCTAATGAGGAAAAAGGGGTAGTAAAAGACAACTTGATTATATATTGATATGTGATGTGTTGAGAATGATTAAAAATATTTATTGATTCATAATTGATATTGTATCATGATTGTGTTGTAGTGAATTGTGCATTCATATGTAAATGGTTATCTCCTCATTAATTGTGTGAACATGTCATTTGCATTGGTTCTGAGACATGATTGTGAAAAGTGTTATGTTAAATAGGATGTACCATTTCGAGGGACGTATCGCGCGCCACGACAACTATTATGATTTGAAGGACGTGTCGTATTCCACGATGAATTCTCTTATCGAGGATCATGTCGCACGCCACAATAGATGCATGGAAACATATATCACCCATGGGTCCCGGACTGAGAGACAGCGAGTGGGTATCACTAAGTCAGGTATGCGTTATCATAGTTGACAATAATGCATTTCATTGTATTGTATATCTTTATCATGATGAACTTGTGAGTGTTTTTCTGTGGAACTTGTGATTGATGACTTTATCCAGTGTATTGTTGATCTGAAATTGTCGGATTGTTGTCATTGAGCTATGAACTATGTAAATTGTGAACTGCTAGGTTGGACTGATTTTATGCAGGTTGTAGTTGTGGAGGTTCGGTTGGAGTGTAAGGAGTACCCATATTCTATACTCTTAGCTTTGTGTTTAGTGGTTTGCTTGTTGAGTACTATGTGGTTTGGTACTCACCCCTTGCTTCTACATTTATGTAGGTTACAAGCCCGGATCTTTGTGATGCTCTCTACCCTCTTCTTGTCTGAGGCTTCCTGTGGAGATTTGTGAGGTACATATTTGTCATCTCAGTGGACCTTCTTACTCGTATTTATGATTTTATTCTGTTTTAGAGACAATATGATTTGAAAAATTGTTATCCGCATTAGTAATTGTTATGAAACTTCAAATTTCATTTTATTTCCGCACTTAATCTTAATAGTTGGGTTTGAGGCTGACTTGTCTTGGTGGGATAAGATGAGTGTCATCACATTCACTTTTGGGTCGTGACATCTCACCAAAAATTCCCTTTCTCCGGCATTCATTCCACGTAAGAATTCTTCATATTGTTTCTTTAATTTTTTGTATCATCTTTGTTTTTCTCAAACTTGAAAGTACATTAAAAAAATTTCCTCAATTTTATCTTTCGTTTACCAAATTTGCTCTGGGCATTATTATTTATGTGTCTTGCTTCATCTTTCAGCTTTCTTCCTTCACCGCTTTTTGCTCCTAAATCTCTATTTGTTCACCAAGAATCTCCTCTTATTTTCTCCCATCATATGTAATGCTCCTTCAAATGGATTCTTTGATTTTTCCTAACATTTCAGTTTTCCCGAAACTATGATGGTTGTTTTTGTTCATCTCTGCCTTTTCCCTTTTCTCAGTCTTTCCTAGTAATTGAAATCCTAATACATTTTGTCATGGGATATTTCTATCGTTATTTTTCTCTGAATCTATAACATATGCTGTAAATTCATGCATTGAGCCTTGGAATTTTTATTATTTTTATTTTACAATAGCTTTTACAGAAAATTAGGTGAACGAAAATTGCATTTCTCATTTTTTTGGCTGAATTTGGAATCAAGTGACTAGCTTTTTGTCTTCCATTGATAATATTTGATTTGGGTGTTGTCATATTTGTTTTTTTTTTTAATTTGGGTTTGTTGTTGATGTTCAACTTTGCTTTTGCTTAAGAGACCCCAGTAATTTGAAGCTTTGATTTTTGTTTTATTGTTTCATCTTTTCATTCATCTATGTTACATGTCAAAGCTTTTTGGTCACATGCAGTAATTAATTTGGTCTTCTTTTTGTTTATATGGGTTTTTTCATGTAATTAAACGAAGAAAATTTTACTAAAGATTTGATTCAGACTGAGTCAACTTTCTAGGCCGTTGTTGTATGTTCAACTTAGAGTTTCTTCGTCTTACTTAGAGCTGTCAATATGGGCTGACCCACCCCATCCGGGCTATCCCATACAGGCTTTGAGATTTGATAGGCCAGGCCGGGCTGTCCCATTTTTTTTGTGGGCCAGAAAATGGTGAGCCCAACCAACAAGTACATGGGCTACGGGCTGTGCCGGGCCAGCTCACTTTTTTAAAAAGTATATTTTAAAATTAAATTATGATTTAAAAATATTATCATAAATATTGACGAGATAATATTACATGGGGTTAGTGTGCCTACTTGTTAATCTAATCCACAAATAAAATTATCTTTATAATATTTATTAAGTTCGATTTCAATTAAAAGTATAAATAGCTAAATAAAAATATTAACCTAATTGTTTCCAATGATCATAATAAAACACAATAAATATGACAATATTCCATAGGCTACAACCTACGTAATGATTCCCTAGAAATTTTAGGGAATTTTTATTTTATGTAGTACATATTTTATAAACATAATTTGTATTTAAATTTTAATATTGAAAATTTTAAATAGATTTTGAGTTTGGACTCTTGTTATTTTCAAAATTCTATTTTATTTTTATTTTTAATTAATTTTTATTTGGCCCACAGGCCAGCCCTACCCATATTTCTCAAGCCCCACAAATCAGCAGACTTATTCAGGTCGGGCTAAAAAGCCCTTTTCTTAAATGAGCTTCAAAAATCTTAGCCCAGCCTTATCAAATCACGAGTTAGGCCAGGCCGACCCAACGGGCCTAGCCCATATTGACGGCTCTAGTCTTATTGCACTGAAGTTTTGATTACTTCCCCTTGCAGTGTGAAATTAAGAATTTGCAACTATTTTTACCAGAATTTCAACTACTGGTATAGTGGTATGTCCGTCGAACCGTGCATTAGTTTTAGCTATATTTATTGAGTTCTGTAGAGTGATTTGGTTAGTTATTATTAATTAGGAGTGTCGCCACAAATTTGTTGTACTACGTGCAATGAATAAGGAACAATCAGTTTCTCTGGTCTTAGAGATGTCTCTTGACTATGTTAAAGTGTTGAGGATTAAAAGCTAGGTGCAAAATGTCATTTCTCCTTGTGCCTTATGCAAGTACTACCTTTAGTTTTATTTTAGCTAATCTTGATCATTTGGATAAAAAAATGTGAAAGTTATCCCAATCTATTAAGTGAAGATGTAAAAACTTAAAAACAATAACCTCAAAGACTAGTGTTATGCCTTGGATTGCAGTGGAGTGTCATGATTCTGCATTCAGCATGCAACTTTTGTGGCTGAGTCGTAGTTTCAACTGTTTTAGGCCTATTTGGCAGCTATTAGATGTCTCTTATGAGTCAGCAAACTTGGTTTCATTTGTTTTCCTTCCAATCATCTTTTCCCCTGCTTTCAGATTCCTGAAAGATGAATGTTGATCTTTATGGGAAGTGCCAAAAATTGAATGCAATTTTTGTTTAAAATGGAATTCAACAATGATTATATATATGATTTAGCAAGCACTATAGTGCTTTCTCTTCACTCATCTCTTTTTAAATTTTTTATATGTACTGCCTTCGTTTTAATTTGTTTGACTAAACAATGTCCGTTTAAATCCTATGGTCATAAACTAAAGATGTGTATAATGTACCAAAATGTCTTGTGAATCTTGTGATCTCCAATATGTCATGTAGAATGTTGGGTATAAAAGTTACTAAATATAAAAAGAGACATTATTTTTAAAAAAAAGTAAGATAAACAAACTAAAACGCGAGTACAAAATTCTAGGTATACACAATAACTAGGATAAGCAGGGGATATATTAAAATACATATCTCATGTGTGAATCCCTTATTATATAGAGTTCCATTAATCCTTTATATTAGAAAAGGCTTAATTTCAACATGTTTGTTTCATGTCTTTTAATTCAAATCTGAGGGTGTTTTTGTCTTCTTAGTGTTTTATTTTAGCTTATGTGTCTTGTAGAGGTGTGTTGAATGGACACATCATTATTTATCTATCAGGCTTCATCTTTCAGCTTTCTTCCTTCATCGCTCTTTGCTCCTAAATCTCTATTTTGTTCACAAAAAATCTCCTCTTATTTTTCCCATTCATATGTAAGGCTCCTCCAAATTGATTCTTTGATTTTTCCTAACATTTCAGTTTCCCCAAAACTATGATGGTTGTTTTTGTTCATCTCTGCCTTTTCCCTTTTCTCAGTCTTTCCTTGTAGTTGAAATCCTAATCCATTTTTCCATGGGTTATTTCTATTGTTATATATATATCAACTAACTTATGAAATAATATGAATGTAGCATTGTTTTATCATAGAAAATAAAAATAATGTTCAAATTTGTTGTTAATCGTAGAGCATGGTACATTCATAAATGAATTCAAAATAAAAGCAGTTAGTTAGTGATAATAACAAAAATGTGATATAAAATTAGATTTCATAGGGTCAACCTTATAATTATTGGTGCATCTTCCCTGTAATAGTGCATAGTCAGTTGTAGTTGTTAGTTAGTTATTTACTGTTGTTGGTCTTCACTTGTATTTAAAAAAGTTTCTCCCCACATTGTAAAAATATAATAGATTTCATTGTTTTCCATCCTGAATCTTTATGGTATCAGGGCTCTTCTAAACTCTAACGAGTATCAATAAATCTGTTCGTCTCTTTAATTTTTTTTCCCGTTCCTCTATCATGGCGACTCCAAGCACTTCTGTCATCGCTATTGATAACACCACCCACCTGGTTCAATTTAATCCAGGCTCCCAACTACCTATAAAGCTAACGGGTCCAAGCAATTTTGTTATTTGGAAGTCTCAGGTTGAATCTCTCATGTTAGGTCACGACTTTTATGGTTATCTAGATGAAACCATGACAGTGCCATCCAAGATTGTCCTTGAGAATGCTTCAGAGGTACCCAGCCCTAAGAACAAAATCTGGTTTCGACAGGACCAGTTGATTCGCAATGCCTTGATGGCATCAGTCTACTAAACCATCACCTCTGCAATCACAAAAACCTCCACCTCCAAGCAAGCCTGGGACGCACTGCATCACTTGTATGCCAACAAATCTCATACACGAGTTTTCAGTCTTCGCAACTCCTTAGCCAGAATTACAAAATATTCTCGTAGTATGATTGTGAATCTACAAGAGATCAAGAATGTTGTAGACGAACTTTCAACTGCAAGAGCTCCATTTCCAGATGACGAAGTTGTTGTAAAAATACTCAGTGGCTTAGGGCCTGAGTATGATTCAATTTCTGCTGCCATCCAAGCACGAGATGCTCCTATCTCGTATGCATACATGTATAACAAGCTTCTTAATAGAGAGCTCCTTATTCAACATAAAGAGATTCACCAAGCAGCTACCTCCATAACTGCTGCGAATGTGCAAAGGTCTTTTCAAGCTAATTCTTCACCTCACAACCATAGGCGAGGCCAACCATGGTGTCCACAAAATTATAGACTGCAACATGCATCACACACCAATCCAAATTGTTGTACAATTGCATCAACCAAAAGAGCGCCTACTGGAGAGAAGCTATGAAACTTGAGTTTGATGTCTTAATGACCAATCTGACCTGGGAGCTCGTACCACCATCTACTTCACACAATGTGGTTGACTGCAAATGGATTTATTGTATCAAAACCAAACCAGATGGAAGTGTGGATAGGTATAAAGCTCGGTTGGTTGCAAAAGTTTTACTCAACGTCCGGGTTTAGATTATCACTCTACCTTCAGCCCAGTCATTAAACCTGTTACTGTTATATTGGTTTTATCACTTGCATTTCAGTACAATTGGCCCTTGCACCAGTTGGACGTGAATACTGCATTTCTTCAAGGTCACATTAATGAAGATGTCTATATGCGCCAACCACCTGGGTATGCTCATCCTGATATTCCTCATTATGTGTTAAAATTAAAGAAAGCAATTTACGGCCTGAAGCAGGCTTCTTGCGCATGGTATTCTGAGTTAAAGTGATTCCTTATCCAAATGGGATTTCAAAAATCAAACTCTAACTCCTCCTTTTTTATTCGTCATCACAGTAGAACGCTAGTTTACAATCTTTTACACGTTGATGACAATATTATTACTGGTTCTAATTCTGATGTTATTCAACAAGCTATTCAAGTTCTTTGATCTCAATTCTCTCTCAAAGATTTGGGACAATTGCACTACTTCTTAGGTGTTGAGGTCCTTCGAATGAAAACTGGAATCATTCTTTCTCAAGCCAAGTATGTTTCTGATCTTCTAGTTGCCCATAATAAGTGATAAGAATCGGGTTACCAGAATAAATAAGAAAATAATGCGGAAGCAAAATTATTTAAATTAAAGATAGAAATTGAAAGATATGTGAAATTCAAAAATAAAATCCCCAAATTTCAGGATAAAGTGCTAAGAACCCTAATTGATCTTAGTATTCAAAATTAGCGAATTAAAACTAATTATGATACTAATTGAGTCAATTCAAGAACTTAGATCATAAGTGATCTAGACCCCAATTGCGAAGAAATTAGAGACAATAATTAGTATAAGACTAATCACCTTCTTTAATTTACGAATAGAAACCAAAGATATCAAATTAATAATTAATCTTACCTCTTAAAGAATCGTTCTTATAAGGTTGTAAGATAAATTTATAGTCAGTACATACAAAGGTGTAAAGAAGAGAAACCTCTCAAATAGTATTAATCATGTCTGTTAAAAACAATAAAGTAAACCCCTATAATGTGATTTGAGGCTTGAAATATCGAGGACTATATATAGATAATTAAATTGAGAAGACGAAAGTAATTTTGAAGATAGATAAGGATGAACTTAATAAGATAAGATTGATATATAGCTATAGCTCTTTTAGAAAAAAAATCACGATATTTTAATATTTGGTCAATACTTATTTATTATTTGTAAAAGGTGACACTTTTAGAAAAAACATTACGATATTTGGATATTTGGTCAATACTTATTTATTATTTGTAGAAGGTGACTCTTTTAGAAAAAAAATTACGATATTTGGATATTTGGTCAATACTTATTTATTATTTATAGAAGGTGGATCTTTTAGAATAAAAATCACGATATTTAATTATCTGGTCAATACTTGATGGCAGATAGGTCAGTAAAGAGGCCCATCGACATTTTATGCGATGTGTTGGTCAAGGTGGAAAGTTTCATTTTTCCAGTCGACTTTGTGATTTTGGACTGCAATGTTGACTTTGAAGTTCCCATACTTTTGGGAAGGACATTCTTAGGAAAGCACTGGTTGATGTGGAGAGTGATGAGATTAAGTTCAGGCTGAATAAGGAAGAGGTGAAATTTAAAGTGTGTAAGTCGATAAAGCAACCGCAAGATGTGAGTGCGGTGTCCGCAATTGATATATCTGAAGAAGGGATCATTGAAGCATCTATAGAGGAAAGGTTTACTGTAGAGATATTGTTGTAGTGCTTATGAACTTTGATGAGGCTTTCCGAGTAGATTATGGGGAGACTCTAAATGCACTACAGGGAATAGGGTGATGAATGTTCTAATGCAACACATTCACGAGGTGTCATACTTAATGTTATTTGTGATGATATAGTATTGCTTGACGAGACATAAAGTGGAATTGACACACAGCTGGGATTTGGGCACGGACCCTAGCGTCAAAAAGTTTCATGTTGAGCAGGACAAATATTAAATACTTGGAGTAAATAATCAATGATGTGCCCTATGAAGCATACCTGATGCTTGACACTCAGGTTATCCCCAAAGGAAAACGTTTCAAGTACCTAGGGTTAGTAGTTCAAGGTAAAGGGGATGAGAGGATGTCACACATCATACTTGGGCGAGAAGAATGAAATGGAGACTCTCATCTATTGTTCAATGTCATAATTTGCTGTCAATACTTAAGGTAAGTTCTTTACAGTGGTGGCTAGACAAACTATGTTATATGGGGAAGAGTGTTATCTAGTCAACAACTCCCATGTACAAAAGATGAGACTAGCAAAGATAAGAAGTATGTGTGGGCGTTTTCATTCATTAAAATGGAGTTCAATGCGATTATGTTATTATTTTTTGTGTCTATAGTAGGCCGGACGATTAGAGATTGATAGTCTATAATGTTGCACAATTTGACTTTGTTCCATACTAAAAGTGCAGAATTTGACCTAATGTTTTCATATCACTTTAATCTCCTCTTCTTGATCAAACATTGTATATTTTTTTCACTGTTCCATATCTTGCTCTACACTTTACCCAAAAATTTAAAACTCAATTAACGCTTCAAAAAGGAAAAGCTCAGAGAGCAAATTAGTATGCATTTGGGTTAGTTAACAATTGAAGAAAGAAAAAGGGTAGAAAGCAGATTAGTACTTGGTTTGGGGTTTGTTTGTTGTTGTTTTATTTTTAATGCAGCCCTTCATATGATGTAGCGTTTGGTTTTTATGGTATAAGTAGTTGGTAAGATGAACGTTACATCAGGGGTCTCTTCCTTGTGTGGTACCTTAAATTTCCTTGAACTTAATGTATTTTAAGGATGTACCTGAAGGTGGCTAATAATCTGCATCCTGGTAAGACCAGACACCTCATGCTGCATCACCTCATAAATCTCATTTAGGTAACATCCTGCATGTTCCATAAGAACATAAATTGAATTTAATAACTTTAATATTCTTAGATAAGGCTAAGGTACATGTGAATACACGAATTACTACGCTTAATGTCAAACAAGTAGACATTAACTATAAGTATTAATTCTTATTTTTCATATCATTACATATTAATGAATTGTCAAGAAATTAATTAATAGTGAAGCAAACTTACTTCCTTCACCAAGTTGATATACAACTTTCATGAATTTAGCATGAAGATCATTTGTCCATTCTCTGCAATCTTTTCGCCTAACAACCTTATTGATAGCCGTCTTTGAATTTCTCCTTCATTAGTCCCTTTCATATTTTTCTACCTCTTTTCCTCCTCAACTTGTATTTTCCATTTGTCACGACATCATTTTCAACCTCATCAATATTATTTTTTTGTTCCCCATCACTAGCCACATTTTTCTTCTCTCTGGGTTGTACTTCATTTTCTCCAACAATGTCAGTATTACCAATATCATCAACATTCATATGAGCTCTATTTTTTTCTAATCCTTTTGTCAATTTCTCTCTTTGTTTTTTTTCACTCAATACAAATTGCCACAAGTATTTCATAATTTCCTCATCAAATGGCTTTTTGAGGTAAAGATAAGCTCCATCTTCTAAAACCTTCTTTTCTATGAGCTCACTGTGTTCATCACATACTACTGCATAATTAGTTTGGAAAGCTATAAATTAGAATTGAGTTATATTACACATTATGTGAATAGTTAATTCATGCATATACATTAAATTTTATTCATTATAACAGTAATATTACAAAGCAATTGTCTATCATATACTAAAAGAATCTAAATTAGAGATCAATAATTTGTGTCGCTAGAAAACACAATTCTTTACTAATCCTATTTAATATATAATGGATAATAGAGAATTCATTTAACTATGAACTATTTAATGATAGATTAATGGTGGATTTTGTATCTAAATTCTTATAGTGTAGTAGTTAAAATAACTGACTTTACCTACAATAGATGTCATAAGTGAAAGAGTAGAATAAAATACGTACCGATTGAAATTATATCCAAGGCCACAACTTGTGTTAAGAGGTTAAAAGAAATCATGATTGATGGATGAATATTGATTATCATCACATCAATTTTTTGCTTTCCTTTGGAGAGCATTGACATTGCTTCTAAAGTTGTACCAACCACCGTAACTACATCAACACTCTTTAAAAGTAAGTGAAAAAAACTGTACACAAAATTATCACAAGGGCTTATTTATTTCTCATATACAAATTCAATTATAAATTTTATTATTATATTGCTATACTTTAGTTTATACAATTGAGCATATTAATCAACTTACATATATTATAATCAATGTGTGCAATCATAGACATGTTTACATAATAAAGCTACAATATTATTTAGAATAAATAATTGAATTATATAGAATTAAGAAGATCATGAGTAAATATATTGTTAAAGAATTGATTTCAACTTATTTACATGACTTGTTAGAAATAAATATTGCATAAAGATAACTATCGACACCCATATATAATAGGATAAACAATTTGACATCTATAAGATACTAATCCAATTGAATTTTAAGATATCAATAAAAATTTATATGACATTCATGTGTTATTGCATGTTTAATATTTTATTGTATTAATGTTTAGATGAATTCAAGAATCTTAGCTATGCATGATACAACAATAATAACATACACAATAAAATCTCCTAATTGGAGTTTGGAGAAGGTAGAGTGTACACAAATCTTATCACTACCTCGTGAAGGTAGAGAGGTTTTCGAAATACCATTGACTCAAATGCATCAATATAAGGTATATAGAAGAAAAAATAATGAAAAAAAACATAAAAGTTAAAAAGAGAAGCAATATAAAACCTAAAAGAAGAATATGACCAACAACAAAATAGTGCAGTAGTCGAAACCGAGTAAATAAATGATTATAGGTATCAAGAACTAGAACTACAAGATACTTAGCCGCAATTCATATAAACGATGAAAAGACTACAAGTTTACAAAAAAGTCATAAATTGATATAGAATACTAAGCCGCAATTGACAAAGTACACTTTCTAAAAAAGGTACTACGTATTACTCCCTCTAGTTCAATTTATTTATTTTGTTTTCTCTTGGGATGGAGTTTAAGAAACTAAATAAAACTTTTGAATCTCTTGGTCTTAGGTTAAAGATATGTCAAATGTACTAAAATGCGTTTTAATCTTGTGGTCTTAAGTATATCATGTGAAAAGTTGAAATTAAAGAGTAATAAAACAAAAAAAGAAAATGAGTCATTCTTTCTTAAAATGACTTAAAAATAAAATAAGACATAAATTAAAATGAGGGGATATAATAGTTCTGAACGAATTAGAATGAGGATGTATTTTTATTTACATTTCGTTATTCGTGTAGAGTTCGAGTTATAAGTTAAAGGTCATGGGGAACACAATCCTAGTTTCTTTAAATCAAACATCAAATCTTGAAACTATTGGTTGCTACTATTATAATTCAACTTTAACAAGAAATTGGTTACTTGAATTCAAAACAAACGTATATTTAATTTTTGCAATTTACTTTTCTTTTGAAATATTAATCGCAACTGAATAAAAGCACTAGTACGTTTATTTCTACTGTAAGTACCCTGTGGGATCGAGCTCAACTCCAGTTGAGTTCTAAAATAATTGACTTCGACCGTTTATACTTCTTAATTGAGATGTCAGTTTGGACGTATGAAATTTTGGCGCCGCTTCCGGGGAATTTCAGTTAAGAAATATTCTATTAGTGATTACTTTAGTTGTATGGGTGTTTCCAAATTTTACTTCTTGTGTTTGTCTGTGTCCTCTACAGGAAATTCAGGTAGTGCATGTCAAATACTAGAAGTAAGGGAGCTCCTTTGATTCCTTACGATCCGAAGTTGAGATGAACCATTAGGAGGATGGTGAATGCACATGAACTTGAAGCCTAAAGGCAGAGGCTGAGAATGAATGCTGAGGCCCTCGCTAGGGGTGCTCACAATAATGCCAATGACCCAAACAGAGTAAACGTTGAGGACGAAGAAGAAGAAGAGTTAGCACCTCCTCAACAACAACAACTAGCTCCAAGAGGTCGAGGCCAACGATCGACATGTGCGGCATTTAAAGAGGATGATTTAGGACTAGATGGAGCTGGAGCTACTGAAGCTATAGTACTTCCAGTACTACCACAAGGATTCAAATTCAGTATCATCAGTACCATGATTCAACTGTTGAACCTGAAAGGGTTGTTTAGAGGTACAACTGGTGAAGACGCGCATCAGCACTTGATGAACTTCGTCCCTACTTGCAAATTGGCTGAGATTCCAGGGTCAGCCAAATTGTAATAAGACTAAGACTACTTCGATTGTCTCTCACTGGGGAAGCAATAAATTGGCTGAATGAGTTGCGACATGACTCAATCAGAACTCGAGGAGAATTGAAAGGAAAAGCTTTCATGGAGAGATTTTTTCCACATGCAAAAGAGCTGTAAATGAAAGACAAGATAGGTTCTCACAAGCAGTTACCCAGAGAAGTTTTGCATAATACATGGTGGTGGTTCAGCTAGAAACTAAAGAAAAGCCCAACTCACGACCTCACGGAAAGGCATTTATAACAAGCATTTTACAGATCACTAAATTTTGTGACTAAGCCAGTGGTGGATGTAATATGCGGTAGATCCTTCATGAGGAAACCTTTCCTAGAAATTGTATAGATTATGGATGACATGTCAAAGAATAATAGAGCTTAGCACACCAGAGATGTAGATATCAGAGATCTTGGCTTCACATTTGAGTTAACTGCAGAATAAAGAAAGAGAGAGGAAGAACGTGACCAGGACATGGCTCATATGAAAACACAGATAGATTTGCTCACAAAACATGTTTTAGCTGCTGGAGTAGAAAAGGTGAATGTGGTTGGTGCCGCGGGTAGATATGCAGATCAGGAATTTTATTTTGATGAAGAAGCGAAACATATGAACAACCAGGGGGATTTAAGGAATTATAACTCTTTTAACCATGGTTATAATTCTGGGAATCAAGGTAGGAACTATTAGAGGGATGGTCAGTATGATAGATCTGGAAACAGAGATCAAGGTAATTGGCATAGTAGAGATGGGTATAAGAATAACCGAAGTGGTGCGTATGTTCCTCCTGGGAATAGAGATCGAGCGAGTAGTGGGCCTAGTGGGTCCACTATGGAAGACATGCTAGCAAAGGTGTTGCAGAAGGTTGAATCTATAGATATGGGGGGTAAAAGAGCTGAAGAATGATTTCTCCAACGTGAGTCAGCTGGTAGACTCAGACACAACCTCCATCAAGCAGTTAGAACAACAGTTGGGACAACTCTCTGCCTCATTTAACAAAAGAAAAAATGGAACACTGCCTAGCGATTATATTCTAAACCCGAAGAAGGATGGCCAATGTATGACTATCACCACTAGCAGTGGTAAATCACTGCCCGTACCTATACCTGCAAGTATTGAGTATGAAGAAAGTGCAGATATAGGTGCTGGAAAAGATGGAAGTGTGGAAGAGTTAGAAGATCCAGATGTAACTAGAGAGGTTGAAAGATTGCCAGCAGCCGCTGAAAGTTTACGCAGAACTAAAAAATCTACAGTAGAGGCATCACAACCTTTACAGCAGATTCCCCATTCCCTCAAAGGCTCAAGAAGAAAGCCGAGGAAGGAAAATTCTTGAAATTCATATCCATGCTTCATCACCTATCAATAAACACTCCACGAGTAGAAGCCTTGGAACAGATGTCAGGCTATGCTAAGTTGATGAAATACTTTGTGACCAAGAAGAAGGCAGGTTGTTTTGAGCCTGTAGACAATATTCACCATTCTTGTGTTATTGCTACAAGGTCCTTGGTGCAGAAAAAAGAGGACCCAGGTGCATTTACTATACCTTGCAATTTTGGCACATTCGAGTTCGCTAAAGCTCTGTGTGACTTGGGAGCTAGTATAAACCTCATGCCGCTAGCAATATACAAACAACTAGGATTGGGACTCCAAAGCTCATACTCTCATAGCAAGTTATGTACATCTAAACACCTTTCAACACTATTAGGTAATTTTCACTCTTCTCCTCTCGGTCTTAGAGTGTTTTAAATCTTACCCTTGTGTATTTGTTAAGAAGATAATCCTCTCTCGAGCTCAAATCTTTAAAACAAGTTAATAGAATTTGTTTCTAGATTTTCCTAATTAACACTTTTCTCTCAAACAAGTTATAAATACAGGCATGTTCTGATGTGTGCACTCATTAGAGAACATTCAACACGAATATAGAAATGATATATGCGGTTGTCAATCAAAAGTTACTCATGTTTGATTCCGACGATAAGTTTTAGTCATGGTTCTCACAACCCTAGTTGTGGTGTTTAGCTACTCATATTCTCAATGAAACAAATAGTAGAGATTATTGGAAGCATAATGAAGTAGACTTACAATAATTGCAAATCCAAAAGATTCTTGATTATAAGCGCCAAATCAAGATCACAAGTATCAATGAAAACGTATAAAAAAGGAAACTATCATTTATTCTCTACCAAAACTTGTCTCAGAGTATCGATAATAATCTCAAAATAAAACCCAAAGTGATTTAAAATAGTCTTAGAAAAGATTCTTACACGAAGTAGGAGAACATAACAGTCGACAATGTCTACGAGCAGGCTAAACGGCCCGTGAACCTTTTCAAGGTCCGTAAAAGCCTCTCGTGGTCCCACAATTAATCAATTTCATCAACTTCAGCTGCAGCCTCTTCATGAGCCACTGTATGCTCCGTACAAGATACCACGGTCCGTCTAGGGTCTCGTCTGGACATACTCCACTTCCTTTCTTCCAGGTCACTTTCACGATCCAGTCGACGAGACATTTAAAGGTCTATGACTCATTTAGCCTCCCGTTCAGTCGCACTTCATTCAAATTTTTCATCTTTCTCTTCCGATTTCTTTTCAAAGTAATATTTCCTGCATATTAAACAAAAGAACCATCATATCCACATAAACATGCTTGAATTCTTGCACTAATCCTTTTTTTTGGGGGTCAAATGTGCTATAAGTTCACGGCACATCAGCATTCTCCTTGTCAGTCCGTGGTAGGAAGTTCGAATCAATATGTTCACAAGGATTATGGTTCAATCTTGTCTTTGTGGCTCGTACCTTTTGCACCTTTTCCAGAGGCTCGACATATCTATTAGGTCCTCTAAACTAAAACCTCACCCAATCATGGATGGACACCTCATGGACACCGTCTTTCGCTAATCTATAGAAGTCCGAAAATAAATATAGGCAACTTTTGGAAAGAAGCAATTCTCTTTGAGAATCAATCTGTGTCAATTCTTTCACAGAGGTATCGACTTCGTCATAAAAGTACCCTTGTACAGGAAGACCTCAAATTGGTTGTAAGTCCCAAAGTGATATGGACATCTCTCCAATGAAAGTAGAAAGTGCATTGGTAGATGGACGCCAAAGCTCATAAAAAGCATGTAGCATGTTGTCGTCATAGTCGTATGTGAACAAAGAAGTATACACAACATCATAAATCTTGATGAGCTCCAAAATCTCCTTGTGGAGGGGTAGCACATCCTCTACCCATTCCCAGTAACCAAGTGTGTAGCATACATTGCCAAAGTTAAAAGAGGGAACACTCCAATTGCCGAAACATCCATCAGTATTAGAAGATTTAGAAGATGCTACGTCATGATGAATTGCAGATTTCAGTAAAGGAACTTTCATACGAGTAGCCTTGCTCGAGAAGCTTCTCATGATGTCTTTGGTATCCATTTTTACCATTCTTTAAGAAGAAGAGATTCATCAAACGTCCCACTTACAAGGGAGAAGACGCTGATAGCCGGAGGCTGAACCTCAAAAAGTAGGACTTTGGCATTCGGATTCTGTTGGTCACCCACTTCTTCAAGAAGAGGATGCAGCGTATCTCGGTCAGGAAAGTGCATCATATTGCGGGATCAAAGTCGTAATGCCCTATCCAAAATCTGCAAAATTAATTAAAAGGAACAAGTTAGATTTGTAACAACATGTCCAAAGTATAGGTGGTAACCCCAAATTTTTGCGATTGTCGGAAGGCTGATTTCGAATAGAAAACTAAACGAGTACATATGCAATCTAATCGTGGTTTTCATATATGATGTAGCCCTATGATTTTTCTTTCCAACTCTGCAAACTTCTTGTGATTTTGTTATTCCTACGTCGAGATATAATATTTTTTCGTGAAGCCGCACAAAGCTGGTGCAGTCAGTTCATCAAAACTTTAAGCTGATTTCAAAAAATTACCTGACTGAATCCGCGAGTTGTCTGATCTTGATTTTAAGATATGTTGTAGCTCTACAAGTCTATTTTCTAAAAAATCAAATGGATTATGACTTCGTTATTCCTACATCGAGATATGATTTTTTTCGTGAAGCAGCACAAAGCTGGTGCAGTCAGTTCATCAGAACTTTAAGCTAATTTCAAAAAATTACCTGAGTGAATTCGATATTTGTTTCATCGTGATTTTTGAATATGTTGTAGCTCTACGAGTCTTTTTTAAATTTTGTATTTCTATGATGAGATATGAATTTTCTACCACAGTTGTGCTGAGCTGAAGAAAAAGTGACGAAAATCAGAGTTGGGAAAAGGACTTACCGGAGAGCAAGGGACTCAATTGAACTTGGTGATGCAACAAATCGATATAAAATCACCAGGGGAATGTGGGTGTATATAGATTTCAAAATATGGAGATATCAATTTGATTCCTACAAATTACGAAAAATTATAATAATGGAAAGTTTGATTCCTACAAATTATGGAAATTATGGTAAGTTTTCATAGGAATCAAATTATGGTAAGTTTTCCTAGGAACCAAATTATGGTAAGTTTTCCTAAGAACCAAATTATGGTAATTCCATTGGAATCAAAACATGGAAAAAAATCCTAAAACCGAGTGAATAACGCGTAAAGTTTCCCTGAAAACCAACAAAAAAAGGAGGGCTTCAACACATTTTCTCCTTCAAGTTGCAATAAAGGATGACAACTATCAAAGTTACCTCAAATTGCACAAACATTATGTGATTATGGAGATGTTTAACAAAAAAAACGTTACTTCAAGTTACACATATGTTTCCGCACCAAATCGGGGGAATTATTCCTCACAACCAACTATGGCAAATTTTGAAAAGTTTTCTACATACACGTGAGAAGGCCTCCCAATGAGGTTAGACTCACGTAATGAGAATTTGAAGTCCTTACATTTTTAAGTGATCGAGCAAAATTGTAGGAGAACCTGTCGGAAGGGCGTTCAACCCCAAGGAAAGCAATGCCTAAAATTTGTGTTGAAATCATAAGCTTCTTATCACCAAATCAAGCTTGTAGACGCATTCCTTGCTCTTCGAATTGATAGTCATTTCGTAGTTGATGACCCGAATAAAATCATTAAGCTACAAAGAAATACCATGCGATAAGTCTTCATGAGATGGAAATACTTCAAATCAAAAATGAGTTGGTAAATATCCAAAAATCAAATAATCTCTTACAAATGAGACGATGCTGTCAGAAAGACTCCGGTACATGTTGATTTGGATAACCTCAACGTGTCGGCATAGTCATTTCTTATGAAGTTTCAAATGTTTCTCCAAAGATCAACTATGTGAGAAAAAAGCATTTCCTTCACAAATACTTCAAGGCGCGTCTTTACAAGTTCGACAATTCGAGGACCCCAACAAGCTTCGAAGCAAGGGGCATTTGTAGATAGGAGTGTGCATTCAGTTTTTCAGTTTGGTTTAGTACTATTCGGTTTGATTTTTGAATTTAAAAAAGTGTGACCAAATCCAAACCAAAATAAATTTTGTTTGGTTTGGTTCTTCTCTTTTTTGTTTGGTTTTTTTCATTTTGGTTATTCGGTTATGTTAATAATTAATAACATTATCAAAGTTATATTTGAAATTTGAATATATATATATATATTAAGAGAAGTCTATTAAATATACTTTCTAATATAAATCATAAGTAAAACTTAAAACACAATACTTATAAGTATACCAATTATAGATGTCAAAACATAAAATATAAACTTAATCATTATGAAATGCAATAACTAAAAAGGAACAAAAGTGGTTAACTCCAAACCTAAAAATTATATATATATATATATAATTCATTTTTTTGGTTTTTCAATTTTTATTTTTCTAAATCTGAAATCAAAACCAAATAAAGTAAATTATAAATCTAAAACTAAACCAAAAAACCAATTCAAATTAAAATTCGATTTGATTTTGTTTAATTTTTCGGTTTAATCCTAATAGTGCACACGCCTATTTTTAGACAGTGAAGTTTTATTGATAAATCTATATTAAATTTGGATTAAATCTTAAATTCATGATACATTGACCAAGTCAAATTATTGGTAAATAAAGTCAGATTTGTTGTAAAACCAAAGCAAAATAAGACATGATTATAGAATATGAGAGCAATAGAAATATAGAGAAAAGAGATGATAGTTTTTCTTATTCTTCCAAGTATTCAAGTGTATACAATATGAATCCTTATGCCTCTATTTATAGTGTAACATAGAGGCATACAAAAGGTTAGTCATAAACATGATATTAATCATGAATATAATAGAGGAGTTTATGAAGGTGTAAGGTTACAAGAATAATGGTCATAAAGGTGGACGTTATCTTCATAATGGAGGGAAGTAATGGAGATTATTGGTGAGAGTAACTTCTTGGTGTAGTGGACATCCACACTATAATATTTTATAACACTCCCCCTTGGATGTCCATAGATAATATGTCTCGTTAAAACCTTACTAGGAAAAATCCTAGTGAAGGAAAAAGAGTACACATATCTTTTAATACGCATTATTTATTGCCTCATTAAAAACCTTGCCAGGAAAACCAGTGGGACAAAATCTCAGTCAAGGAAAAAAGAGTACAACGCGTATTATACTCCCCCTGATCAAAATACCACTTAATTTATTGTGATGATGTCATCCAATCTAATATACCTGTTTCTCAGATGTTGATATTGATAGTGTCTTTGTAATCAAATCACATTCACGAAGATGTTGCATTCTTGAACTCATCCAGATATATCATTTTATGGTTTCATCGATATGCTGAGGCTTTGATCTTATCCAAATACATTCTTAAAAATTACTTTATTCATGACCTCACTAATGCATGTAAATTACTCATTCAACTAGTTCATAGCAACAATCAAGTTGTGGACACTTTCATTTCCAATTGATTTTCTTGTAGAATAACTTGATATAACTTCGGTGTGATACGACTTACTCCCGACTATGATATAATTGCTTGAATATGATAGGTCTTTGTCACGACCTAATGTACCCCCTAGACGTGACATGGCGTACAAGACACCGAAAGGCCTCATACAAGCCACTTATCATGCATAATACAAGATCATAGAAATTAAAGAGTTCAAAAGACAACTTCATAACCAAAGAGTTTTATCAAAAGTAGTGGAAGTCTATAGATAATCTCAAAGCCATCTATCAAAAGAATAGAAAAAAAACGTTGGGACGTAACCCAATACATGTCCAAAACTAAAGAAACATAAAAGAATAACAAGGCAATGTCCTCGAACATATGAGGACTCACCAAGTCTTCAAGGCTCTTCTATGACAAGCTCTAGCCACGAGTAGATAAGGAGGAGTCACCACGCCCTACATCAATAGAATCAATGTAGGCAAGAGTATGCTTTAGTACAAACATGTACCAAGTATGATAACTATGCATAAAAACATTTAATCATTCTAAAAGGGAGCATTTACATGACATGCAAAGACCAAGCTAAAACACGAGGTAAAAGAGGTTAGAAATATAAGTCACAGGATCATGTTCAATGCAAGCTAAACATGCTTAAAACACTTATGAGATACTTTGAAAGTCACTTTAGTTCATTATTGTGGGAAATTACCTTTAACCGACATTTAAGACCATGTGAGCTATTAAAATGGATTTAGGTGTCTACCCCACACCGAAAGAGGTGTCCTACTTGCCAAGGTAAGACCATGAACTTCTAGCTTACGTGGATCTACTAGCTAATGTCTATCTAGACAATCATCCTATGGTGGCACATAGTTTATGGGACATGGGTAATCTCCACTTGTCTATAGGGAACATGGGTAATCGCCTCTTGTGCCTTTCATTAGAATAGCTCCTTGACTTTGATTCAAGTTTAGTTGAGAAAACCTTTAAACCCTTTATGAATCCTTTATGTGAGAAAAATCCTTTCACATTCATGGTTTGTGTAATATGTGAGAAACCCTTTCACAACTCAATAACAACATCAATTATGCTTCAATCTCAAAGCAAGCCTTAAATCATCATAAATTTCATAATTGAACATGCATATATTCATAAAACCCATCTTTTGATCATTCATAACTTCATCATGAAATTCATAGCTTAGAAGACATAAATCATGCATGGGCTCATGTATTTTTATGTCAAAATCATTCAATTTCCCCAATTCATCTTTCATAGTTCAAAACCGCATATTTTGATCATAGTCTAGAAATCATGAAATTCATATGGGTTCATGGGGATTCAACTTAAAACATGCAATTCAACTCAAGTTCAAGCATAAGAAATCATAATTAAAGAAATTTGATCATAATTGATAAGAACCCACATAATAGAAGAAAACCCTAAATTCAATTGAGAATTCTTATTTTGAAAATTGAGGAATTTGGGAACCCTGTGGAGGAAAGGACTCCATAGGTGAAAGCTATCATACCTCAATGCCAAAAGCGGGAAATCAATGGAGGAATTGAAGACTTGCTCCTTCAAACCCTAGCTTCTTCTTCTTCTTCTTTACTTCTAGAGAGAGAAATATTTGGAAGGGTTTTGGGAATAGTTGAAAAGTGATTAGGAAGGGTAGAAATTAGGCTGATAAGACTTATATAGTGCTTAGGCTTAGAGGGTAACCGAGTTTACTTAGGAATTAAACAATTAAGGAAAATACCTAAAGACCCTTCAAAAAATAACTGTTAGACCCCTATCTACGGTTGGACCTATGATCCATAAGGCAACCTACGGACCGTCCTGTTCAACCGTAGATAGATTCAGAGAGTTTTTTCAACGTTGGACGCCCAACGACGGGTCACCATGTACGGTTCGTGGTTCAACCTACGGTCCGTAGATGGCCACCGTAGGTATGACTTTAGGCCCTGAAAATTTCACTAAGTTTAGGGACACCTACGAAACCTACCTACGCTCAGTAGAAGCAACGATGGATCGTCCTGTTGAGTCGCAGTAAGGACCCTGAAACTTGACATTTTGAAAACATTTGCCCAGCCACCTACGGTTCACACCCACGGCCCGTAGGTCAACCTACGGTTTGTAGATGGCTTCCGTAGGTGCTGGCACCAGATGAAAACCTGAAATTTTCCTTCTTTCAAAATTCGAGGTGTTACAATCATGATTCCAACAAAACACACTCCCGACTTACTTCATAGATCAATATTATTTTTGCATGATTTGAAGAAATGGTTGCTAGTGTTTGATTCTTTGAATTTCAAGATATTGTTATGCCTCCACATGTAAACAACTAGCCCATTTGTGATCGAACTTTTTGTGGATCAAATAAATATTCTGCATCTACATAATCAAATAATTTATGACTTGGAGCTTGATCATTTCAATTTTATTGAAGCTCGTCTTTTTTTCTCAAAGAAAAACACACATCTTCTATGTGTTGAGTCACTTGCTTTGCTACTTTCTTGGCATAACTTGAATGATAATATGACAATTCCTTCACATAACTTTTGTTATGTAGATGAAATAATCTTTTAGCATTTGCATAATCAGCAATCTATAAGTGCACCAATTGCACTAATACATGATCCTTTCTAATCATTTTCATGAGATCGAAAAGATTCTTTCTTTGTGTTAAGCAATCTCAGAACCATTGGGTACTCAATGAAATTGCTTTAAGACCTTTTAATCCTTCAAGTATTTTCATATAAACTGCATCGTCTAGTTTGACGTAATAATCATTTATTTGACATATTCAAGTATTTCATCTATTGCCAGGCTGAAACAAGTCTCATTACATCTACCACTGGAGAATATATCTCCATTTAATAATATCAGGACTTTTTGCAAAAATTCTTTATGCCCCAAGGCACAAATTATACTTTATATCTCACGGTTATACTTTCGCACAATGATTCATTTGTACCCCACTGACATTATATCTTGATCTATGAACTATAAGATCAAAATCATCACTTTTCTAAGTGAAATAAAATATAATTGAATAGTGCATTTTATTTGACCAATCATTTATCTGTCCACACTATATGACTGATTTGAATTCAAGATCCTCGTCACCATTTATAGCATCGAGTGCTATTTTATATCAAAGATACCGTCGACAGTCATTTTGATATAGATTTCGATATGACATAACTTATCGAGATCTCTTCATTTTTCATCGTTTTCAGGTACCTAAACCTTTGCCAAGGTTTTATGAAATGTTATGTCATGGTGCTCTTTTAAAATACTTGCCTCGTTATCATGATTATTTTGATAATTTGCTCCTCTCCTTCCTCGAGGAGTTTTATATTTGGAATCGATTGGTCTATCATGCTTCTAGCATACCATAGACTTTGTTCTTAAAGGACCATTTATTGGAGCATTTGCAGCTTAATTAAAATATTTGGTCAGCAAATACATCAGGAAAATTATTTGCAACATTTTGTAAATGAATTATCTCTTGAACTTCAAGTTTATTTTTTTAACGAGAATCTAGATAATTCAGCCCACACATAATTTTTAGCTGCTAATCATATCTCCCCTAATGTTAGGAAATCTAACATTTACCCCCAATCTCATTTGGGGATCCATCTTTATGCGTGGTGGAGCAATAAAATCGTATGTGCACACATGAAATGCTTAGATGAAAATTATTTGGTTCCTGACCCTGAACCAATTGTGAAGGGAGAACCTTGTTGACTTCATGCGTGCATGTTAAACAAATTCATTTTATACCAAATTTTATTTGAGAGTTTTGTTCTCATAATCAATAATCTAGTTATAATTGGAGGCATACACTTTCTACAGACCAAGTAATTGCCTTCTGCGAACGTGGAACCTGGTTCGCGAATGCGGAGGTCAACATTGACTGGGTCCAAGTCACCTTCTCCATGAATGTGGGACCTCTTCTGTGAACCTGTAGTGAAACTTCACCTTTCTCTGTGAATGCGAGCACCTAGTACGCGAACGCGGAGAGCAACGAACTCCTCCTCCGTGAACGGGACCTTGTCCGCGAACACGGAGAACAAATCCAAATGCACGAGCAAGGGTTGCATCAGTTGATCTTTAAGGGTTGAAAAATACTCCGACAGGGTACTCGGGATTCATTCGGAACCCGTGAATGCAAACGAGATATACTTCATAGACACTGCTAACCTGGATAGAATACTATCCTTGGTAGTATGTCCTTAGCCGACACAAAAACTAATTGGAAGAGTCATTATACACCTAAACTTGTATAGGTAAACTCTCCTACTAACAATATATATAACCATGTCATTGTAACGTATAACAATCAAGCAAGACTGAAATAAATTGCAGTTCTTTTGTTATAATTTTCTTCATGGTATCAGTAGCTTAGGCTCGATTAACACGATTTTGAAGATATTTCGCATTGAACACTAGATATGGCCTCATCCTCAAATACTACCTTAGCTCTTTCACCATCTACTCTTCATCAGTTTATAGCAATTTTTTCTATTAAGTTGAAGTCGTTGAATTACTTAGTTTGGATGACACAAATCCTTCAATTAATGGAAACCTTGAAGATTGATGAAATTATCAAAGGAGAACCCCCGTCTGTAAACATATTAGATGAGAAAACTAAACCAATTCCCAATCTCCAGTTCAGTGTTTGGGAAGAACGCGATGTTCTAGTTTGGAGTTGGCTTTCTGGAACAATGACAGAAGAGTCGATGTTCCTTATCATAGGATGTACTACATTAAAAAAAATATGGGCTTGTCTTGAAGATACTTATCTACAAGCAATCAAGGAAAAGGAGTTTCAATTGAAGCAACAACTTCAGAGCATGAAGTAGGGAACGAAATCCATTGATGAATTTATAAAGGAATTTAAAGGAATTTGTGACAACCTCATGGCTATACACAAACCTTTAGATGAAGATAGCAAAGTTATTAATTTTGCTAGAGGTCTTGGAAGCAAATATAAGACCCTTCGAACTGTTATGTTAAGTAAGGCTCCTTATCCCACATTTAAACAATTTGTTAATGCTCTTAGGGGACTTGAAATGAAAGAAGATGGAGACGAGCAAGAAGTGCCAACTTTGATTGATCCAGCCATGGTCTTCGTGACCAAAAATTCACAAGGACAAGGGCATCACAATCATTATCATGGACGAGGACAAAAAAGGGGTAGAGGAGGACGGTCATAAAATCAAAAACAATATAATACAACTCAAGATAGAGGAAATCAGCAAAAAGAGAGTCCTAAATCTAACCCATGTCAAATTTGTGGAAGGAACAATCATACAACACTCTCTTGTTTTTACATATGGGATTACTCGTATCAATAACAACAAGAAGTTCCCCAGGCACTTGCTTCAATGGAAATTAGTAATCACAAGGATGATAACCTTTAGATGGATTCAGGCGCTACCAATCACATGGTGCAATGTTCAGGTAATCTTGAAAAATCTTCTCCATTTAAAGGAACAGATTTAGTTATGGTAGGCAATGGTGATAACCTATAGATCTCATGCATACAAGATAAACATATTGGGAAAAACCTTCGCCTAAAAGATGTATTTGTTGTGCCTGAACTCTAGAAGAATCTTATTTCTGTTAGTAAACTTGTGAAGGATAATGCATGCTCGTTAACATTTACTAACGCGGGTTTTGTTGTTAAGGACAAGAGCACAGGAACTATCCTGCCCAAGGGGTGTGAGAGACATGGCTTGTATGCCTTGGGAGGAAACTTATATGAAGTTTTAACAACTACAAAAATTGAGGCGACTTCAGATACACTATGGTATCAAAGATTGGGACACCCACACTCTAGAATTCTTAAATTTTTGCATAGTAATTAGATGATTGATGTCACAAGTTGGAATAAAAAGTTTTCAATTTGTAGTAGTTGTCAAATGGGTAAAAGTTGTAAGGTATCTTTTCAATTATCGAATAAAGAGGAACTCAAACCAATAACAAAGATACATAGCGATTTATTGGGACCAGCCCCGGTAGCATCCTCTCAAGGAATAAAGTATTATGCACTTTTTGTGGATGACTGCACACGTTTTACATGGATTTATCTGCTGAAAAAGAAATCTGACTTTCTACCTATCTTCATTGTCTTTCACAAATTAGTAGAAAAATAGTTTTCTAAGAAACTTAAGGTTTTTCAATGTGACTGAGGTGGAGAATTCAATAGTTTTGAGTTCATAAATTACTTGGCTTAGAATGGAATCAAACGGCAGATTTCCTGTCCACATACTCCTGAACAAAATTGAGTTGCCGAAAGGAAGCACAAACATGTTGTTGAAACTGGTCTTACCTTGCTATTTAATGCAAATTTGCCATTATTTTTGTGGGTTGAAGCATTTATGACTTCCGTGTATTTGATCAACAGAATTCCTACTTCTTCTTTAAGCATGCAATCTCCCTTTTCTATGATATATGAGCAAGAACTGGATTACAATACTTTGAAACTTTTTGGATGTAATTGTTTTCCCTACCTTAAAGGACAAAATGAACTGGATTATAGTTTGCTTCACAAGGGATACAAATGTTATCATCCTCAAACACGAAAGGTTTCATATCACGGCATGTCATTTTTTATGAGTCCTACTTACCTTATATTTCTAGTAGTGATGAATTTTCTGCAGATTCGTCCAACTCACACCTCACCACTTTTCGGGAATTTCTTCACCAGAAAACTACTCAATCTCCGAATGAGAAAGAACCATCTGATCTTTCCATCTCATCTTCAAACATTGATGGTGAACTTGGTGTTTTTGGTCCTCTAGTTTCCGTCAAGCAGCAACCTTTGGAGCCACAAATAATTGCAGCATCTGAAGGATCTGGTACATCAAATGACTATACTGGACATCTAGATACAACACAATATAGCCAAAGCTCAAATCTTATTATTGGTTCTTCGCCACTGCCGAGCGCCGAAATAGCCGCTGCTTCAAAAATTGATTACTCATCATCATCAAAATCTTATGCCACTTCGTCCAGTGTTAATCCCTCGACCATACCAGGTATTGATTTATTTCTTGAACCCCCACCTTTCCCGTGTCCTCCTACCACATCTGCTACTATCTCGACTACACCTAATTATACAGCAAACAACCATCATATGCTTACACGAGCAAAGACCCAAACACTTCCAAATCCCTCATTTCAATCCTTGACCTTTGTAGCTTCACTTCAAAGTGATATGTCTGAGCCTAAAATCATCAAAACAGCCCTGACTAAGCCCCACTGGTTGGCTGCGATGAATGAGCAATTACAAGCCCTGAAGTCAAATAATACTTGGAAATTGGTCCCTCGTCATCATCAAATGAATGTTGTCGGCTCTCGATGGGTATTCAAGACTAAGCTAAAGCCTGATGGATCAGTGGAACATTTCAAAGCATGTTTGGTTGCAAAGGGATATAAACAACTTGAAGGAGTCGACTTTGACGACACCTTTAGTCCAGTTGTAAAGGCTACCACAATCCGACTAGTCTTGTCTATTGCTGTCACACTTAAATGGCACATCAAACAACTCAACGTCAAAACTGCATTTTTACATGGTGATCTCTCTTAAACAGTCTTTATGGAGCAACCCCCAAGTTTTCTTGATCCTACATTTCCTAATAATGTTTGCTTATTAAAGAAAGCTATCTATGGCTTGAAACAAGCCCCAAGAGAATGGTATTGCAAATTCATCTCTTATCTTCTTCATCTTGGATTTTCTTCTAGTAAAGCAGATCCGTCATTGTTTGTGTTCCATTCCACATAAGGCTCTACGTTCTTAATTCTTTTATGTGGATGATATCATATCGATGGACAGCCATCCTCTACTTCTGAATACTCTCGTCGACAAGCTTCAATCTCACTTTGCAATGAAGGATATGGGACATCTTCATTACTTTCATGGACTCGAGGTACACCGCAACTGTAATAGTTTTTTTCTTAGCCAACATAAATATGTGTCGGATATTCTTAATCGTACAAATATTCTGGATGCAAGAACTATTCATACACCACTTGCTCTCAAACATGATCTACATTCTTCATCCGGCTCACCTGTCATTACCTCTAATTATCGCAACGTTGTTGGCTTATTGCAATATCTCACTCTCACATGACCTGAGATATCCCACTCAGTTAATCTCTTATGTCAATTTATGCAAAGTCCCACTGATGTACATTTGAAAGGTGTTAAAAGGGTCCTTTGTTATCTCACTGGCACTTCTGACTTAGGTCTGCGTATCTCAGCTAGGTCATCTCTCAACCTCGTAGGCTTTTCGGACGTGGATTGGGTTGGCTGTCCCCTTACCCGAAGTTCTAGCATAGGGCTCTGTGTCTTTCTTGGCGCTAATTGCATCAGTTGGTCATCCAAGAAGCAACATACAGTGGCTAAGTCTAGCGCTGAAGCTGAGTATCGATCATTGGCTTCTCTAGCTGCATAATTGACGTGGGTCACCTATCTGTTAAAGGATATTGACATTTCCTTATCTCGTCCTCCATTGTTGTTCACAGATAGCAGTGCTCTCCATCTCATGGCAAATCCGGTACTACATGCTCGCACTAAGCATGTTGAACTTGATTACCATTTGGTGCGCGAGAAGCTGGTTCATGGTGCAATGGAAACAAAATTCATTCCTTCCAAGATTCAAATTGCGGATATTCTCATGAAACAATTGCCTAAGCATCCATTTCATTTGTTATGTGCCAAGCTAGGTGTTGTCCAAAATCCCTATACTAGCTTGCGGGGGGATGATAGACACTCCCAACCTAGATAGAATACTATCCTTGGTAGTGTGTCCTTAGCCGATACAAAAACTAATTGGAAGAGTAATTATACACCTAAACTTATATAGGTAAACTCTGTTGCTAGCAGTATATATACCCATGTCATTGTAACATATAACAATCAAGCAAGACTGAAATAAATTGCAGTCTTTTGTTATAATTTTCTGCAATACTACCCCATAATATTCGATATTCAGACTCAACAAAACCATCAAAACTTCCCTTTGAGGTTGTCTTGATGAAAACTGAGTCCCGCACCTAAGCTCCATTTTAAGCAAAAATCCACTAGAGGGTTGCAATAAGACCAGAAGCCTCGAGATCCGCACAAAGGGTCCTTCTAGACCAAACTAAAAATTCTAGAGCTAACCGCGTTAATGGAATTCTCACCCGAGCATGTTTACCAAGAATGTTGAGTGAAGTCAAACTTTGGCCAAAACTTCAAAGTTAAAACACCTAACATCACAAACTTGTATCAGAAGTCTCGGGGCCCAGACCAACCATGCCACTAGCCCTAATAGCCTTTTTGGAGCTGATGAAATCGTCAAAATTGCATTTTGAGGCCGTTTACCTAAACTCTTGACATAAGTCAACCGTTTAAGTTTTAAAGGCTCCAAAATATGAAAATTAGCACAAAACTCAAATAAACAATCGGGTGATCGAACTATCAATCCCAGTAATACATAAATGACTTGGGTCTCTACAAGAAAGCTCTTAATGCTGAAAAGATCAAAAAAATGAAGGAAATAAACTGGAGGGTCATTACAACATCCACTACTAAAAAGGACTTTCATCCACGAAAGTAGAAGGACAGTTACTGCCTGTTGGCATGAAAAGACGAGGATATCGGGCTTGTATGCTTTGCCAGATCCTTAGATACCCTCTTAGATCAAACAACGCCAACACTGAACTCAGACTAAGAGGAAAATCCTCAAGTTCCCTCAAAAACTACTCCAATTCTTTTTTGGGCTCCAACTCTCACCCAACTGAACCGAACTTAATTGAAAGCACCAGATTCATCTGGGAAGCCAAAACCACACCGAATTGAGAGAACACAGGACCATGGTAGATGCAACTCAACTTACAAACCAAAATCTCAGCCTTATGCTCTAATGACAACATCTTCTAGCCATTATAAGCGTTCTACTGGTCCTTAGCTATGCTGAACATTTCTAGCACAATCTGAATCACGCCTACAAGATCCCACAACGCAAATCTTGCAAGAAGTACATACTCGATCTAAACAATGAAGTACAACAACCGCAAAAACAAGAAACTCATCCTAGGGCAAAGCCCAAAATCCTTTCCCAACTCTTAAAACCAACAATCCAACCTTGAACTAAACCTTCTGAAGCTAAGCACTCCCCTCCATAGGAACTTCTGATAAACCAACACCATGAGCTTATAAACTACTTCATCGTAACTAATTTGGACCAAACGCCCTCATCCTAATGGGAACCAAGCCAGTAAGTGGCGTACAACCATAGTCAACTGACCGGTAATGGCTCAAGGGCAGCAATTCCCATTAAAAACTACGAAAGCTATCCAATACGATAAAAGCAAACCTCACATCTTGAACAAGAACCAAATAATAGATTATGAATTACTTTGACCCGTCATGCAGACAAACCTTCTTAGAAAATTTCGATTTTCCAATAGAAGCTAAAATCTGAAGCCACTGATAAACACCATCACTGTGACTTCAAATCACAAGACGAACCTTCTTAGAAAATTTTGATTTTCTAATAGAAGCTAAAGTTTGAAGCCACTGATAAACACCATCACTTTTACTCCAAATCACAAACCAACCTTTAGAGCTACAAACACAACCACTAAGAAACAACGAAAGCACAACAAGGTACAACAAAGAAGCACACCTCGTAATTCTAACTAGCCATAACCAAACATTCAAGACCACGAAAAGAAGACAAATTCAAAGAGACCAAATGAGTGAAAACACAGCTCTGCAGCCGAGAATAAGACTAAGGTAAGGGAAAGAAATGGTCGACTAGGACTACCACAACACCCTTCTTCACGTACGCAGAGGAAACCTCACCCTTCTCCACAAACGCAAGGACCTGGTCTGCAAACACAGAGAGTAACTAGCTCTTCCTTCATGAATGTGGGACTTGGTCTGTGAATGCAGTGATCAAATCCAGGTGCACCAGCAAGGGCTGCATCAGCTGAACTTTAAGAGTTGAAAAATACTCTAATGGAGTGCTCGAGATTCGTTCGGAACCTCGTGTATGCAATCAAGATATACTAGCCCACCAAATTCGACATTCTGGACTCACAGAACTTTTGATTTTTCAATCGAAGGTTATCTCGACAAAAAGTAGGTCCCAAACCCAAGCTCCATTTTGAGTAAAAATTCACAAGAGGGCTCGAAATGAGACGGGAAACCTTGGGATCCGTACAAAGGGTCATTCTAGACAAAACTCGATATTTTAGAGCTAACCACACTGATGAAATTCTCATCCGAGCATGTTTACCAAAAATGTTGACCAAAATCAAACTCATGCCAAAATTCAAATTTAAAATATCTAACGACACAAACTCGCATTGAAAGTCTCGGGGTGCAGACCAACCATGCCTCTAGCCCGAAATTTCCCTTTCAGAGCTGATGAAACCGTTAGAATTACATTTTGAGACCGTCTTCCTGAACTTTTGACTGAAGTCAACCATTGAAAGTTCAATGGCTCCAAAACATGGAAACTTGCACAAAACTCAAACGAATGACCCGGCGACCGAACTGTCAGTCCCAGAAAGTCATAAATGACTTAAGGCCACTACAGGAAAGCTCTAAATATTTAAAAGATCAAAAAATGAAGGAAATGACCTAGAGGATTATTACAAAATTATAGTTATAAATAGCATAGTTAAAGTGAATCAACTAAAGTTAAGAATATATCATATCATATCTATGTGGATCCACTAATCTGAGCCTCTTCGGGCCAAATGGTCAACCGTCAAAGCGGTGAAACATAATCCTATGGTGGCACATATTTATGGGAATTGGATTTTCTAAACTCGTATCTTCTTTGTGCTAAATCGTCTTCACAAAATAATATATATTCATATAATGCTAATAGGTATGAAAATCATCTATATATTTGAATCATAAGTAAGCCTAAGCTTGAAAGTCATATCTAAAATAACCTGAATTTAGGTTGAAATTCATATCATGCTACTTTTCATGTTTAAAAGTCATAAGGGTTTGAATGACCATAAAGCATGCTAAATCAGTACAATAAGGTTTTAAAACCAAAGTGAAATTATGAAAATATAAATTAAAGAAGAAAGATCATAATTTCATAAAACCCTAGCTTTGCTTCTAACAATCTTGTGAAATTCTTGAGAATCAAAATACTTTAGGCATGAGCGTGAAGGAATACTCTCATTGAAGCCTTACATACTTGAGAGAATGAGACTTAATAGGAAGAACTTGTTTTGGTGCCTTGAAACCTTAGATTATGTCTTGCTTATGGTAGTTTATGAGTTTGAGGGTGTTAAGAGCGTAGGAACTAAGTCTTGAGAGTGAAAACCCCGTTTAGGATATGCGTAATGTCATGGCTTAGACTTAGGAATAGTGGGAAAAGGAAAAAGAAACTCTGACTTAAACTGATCGATAGCTTCCACGAGAGCTATTTATGGTCTGTACTTGGGATTATAGACCATAGATTCCTCACATAAAATTTAGTCTTAATTCAGGATTTTTGAAGTTTAATCTATGAGCCGTAGATTGGTTTATGACTCGTAAATGGATTCGTGAAAAATTAGGGTTCAAATTGACTTTCTGGAGTTCATTTTACGGGCTCAAATTACAGCCCATAGTTGGATTTACGACCTATGATGAGATTCGTAGAAATCAAGCCCAAAACAAGTTTCAGAACTTCATTTTACGGGCCCAAATTACGGCCTGTAGATGGATTTACAACCCATAATTAGGTCCGTAAAAATCAAACCAAAAAATTTAGTTTCTGAAGTTTGTTTTACAGCTAACATTGGGCCATACTTCCATTTACCACCCGTAAATAGAGTTCATAGTTGTCTGACTTTTCAAAACTCTACTGGGATAGTCTCTGGTAAAATGATCATAGCGTTTTACTCTAAACACTACATGATGCAAACTTTGGTGGCGTTGGAAAGAAGACTCATAGGCCCTTAATTTGACAGGTCATGGGCCACCAAGTTAATTATAGTCTGAGAAATATAATCATTTGAAGTTGACCCTTGCATGAACTAATGCGAAAAACTTAGTCGGTAGGAAGGTTTTGAACTCGACTTAGTATTAGAGGTCTCTTATGACCCTAAACCACTTCTAATACACTTTTCAATCCTAAGAATGGACCTTAACACATAAGTACAAGTAGGACATTACCCGATTCAAGCTTGTATAATTACGATGACAGATTCAGTTTCTAAAAGTAGAAATGTGCGGTATTACTTTTAAATATTACTATATGATACATCTTTCAATCATCAGCTAATTAAATATTGTCTAATTTAATAATAGTACTTAAATTACATACAACTGAATAAGAAGTTTAGCAACTTTATTAGTAAATTAAGCATGCACCCATGAGTACAATTCCTCAATAAATGAACTAAAAATCACGGATTAAATAGAGAAATAAAGCTACAATTAACTATAGAATAAAAAAGAAAAGAGAATTTACCTAATTGTTGAAGTATGCAACAATAATCGAGCAAAATCACCTTAAAATGAGCTCTAATTATGGTGGAAATGAGTTCTAAAAATAATGAAAGAGAGTTGATATAATCCCTCTAGAGTACTGCAAAAGCAGCCAACATAACCCAAATATGATCTACCAACACAATTCAAATATCGTAAATGCAGTTTTTTATTGCAAATATAGCCACACACCGCATTTATTGTGTACTAGACACCAACACAGACCAATATTTGAATTTGATGCCCCTGACTCATTAGGAGTCTCATGAATTTAAACCATATATGTAATCTAATTGGAAATGATATTAGAACTCAATAGAATCAATGAAACAACTATCAGAGGTTGTTTTGATGAAATGTAGACCAAAGTCAACATATTAACTAAGATAGAAAACAACCAAGCATCTAAAATTAAATCAAAAACCTTTGGACCCAAACCAAAGGCCTACTAGACAAAGCAGCACATTCCCAGAGCTAACGGCTCAGACAAAAATCTCATTTGAGCCCATTTACTAAGAATGTTGACTAAAACTATCATTTCAGCACAAAAACTCAAAATTGGAGAAAAACCTCTCCATACGCTCTTGAACAACTCAGGAATGACGCCACCCATCTCAGCAATTCACTACAACAACAAAGAAGCTACGGAAAGGGGTAAAATAGTAAAAACATACAAAAGCAAGAAAATGAGCATGAAAGTTGTGATACAATGTGGAGGATATGATAAGGAGATAGCCATTTTATGACGCTTTCGAATGTAATGGATGAAAATGATATATAAGTATTGGTTTGAAACGATAAATATAAGGTAAGAACATAACTATTATACTTTTTCAATGAAAAAGAACACTCACTTGGATGTCATAAGTGATAGAAGTCATTTTTCCTTCTAATTAAAATTGTTTTGTGGGAAAATACGTTTAAGTAGAAAATACTGGAAAATGATTTTATCAAGAAAGCATTGCCCGCCATACTAAACAAGTAGAGTATGGTTTTATTATACCTTGTCTTGATTCAAGAAATAAATAAAAAATTAAATAGGTAAAATAAAAATTATTTTTATCACAAAAACCATGCCCACTAGACAGTAGAGATTCTATATAAAGCACCTACCAAAAAAGTAATTGTTTCTTTATAAATTTAGTCTTTTATCTAAGAAAAATATTTTCTTGTACCTCCTCCTTGTTATATCCGAAAATAAAAACCCTCATACAATTGAAGGAAAAATTAATTCAATCGCAACTCCCTTTGTTGGTCTGATAAAGTCAATTCATGTCTTGTTGGTTGATAATGACGAAGACTTTGTGACGAATATCATTGATTTGCAAAAGTCTTATGACTACAAAGGTAACATCTCTAAAAATTATGTGTAGAACTTGCAATCTTTTATTCTTTGATATGATTAAATTCTGTATGATTTCAAATATATGAGATTTAATTGATATGAAGTTTGTTATCTCATTTGTGATTTTAACATCGATTTTTCTTAGATTTCATACATACATCTTGTAAATCTTGGATTTCTACTTTCTTTGTTGTCATAACATTATTTCTATGCTTGTACATGATTTTTTTCTAATTGATAAATGAGTTTTGTATGGTTATAAATAATCAAATTAGATTTTTTATTTTTAGTTCTTGTTATAAGATTGTCACATACTCAATTAGTTTTCTCAATAAAGATATACATATGACTTTCAAAAGAGTTTGATAATTTCATGTCAATATTTGCATTGTTGCAATTTTGTTAGATGTCATCGGAGGGACAAAATTTTATGTTAATTTTAATTATTTAACCAAATTATATTTGAGTTTTACACTTGATTTTTTTGTGGAGAAAGGGGGAAAAATTTCAATAGGTCTGGAGTGAGATAGAGTTGGAGGAGAAATTCATTAAATTCCACAACAATAATTTTTAAAGGTGTAGATCTTTAACTTTTACCTATCGATCTCTAAATGTTTTGAAAAATAATTTTGTTTGGGTGGTGGAGGCATAAGATTAGGTTAGAGGGAGGGAAGAGAAAGAGCAAAAGAAGGACAAGATAAAAACTTATCTGGCTATCATTGTTTTTGACCTTGAGACTTTTTTTTGTCTTCCATTGGGTGTAGACTAAAAATATTGGGGAGATTTGAATTTCATAAAATAAAAATATTTTCCTTCTTATTTTTGTTTGTTTAATTAAAAATTGTCCTCTTAATTTCAAAGACTTTTTTCCTTTGTAATTCAACAATAATTGTTTTTGATATATATATATATGTGTGTGTGTGTACTCAACCTTAAAGGTTTTTCAATTACTTCCTCTACTTAGATTAGTGAAGACAGTAGACATTTTTCAAAATATTTGAAAAAATAAGCAATTGCTACAATTATTCTACCTTAAAACGATGATTCTTTTGAACTATTTCACCCTGAAAAAAGGTATATAACTTACAATTTTAGGTATAGTTTAGGAATGTGATGGATTTTTTCTTATTATTTTTAGGTTTTTTGTTTTTCAATTAGTTTGATAGTATTTATTGATTGTTCTCTGTCAAAGTTGTGTTAAATCATTTTGGTATAGTTTATGCTTGTTTTATAAATATTTTTATATTATTTTTATTTTTTTAGTTGCTTAATTATTTTATTAGTATTTATTGATTGTTCCCTCTCAAAAGGTGTGTTGAATAGTTTTGAATTAAATTGAATTTCTAGCTTTACTGGTACCATGTAATACACATGCATAAAGCATGTAATTTTGTAGAAGTAAGAAAAATAACTAATAATTAACAATAGAAATTAAATTTTAACTTTTCAGCATGGTAAAGAACATATATAACAAACTGCGATTGAAAAAGGGATTATTTTTTCCTTTTTCCACTTTAAGAAACTTCTAAAACTCAAAGTTAATGCCTAAATAATGAGTTAGGGTTTCTTTTAGATACTACTACTACAACAAATTTGGTGTAATCCCATAGGTGGAGTCAAGAGAGGGTAGTGTATATTCAGATCTTACCCCTACCTTGAGATGGCAGAGAGGTTGTTTTTGATAGATCCTCAACACAAGATAGAAGAAAAAGATGACAGTATCAACAAATAAAAACAACAACTAAAAAAGATGCAATAGTTGAGACTAAAGAATCAACTAGTAGAAATAGAAATCTAAGAGTATAAAATAAGTACCAAAGTAATACTATTACCCTGGAAAAGAGAAAGCAATGTACTCGACCACCTACTAAAATTTTGTCCTAATCCTTGACCTCCACACCATCTTATCAAGGGTCATATCCTTGGTGAGTTAAATTTGTGTCATATCCTGCTCAATCATCACACCCCAATACTTTATATACCTACCTACCCCTGCTCAAGCCCTTTTACGACTAATTTCCCTTACCGGGGCATCCACAAATCTTCTCTCTTTACATGTTCGAATCATCTCAACCTTACTTCTCGCATCTTATCATCCACGAGGGTCACTCCTACTTTGGCTCTAATATCTTCATTCCTAATATGAGAATAAAATTCATTACATTGTCGGTACATATATATGTTAAACTCTAAAACTGTAAAGTGTTTAACTTATATACAATGACAATGTAAAATGTTTTTGCTTTATCAAGTCACTAGAAAGTATCTACTGGTAACCAAGTTAAACTAATAATATTAAAATTAAGATAGATTACCTACTATAGCACATAACGGTTACCTGCTATCAATGTATATATAACTTAAAACTCGATTTTAAATTATAAAAAGTGATATACATTACATCTACTTCCAGTGAGCACAAGTTGGGAGAACTTCGAATCAAGGAAAGAACATCACAGACTTGGTTTAGATCCACAAATGTCACACACAACGTTACATGCTCCAAATGGTAGGGTTTTGATTGAAAGCTTTTTGGAAAACTTTCTGCACCCAAATGCTTGAAAAAAGAAAAACAAAATGCAAAAATGCATTAATGGTTAACTATATATGATCATAGTAATATTTATTGAGAAATTTATAATAAAAAATATTGAAATATGTCTTGATCAAATTATACTCACCTGATTGTAAGAATTACTAAAAACATGCCTTGTTAGGTTAGAGCACAAATAAAGAAGAAGAGACCATGTAATGAACCTCCCTTGTTCATAATAAGTTTCTAATTCTTCACGGAATAACAACTCCCTAACATTTGAGAAATTTATAAGAAATTTTGCACAAATGTCATGACTAGAATGAATTGTCAAGAACTCGACCCTGGGAGCAGATATGAGCAAGTGAACACCATTGCAAGCAATGAATGTTAAGGATGAAAGTAATGGGGTATTCAAGACATATTTTTCTTTGTCTGGGCAAAATTTGATGAACTTCAAGGTCAATTTAAGGACATTTGGGAATAATGCTTTGGGAGAAGGTGGTTTAACTATGAAATTGGTGATATCTAGATATGTGCGACTTGGACAATCAAATATACAAAAAGTACATGTATAACACTTGCGTTTGTGTTTTTTTAGGGTAAGTTCTTTGACACGTTTACTGGTTACACATAACAACCAATGATCAAGGTCCCTATCATCATTACAACGGATAGTTGACAAATCAAGGAAAAACTTCGCTATTGATCCAACATGTTTAAAGAGAATATTGTCAATCAAGGCACTAAAACCATGTTCAGTCAATCCAATATTACCACTTATCTCTTCAAAGAACTCCCTATGAAGAACTAGAATTGGGTGCATAGCCCAAAAATGTTCCATTTCTTCGACAAGATGCATGTTTTTACCAATTTTTGAAATGACATGTCCTTGAATATTTCATGGAGGATATCCATGGGCAAATCAGAGATTTTATCTATCTCATTTTCCTCAATGATCACTTCTTTACCAAGATTAGTCAATTTCACCATTTTGTACATCAAAAGAAGTGAAACTTTAGTGTACATCTATATCTATATCTATCTGATCACTTCTTTACCAAGATTAGTCAATTTCACCATTTTGTACATCAAAAGAAGTCAAACTTTTGTCTACATCTATATCTCTATCTATCTATCTATCTATCTATCTATCTATCTCTCTATCTATCTATCTATCTGTACTTCCTTAAAAGCATGAACTCCCAAACTTGAATGTAAAATTACTATAATAACCCCTAACTAAAAACACTCAATTTGGTTTATTTATTAATAATTATATTATTTTAAAAGTAGACACCTTTTCACATTGAAGGGTTGTGCTTTTTTCAATGAGTTGTGACTTTTTCAAAGAGTTGTGACTTCTCCGATTAGTTGTGACTTTTCCAGAGTGTTGTGACTTTTCCTAAGGGTTATGACTTTTTCGATGAGTTGTGACTTTTCCAAAGAGTTGTGACTTTTCCAAAGAGTTGTGACTTTTCTGATTAGCAATGACTTTTTCAAAGTGTTGTGACTTTTCTGATAAGGCACAATTTGTACCCATTCATACTACCATTTGTTAGCTATAAATAGAGGGGTTTACTCTTATTTTTACACTACAATTTCTTAAAAATTCTACTCTTCTTCCCTTAAAAAATGTCAAATGTGATTTGCAACAGTTTAATAAGCTTGAAGAATGCCACATAAAACACGTGTGTCTATTCATTTAACTTTATAAAAGTTTAAGTGTCTACTTGTACACACCCAAAGTTAACGGGCATAAATATGAAATGAGGCCAAGTTAAAGGGTATATTGAAAGGAAAAATCTTTTAGAAGAACTTAATTTCTTCTTATTTTGAAGAATCGTACAACTCAAAGGTGACATTTTTATCTTCTCATAAGAAAGGAAGTTCAAAATGTTGCCTAAGGTTTCATCATTTTGATTAGGCATATTATATTAATGTGCACTTTAACATTACTTTATCTGGCATCTATACCTTCCAATTTTGGGTGTGCACAAGTAGCCACTTAAACTTATATAGAGTTGAACAAGTAGATACGTGAAAATTCACGTCCAACACGATATCCTACATGCATTATGCCATGTAGGACGCATGTGTCTACTTTTTCAACTTCATAAAAAATTAAATGTGTTAACTTGTGCACACCAAAAGTTGGAGGGTATAGATGCCAACTAATGCCAAGTTAAATGACATTTTTATGTATTATGTTATTTGTTTATATATATAGTTAAAAAGCTCAAAGAAGAAAGCAGATTCAGGATTTTTTAATTCTTTTTAATTATATATATATAATCCCCGCCCACTCAAACCACCACCGCGATAATCTTTTTTTATATTTTTTAATTCAATTTTTTGTGTTCACTCGCTTTTATATATGTGTAACCACATACTTTATCCGACTCAGCAAAATTAATGCCACATAAGTTTAGTAAAATCAGGATAAGTAGAAGGGTCTCCTCGAACATTCCAGCTTCTACAAACAATAAAATCACATTCATACTCTCATAAAAAATTAGACTTGGATTTTAAAAAACAGGCCAAGCCCCCAGCAAAGCCATCTATTGAAGATCCACCTTTACTTGAATGTGCCTGGTCATCTGACGTATGTCTTTCTAGGTGAAAATAACACTTTGCCAGTTATTGTGTGTGCACATCTTAATGTTGAACAAGTGCAAGCATTAGTGAAGGTGTTGAAATGGTTCAAGAAAGCAATTGGTTGGACCATTGCTGACATAATTGGGATACCTCCCGATATTTGCACTCACAAAATTCAACTAGAAGAAGATTGCACCCCAAGTATAGAGCATCAGAAGAGATTGAACCCGCTGATGCAAGAGGTAGTAAAGAAGGAGATCATTGAATGGTTAGATGCAGGAATGGTGTACCCCATTTCTAATAGCCATTGGGTTAGCCCAGTGCAGTATGTGGAGTGATAGTGGTGGCAAATGCTAAGAACGAGTTGATCCCGCAATGGCTAGTCATAGGATGGAGAATCTGCATGGACTATCGGAAGTTGAACAAGTGGACTTTGAAATATCACTTTTCGATGCCGTTCATGGATCAAATGTTGGATAGGTTGGTAAGAAAAGGGTAGTATTGCTTCTTGGATGGATACTTTTGTTATAACCAGATTTCAATTGCACCTGAAGATCAGGAGAAGATCACTTTCACATGTCCATATGGCACCTTTGCGTTCAAACACATGTCATTTAGACTATGTAATGCTCCTTCGACTTTCCAATGATGTATGATGTCCATCTTTTCGGACATGGTTGAAGACACTTTGGAGGTATTCATGGATGACTTCTTTGTGGTCGGTGACAATTTTGATGATTGTTTTTTAAATCTTAGCAGGGCACTATAGAGATGTGAAGAGGCAAACCTAGTGCTAAACTGGGAAAAATGTCATTTCATGGTCAAGGAAGGCATAATACCATGCCATAAAGATTCCGAGGAAGGTTTAGAGATGGATAGAGCTAAGATTGAAGTTATTTAAAAGCTGCCACCACCTATTTCTGTAAAAGGGATCAGTAGCTTTCTGGGTCATGCAGGGTTCTACCAGCGATTCATAAAGAACTTCTCAAAAATTGCACATCCCTTATGTAAATTATTAGAGAAGGAGATAAAGTTCACTTTAGATGAAGCATGCACCAAAGCCTTTGAATGCCTTAAGGTGAAGTTAATTTCAGCCCAAGTGATTATTGCTCCAGATTGGTCGATATCATTTGAAGTAATGTGTGACGCAAGTGGTGTTGCTTTAGGGGTTGTGCTAGGGCAGAAATACAACAAGATCTTTTACCTAATATATTATGCAAGCAAGGCATTAAATGGTGCTCAAAAGAACTACACTGTCATTGAGAAAGAATTGCTCGCAGTTGTATACGCCTTTGAGAAATTCAGAGCATACTTGCTAGGAACAAGAGTGATAGTGCACACTGAGCATGCAACATTGTGATATCTGATGGCAAAAAAAAGCTAAGCCGAGATTGATAAGATAGGTGTTGTTGTTACAATAATTTGACTTTGAGGTCAAAGATAGAAGAGTTTGTGAAAATCAGGTAGCAGATCACTTGGCCAGATTTGATGCAGAGAAGAAAGGGGAAGCTGAGCTTGACATTGATGACTTATTTCCGGATGAGAAGGTATTAGCGGCTACTCTTGATCTTATTCCCTAGTTTGCTGACTTTGCCAGCTATCTTGTCTGTGACTTGATGCCCGAGGACTTGACCTTTAAACAAAGAAAACAGTTCTTACATTATGTGAGCAAGTACTTTTGGGACAAACCTTACTTATACAGGGTTTATGAAGACAATATAATTAGGTGGTGTGTGCCTGAAGCTGAAATGCTGAGTATTCTTGAAGCTTGTCACTCCTCTTTAGTTGGTGGATACCATGGGGGAGCTCGCACTGCTCACAAGGTGTTCAAAAGTGGTTATTACCGGCGTACAATTCATCAAGATGCATTTGATCTGGTTAAAGGCTGTGACATTTGTTAAAGGCAAGGAGCTATTTCTCATCATCATGAGTTACCTATGACCCCCATCTTAGAGGTCGAATTATTTTATGTATGGGCATTGATTTCATGGGACCATTTTTGATTTCATATGGGCAAAAATACATATTGGTGGCCTTCGACTATGTCTCTAAATGGGTAGAAGCTGTTGCATTGCCAGAAAATGATGGCAAGAGTGATGTAGGATTCTTAAAGAGAAATATATTCTCTAAGTTTCGCACACCTAGGGCATTTATTAGTGATGGGGGCTCATATTTCTGCAATAAAGTGTTTAGCACTCTTCTGGCTAAATATGGGGTGAAACAACATAAAATGGTAATGCCATATCACCCACAAATAAGTGGACAAGTGGAAGTCTCTAATCGGGAGATAAAGTCCATATTGGCAAAAATAGTGAATGCCAACAAAACTGACTGGGCAAGGAAATTATATGATGCGTTAAGGGCATACCAAATAACTTTCAAAACATCCATTGGTATGTCACCGTACCAATTAGTGTTTGATAAGGCATGTCATTTGCCTGTAGAATTAGAACACTAAGAGTTATGGGTGCTAAAGAAGCTAAACTTGAAGTGGAGCAGCAGCAACGCGACGCATTGATGACTGGAGTTTGTTGTATTTGCCCTTTTGCCCCCACAATCAGTAAATCACTTGTTCCAGATAGTAGCTGACCCAAGACAACACCTGTTGATTAGGGTGCTACCATCACTCCAACTCCCGACGCATAAAGCCTCGCAGGTATGACCCCTCCTCCTAGCCATGTATCTTGTACTTTGAGGGCAAAGTCTGTTTTGTTGGGAGGGGCTGGTTGAGCAACCTGCCATTAGTAGTCATAGTGTATGGAGTGTGGCTCAGTAATCTGTTAGTTGTTTTTATTTTGTGTGTTAGTTTGTTTATGTTGAAATTATTGAAATATGCGCAGCTAGAATTTTGTGTGAAATATTGATAAAAGCATCATGTGATCTGAAGATTGACTGTTAGGCTCTTTGATCGACATTTCATATACTTACGTGTTGATCATTGCTAACTAGAACATGAATTTGTTGACTAAATGCTAAAAGGTGTAAGCATGTGCCATGAATGAGTGAGACTGTTGTTTGATGTCTCATTTTGTAGGTATAAGCTAGAACTTGCCCGAGTAGTCTTGCCGAAATTGTTAAATAACTGGATAGGAAAGGATCACAGGCCATTTTTGTATATAGTCCACTTAGCTAAAAACAACTACCAAATGAAATCATGAACACTTGAACCCTGTTTGAGCCTTGAAGCTGATTTTTATTGTCACCCTATTGATGTCGTATCCTTGGTTCTCCGAAGGCACGATGCCACACCTCAAACCAAAAGCCTAAGTTGACGGTGATCATGACCCGATAGGAAAAAATGAGCTTAGCAAGATCGTATCCTTGGTTATTCTGAAGGCACGAAACCACAAAGCAAAAGAGGAATGGTTCAAGTAGATGGTGGTTATATAAAAATATAGTAAAAAATTTTAAAAAAAGAAAAGAAGAAATAAGAAAACAAAGTGATGATGTGGGTGCCGGGATGTGCTAGAGAAAAGAGGTCGGAACCACTTAAGCAAGAGTTGTGCGCTAAAAAGTAACTTTGGGGAACCAAGGTAATCTAGTCACTCATATGCCCAAATATTCCACTCCCTAACCCGAGCCAACATTACAAGCCAATAAAGTCCTATAGTGATCCTATTCCCGTCATTTGATAGTTGAAGTGTAGAAAACAAGGGCACGCTTATAGTCGAAATACTTACAGTGTTAGAATTTCTTTTGGAGAGTGAGCATATTTTTCAATCCCAAATTCTTAATTGAAATCATGTGTGAGGGACTTCTTTGTGGTGAGGGCACTATGTTTACAATTACTAGTTGTTTAAGTTAACTGAAGGATTGTTCCTGGTACAACTATAATTGACTGTGTGTAATGGAATGTCGCGCATAGATCGTTCCATTTTAATTAGATGGTTTTGAATCTGAGTTTTGTGAAAGGAGCTGCTGCATATCTTTAATATTTTTCTTATATATATTTCAGAGTAAATGTTGTTTTTCTTTATCGCTTGAGCACAAGCAATGGTTCAAAGTTGAGGGTGTTGATGTGCCGTGAAGTTATAGCACATTCAACGCCCTAAGCAAAGGATTAGTGCAATAATTCAAGCATGTTTATGTGGATATGATCGTTCTTTTGTTTAATGTGCAGGAAAAATTACTTTGGAAAGAAATTGGAAGAGAAAGCTGAAAAATTGGAATGAAGTGCGATTGAATGGGAGGCTAAAAGAGTCGTACACCTTTAAACGGCTCGTGGACTGGATTGTGAAAGTGACCTGGAAGAAAGCAAGTAAAGTATGTCTAGACAAAACCCTAGATGGACCGTGATATCTTGTACAGACCGTATAGTGGCTCGTGAAGAGGCTGCAGCTGAAGTTGATGAAATTGATTAAGTGTGGGACCACGAGAGACTTTAATGGACCATGAAAAGGTTCACAGGCCATTTAGCTTGCTCGTAGACATTGTCGACTATTATGTTCACTTACTTCGTGTAGGACTCTTTTCTAAGAATATTTTAAATCACTTACGATTTTATTTTGAGAGTATGATCGTCTGAGACAGTTTTAGGCAGAGAACAAACGATAGTTTCCTTTTTGATACATTTTCATTGATACTTGTGATCTTGATTTGGTGCTTATAATCAAGAAGCTTTTGGTTTTGCAATTATTTTAAGTCTATGTTATTATGATTTCAATAATCTCTACTGTTTGTTTCATTGAGAATATGAGCAGCTAAAGACCACAACTAGGGTTGTGGGAACTATGACTAGAACTTAACATTGGAATCAAACCTGAGTAACTTTTGATTGACAACTGTATATGTCGTTTCTATATTCGTGTTGAATGTTCTCTAATGAGTGCACACATTAGAACATGCATCTATGTATCACATGTTTCAGAGAAAAATATTAATTAGGAAAATCTAGAAATGAATTTTATTAATTTGTTTCAAAGATTTGAGCTCGAGAGAGGATAATCTTCTTAACAACTACGCAAGAGTAAGATTTAGAACACTCTAAGACCAAGAGGAGAAGAGTGAGAATCATTTTATAGGGCTAAAAGGTGCTTAGATGTACATAACTTGCTATGAGAGTATGAGGTTGGCAATAAATCGTTATTCATGTAGAGTTCGAGTTATAAGTTAAAGGTCACGGGGAACACAATCCTTGTCTCTTTAAATCAAACATCAAATCTTGAAACTATTGGTTACTACTATTATCATTCAACTTTAACAAGAAATTGGTTAGTTGAATTCAAAACAACCCAATATTTACTTTTTGTAATTTATTTTTCTTAGGAAATATTAACCGCAGCTGAATAAAACCACTAGTACGTTTATTTCTACCGTAAATTCCCCGTGGGATTGACCTCAACTGTAGTTGAGTTCTATAATTGACTTCGATCGTTTATACTTCCTCATTGAGGTGTAAGTTCAGAACGTATCAAAGGCCCCCTTTGTCGAGCTAGATGTGGAAGAATCACTTAGAGAAGAGACTAATTTGGCGGCCTCCTTTGCTTGTTGGCTTTGAAAATTCGCGCTTCTGAATAAGGAAGTCAACTATGTGCATGCTAGTGTATTTAAAATTGCGTCCTTGATGGCTCATTGAAAGAAATTTTCCCTGGCAGTCCCGGTACTTGCAAACATATATCGCTGCTTGATTGAAATATCTACTTCTCCAAACAAGAGTGTGGCAAATATAATCTTCCCCATGCACTATGTATATGGTTGGCTTGGGGAATACTTGGGACTCATCATCATGCCATTTGCTCACATCGATCCATACACCTGTGCAAGATTTCTAGCAAGAAGATGGCCAAATGTTTTAATTTTACTAATTCCCAAAACTTATTTCAACAGGATGATGCCCGTCGCCTCCATCATTTAGCAATGCTACAAGGCAGGGATTTATACCTTACTGATAATGGCAAACTTTAAAATTCATGGAGAGAATTGATCATTAGCCTTTGTTTTGGCTTTGTAACCCTTAGGCATGATTCAAATTTCATCGTGGAGTGCTATAGCCCAAACAGGTTTAGTCGACAATTCGGTTTTTTTCAAGATATTCCTAGAGATCTTATGGAGCGACCTTACGATGGTACACTGTTAACATTAGTGTAACTTTGGAATTCCTCCTTTCCACTTGATACTTTTTAGAAATTCATGATTCCACTGTGCCCATTAGAGGGTGCTCCTTTAATGACCCTTGAATATGTGAACTGGTGGCCATCCCATAGGATGAATCCTTCATAAGGAAACCTCCGCATCATTTTGAAGAATTCGAGGCAAGACCATACATCCATGTCATCTAAAGATACTTCTGATCAATCAAAAGAAAAGTCATGTCCTTCTTTCAAGTCTGAAGTGAAGTCAAATGATACTCCGCATGTCGCCAAGACCTTATCCAAGTCCAAACAATCGAAAGAGGGGGGCGTGCCTATGAAACCAAAACTGAGGCGCCTCACATTAGACTCAAAGGTGACTTCCACTACTTCCAAAGTTGGCCATGGTTCTTTCAGAACAAATGAACATCATGTTTCATCGGACAATGGTAATGACAAAACATCAAATCTTGAGTCACTTTTTGATGAAATTACCTATATGTATGCTTCGTCGAATGGTGTTGGGCGAACCAATGCATTTTCTAGTCCAACGAAGAGTGAGGATCGTCACTGGAATCGTCCAAAAAGAAAGGCTGAAAGCTAAATAATGTCCGTTGTGGTATCAATATTTTAGATATAATTGCCATTGATAATAATGACTTTGTGGATGAGGATCCAAGCTCGGCATCATTGTCTGAATTAGCAAAACAAGTAAGGTCCTCTCCCTTTTTTGCATACTATTCCCTTTTTTTAAAAAAAAAAATTAAATCTACTGATCTTTTTGTTCTCCCTTTTTTAGTTGGACCTTCAGGAACTATACAGCAACGACCTTGGCAATGAGGTGAGTACAGATTTCACTTTAGATTTTAATGGGGCTGCAAAAGGTTTCCATTCTTCCCTTAATGACGTGATGCCTTCATTGGAAGTAGTTCCACCAAGGAAGTCACCTTCTACTTCTTCAGATGACAAGAAGTTTTCCCAATTAAATGGTATTAATGCGACTGAAGTTTTCGTCAATGAGATTATGTATACAAAATCATTCAAGCCTTCTTCATGGACATTGCGACCAGGTGCTCCTACTTCTGAGCCACAAAAAACTATTTTTTCACGTCAAATCAACCTTTGTTTCTGAGATGTGGGGCGCATTTTGTGGATGGATTACAACATTTTTTCTTGGGTTCTTTAGATGGATTTACAGAGTTTGAGTCAAGTATTGCTTCTACTCTTGAGGAGATTAGAAAAGTGGACATTATTGATATTTCTGCTTTGGAGGATCTTGTCGAGAATTTCTTCAAGTCGTATGAAGAGTATGATGCTTTGAGATATTCAATGATGACAAAAGAATCACATGAAAAGCCCTCTCTGATGCACAACGACGTCTTCATGGTGCAAAGTTTGCACATGAAAAGGTGGATGGATACATGGAAAAGCTTCAAGCAACTCTAGAAGATGTGGAGAAAGAGTTAGAAGCTTTGACCTCCAAGAAAAAGAAGATCATCATGCTCTTTAATAAATAACAAGAGAAGTTGTTCAAAAGGGAAGAGAATGTCACCATTATAGTGGGTGAGATTTATACCATTGAGGCGAATCATATGTTGTCTAATGATGAAGTGGAAAGACTAGCCAAACTAGAAGGGGCGGTTGAGATAAGTTCCCAAGAAATCATAAGCTTCAAACTCCTTCCTCAGTTAGATTTTTGTTTTTGCTTAGGATTTGTTAATTCACTTATTATGGTGTAGAGATTTTTTTTGAAGCAATAAAATGGTGACTTATATTTCAATAAGAATCTACTTCTCTTGAATTTTGAATTTTGATTATTTCTTTCATTTATATAACCACGAGGCCTTTTTTTTTTATTGGAAAGAGGACTCCAAAATCTAGAATTTATGTGAAAATCACAGCCAAAGGTTAACTATTCAGCACTGCGCGTCCATAGAAGAAAATTTGTAACTTGGAGTAGGAGTGCCAAAATAATGAGTTTCTTCATGTATTGGAAAGATAACTTCTAGATATTCAATCTTTAAAAAAATCACGTCCATGAGCTTTTCGGATTAGTACAGATTTATCTTTGAAGTCAGCTCAAAATCTATCATGCTCAATTTTTCAGCTTTGCGCGTCTATGAGAGAAAATTTATAACTCTGAGTAGAAGCGCCGAAATCGCGAGCTTCTTTTTCTCATTGTTAAGATAACTTCCATAGCTTCTATCCATATAAAAAACACAGTCATGGGTTTTGTGGATTTGTACAGATTTTCCTTCGAAGTTACTTGAAAATCTATCAGACTCAACTTTTTAGCTTTTGCGCACTCTCACCATAAACACAAAAAAAAATCTTAACTTGATATTGGAGCTTTTGATTCACCGCCTACTCGCTCTTGCAGAAATCAGATTTCACATGTTACAACTTGAGCTTGATGGAGTTCAAGACAAGTTGCAATCCTTTCTTGCTTCTACCACTTTCAAGCCCTAGACTCTTCTTTTTTTTTAGCTTCTTATGACTCTTCATTTGAAAGAATTATCATAACATTCAAATGGCGACTTTGTTTTTATTCTTCTTATAACTGAACCTAGAGTAATAATACTTTAAGCTACCTACGTACCTTGGTGAAGAGGATCTAGTCATAACGTAGTTCAGAAAGTGAGCTTTTGATTTTTTATTTTTTTTGTGTCCTAACTTTTTCATAGGTTGCCTATTTTGAGGTTTTCAACTTAGCGGACTTTTTGTGTTCTAACTTTTGCCTAGGCTGCCTCTTATGATATTTTCAACCTAGAAAACATTCTTTCTATGGGGAACCGTACACAATTTATACTTTTGCAGGCTAGGAGTATGACACTGCTTCAAGGATAGTACTTCTTCGAGAATTTTCCATTGATGGGACCAATCCGCAAGCCGTCTACATCCATAAGTTTGTAAGCACCACTTGTATAAACTTCTTGGATGACGTATGGTCCATCCCATTTTTAAGGTGAACTTGCTTCCCGATTTATGAGATATGATAATTGGTCTTCTTACTGCAAAGATTTGATCACCAACTTGGAAGGACCTTAGGCGAATCGTTTTGTTGAAATCACGAGAAAGATGATCTTGATAACATTTAAGACTTTGTTGAGCTTCAAACATTTTATCATCGAGAGCCTCTAACTCTTCAAGGCATAGACGACATTTTCTTCTTCAGTATGTCCCTCTTGGATGGCAAGCCTCAATGAAGGTATTTGTCGTTCTAGTGGAAGGACTTCTTCAGTTCCAAAAACAAGGGAATAAGGAGTCGCTTGAGTTGGTGTGCGATGAGTCATCCGGTATGCCCAAAGAGCTTCTTCCATTCTATCATGCCAATATCTTTTAGATTTGGGGACGAACTTCTTTAACAAGTTGCACAAGGTCTTGTTAAATGCTTCAGGTAGTCCATTTGCAACTGCATAATACATTGATGAATTATGTTGCTTGAAGCCAAAAATTTCACAGATCTTATCCATCAATTTATTGGTGAACGACTTTCCATTATCTGTTAGTATATAACTAGGATTGTAAAAATGATAGATGATGTTCACCCTAACTAATTTTGCAACATTTTCCCTCTTTACTTCTTTGAGGGCTACAACCTTAGCCCATTTTTAGAAGTAATCTATCTCATCCAAGATGTACAAGTGGCTGCCAGAAGATTTTGATCGTGGCCCAACCATGTCTAGCTCCCAAGCATCAAATGACCAAGATGCAACAATCGGATGTAATACATCAGGAGGTTGGTGCATAAAGTTCGCATGAAATTAACATGCTTCACATCTTCGAGTATAATCCAACAATCTTTTACCATTGTTGGCCAATAATACCCCATTCTTTTTATGTGAAAGTGTAACTTTGGCCCATATTGATGCGATCCACAAACTCCAGAATGTCCTTCTTGCATAGCTTGAATTTCTTTTTCTTTCCCCAAACAACGCAAGAGGACTTCCTCGAATGACCTTCGATATAGAGTATCTTTGTAGTAAAGAAACCGAGGAGCACGATGATGAATTTTTTGCCTTTCTATTTTGATCTTCTAGAAGTATATTGTAACACAAGTAATAGATTAGGGCATGTCTCCAATCAACTATCTCAACTACTAAAACGGCTACAAAATGTTCAAGCTTTCTTTCTTCATTCTCATCCTCCTCCTCTAGTGGTAATATTCAGTTTTGGCAGAGAGTGATTTGTGCTTGGTTAGGCAGAGTCAATGTTGAAGTCAAAGGAGCTAAGGCATCAACTTTCTTATTTTCTTTTCTTGGAACATGTTGAAGAGTTACATCTCCGAGCCAACTTCTGTGCATAGTCCTGATAGAGATGCATTTCTGGCCTTTTGACTTCATAGCTACCCAACAATTGATTGATCACTAATTTGGAGTCTCCAAAAACTTGTAATTGCAATTTCTTCATATCAACTGCCATGTCAATCCCAAGTATGAGGGTTTGATATTCTGCAAAATTATTGGAGCAACATCGCATTAAGGTGAAGGAATATGGCAAGATCTCATCTGGAGAAGTGACGAATATCACCTAGCGTCGGCTCCTTCGTGATGTGAGGCCCCATCAAAATACATCTTCTAAGAAGGTTGAATTTCACTGATCATTGCATCTTTATCAGGTAGTTCATCAGTGAGTTCGCATTGATCAGTTATCAGGCGGTCTGCTTAGAAGTCTGTCAATGCTTGCCCTTTCACAGCCTTTCAAGGAAGATACACAATTTCAAATTCTTGAAACTGGAAATACCATCTTTCTAGGCAATCATTGAGGACAGGTTTCGACATCACAAATTTTCTGGGGTTTGCTTCAGAAATAAGGCGGACGATGAGAGCTTGAAAGTAGTGTTTCATCTTATGAATTGAGAAGACTAAGGCCAAACATAGCTTTTCGATTGGCGAGTACTTCAACTCATTTGATGTCATCATCCTACTCAAGTAGTAAAGTAGTTTTCTTTCCCTTCACTATTCTCTTGGGCTAAGAGTACTCCCACTGATATTTATTGAGCTGATATGTAAAGTATCAATGGCTTTCCTGGAACATGAGTTGCTAAAACTGACGGATTCATCATGTAAGACTTGATGCTCTCAAAGGAATTACTACAGGCTTGGTCCCATTCGGAAAGAGTGCCCTTTTTCATAAGATGACTAAATGGTTTATACTTTCCTGCTAGATTCGAGATGAATCTCCTAAGATACACTAGCTTTCATTGAAGACTCTTCAATTCATGGATGTTTCTTGGCTTGGCCATCTTCAGAAGTGCATCTATTTTGACTTGATCAATTTCTATCCCTCGGTGTCGTACAATGAAACCAAGAAATTTTCCAAAGATAACTTCAAATGCACATTTCAAAGGATTCATTCTAAGTTGATACCTTTGTAGGAGATCCAACACCATCCTCAAGTCTTGCAAGTGATTGCTCTTTTTCCTTGATTTCACTATTAAATCATCAACGTAATATTCAACCTTTTTGTGAAGAATGTTACCAAAGATATTTTTCATAGCTCTTTGGTATGTTTCTCCAGCATTCTTCATGACAAAAGGCATCACTTAGTAGAAATAAATACCCTTAGTTGTGTGGAATGCAGTCAACTCTTCATCCTTTGGTTACATTCAAATTTGATTGTAGCCGAATGAACCATCCATAAAAGACATCGCCTCATTCCCAGTAGTAGCATCAACCATAAGCTCAGGGATATGAAGTGGAAATTCATCCTTGGGGCATGCATTATTGAGATCACTGAAGTCAAACACAAACTCGAATTTACCTATTTTTCTTCCTCAGGGGGACAATACTTGAAACCCATGTGTGGTATTTAACTTCATGGATAAATTGAAACCCATGCATTATATGATGCGTTATGGGCATACCAAATAACTTTCAAAACATCCATTGGTATGTCACCGTACCAATTAGTGTTTGGTAAGGCATGTCATTTGCTTGTAGAGTTAGAACACAAAGAGTTATGGGTGCTAAAGAAGCTAAACTTGAAGTGGAGCAGTAGCAACGCGATGCATTGATGACTGGAGTTTGTTGTATTTGCCCTTTTGCCCCCGCAATCAGTAAATCACTTGTTCCAGATAGTAGCTGACCCAAGACAACACCTGTTGATGAGGGTGCTACCATCACTCCAACTCCCGACGCATAAAGCCTCGCAGGTATGACCCCTCCTCCTAGCCATGTATCTTGTACTTTGAGGGCAAAGTCTGTTTTGTTGGGAGGGGGTGGTTGAGCAACCTGCCATTAGTAGTCATAGTGTATGGAGTGTGGCTCAGTAATCTGTTAGTTGTTTTTATTTTGTGTGTTAGTTTGTTTATGTTGAAATTATTGAAATATGCGCAGCTAGAATTTTGTGTGAAATATTGATAAAAGCATCATGTGATCTGAAGATTGACTTTTAGGCTCTTTGTGCGACATTTCATATACTTACGTGTTGATCATTGCTAACTAGAACATGAATTTGTTGACTAAATGCTAAAAGGTGTAAGCATGTGCCATGAATGAGTGAGACTGTTGTTTGATGTCTCATTTTGTAGTATAAGCTAGAACTTGCCCGAGTAGTCTTGCCGAAATTGTTAAATAACTTGATAGGAAAGGATCACAGGCCATTTTTGTATATAGTCCACTTAGCTAAAAACAACTACCAAATGAAATCATGAACACTTGAACCCTGTTTGAGCCTTGAAGCTGATTTTTATTGTCACCCTATTGATGTCGTATCCTTGGTTCTCCGAAGGCACGATGCCACACCTCAAGCCAAAAGCCTAAGTTGACGGTGATCATGACCCGATAGGAAAAAATGAGCTTAGCAAGATCGTATCCTTGGTTATTCCGAAGGCACGAAACCACAAAGCAAAAGAGGAATGGTTCAAGTAGATGGTGGTTATAAAAAAATATAGTAAAAAATTTTAAAAAAAGAAACGAAGAAATAATAAAACAAAGTGATGATGTGGGTGTCGGGATGTGCTAGAGAAAAGAGGTCGGAACCACTTAAGCAAGAGTTGTGCGCTAAAAAGTAACTTTGGGGAACCAAGGTAATCTAGTCACTCATATGCCCAAATATTCCACTCCCTAACCCGAGCCAACATTACAAGCCAATAAAGTCCTATAGTGATCCTATTCCCGTCATTTGATAGTTGAAGTGTAGAAAACAAGGGCACGCTTATAGTGGAAATACTTACAGTGTTAGAATTTCTTTTGGAGAGTGAGCATATTTTTCAATCCAAAATTCTTAATTGAAATCATGTGTGAGGGACTTCTTTGTGGTGAGGGCACTATGTTTACATTTACTAGTTGTTTAAGTTAACTGAAGGATTGTTCCTGGTACAATAATAATTGACCGTGTGTAATGGAATGTCGCGCATAGATCGTTCCATGTTAATTAGATGGTTTTGAATCTGAGTTTTGTGAAAGGAGCTGCTGCATATCTTTAATATTTTTCTTATATATATTTCAGCGTCAATGTTGTTTTTCTTTCTCGCTTGAGCACAAGCAATGGTTCAAAGTTGAGGGTGTTGATGTGCCGTGAAGTTATAGCACATTCAACGCCCAAAGCAAAGGATTAGTGCAATAATTCAAGCATGTGTTATGTGGATATGATGGTTCTTTTGTTTAAGGTTCAGGAAAAATTACTTTGGAAAGAAATTGGAAGAGAAAGCTGAAAAATTGGAATGAAGTGAGATTGAATGGGAGGCTAAAAGAGTCGTACACCTTTAAACGGCTCGTGGACTGGATTGTGAAAGTGACCTGGAAGAAAGCAAGTAAAGTATGTCTAGACAAAACCCTAGATGGACCGTGATATCTTGTACAGACCGTATAGTGGCTCGTGAAGATGCTGCAGCTGAAGTTGATGAAATTGATTAAGTGTGGGACTACGAGAGACTTTAATGGACCGTGAAAAGGTTCACAGGCCATTTAGCCTGCTCGTAGACGTTGTCGACTGTTATGTTCACTTACTTCGTGTAGGACTCTTTTCTAAGAATATTTTAAATCACTTACGATTTTATTTTGAGAGTATGATCGTCTGAGACAGTTTTTGGCAGAGAACAAACGATAGTTTCCTTTTTGATACATTTTCATTGATACTTGTGATCTTGATTTGGTGCTTATAATCAAGAAGCTTTTGGTTATGCAATTATTTTAAGTCTATGTTATTATGATTTCAATAATCTCTACTGTTTGTTTCATTGAGAATATGAGCAGCTAAAGACCACAACTAGGGTTGTGGGAACTATGACAAGAACTTAACATTGGAATCAAACCTGAGTAACTTTTGATTGACAACTGCATATGTCGTTTCTATATTCGTGTTGAATGTTCTCTAATGAGTGCACACATTAGAACATGCATGTATGTATCACATGTTTGAGAGAAAAATATTAATTAGGAAAATCTAGAAATGAATTTTATTAATTTGTTTCAAAGATTTGAGCTCGAGAGAGGATAATCTTCTTAACAACTACGCAAGAGTAAGATTTAAAACACTCTAAGATCGAGAGGAGAAGAGTGAGAATCATTTTATAGGGCTGAAAGGTTCTTAGATGTACATAACTTGCTATGAGAGTATGAGGTTGGCAATAAATCGTTATTCATGTAGAGTTCGAGTTATAAGTTAAGGGTCACGGGGAACACAATCCTTGTCTCTTTAAATCAAACATCAAATCTTGAAACTATTGGTTACTACTATTATCATTCAACTTTAACAAGAAATTGGTTACTTGAATTCAAAACAACCCAATATTTACTTTTTGTAATTTATTTTTCTTAGGAAATATTAACCGCAGCTGAATAAAACCACTAGTACGTTTATTTCTATCGTAAATTCCCCGTGGGATTGACCTCAACTGTAGTTGAGTTCTATAATTGACTTCGATCGTTTATACTTCCTCATTGAGGTGTAAGTTCAGAACGTATCAAATGCCCCCTTTGTCGAGCTAGATGTGGAAGAATCACTTAGAGATGAGACTAATTTGGCGGCCTCTTTTGCTTGTTGGCTTTGAAAATTCGCGCTTCTGAATAAGAAAGTCAACTATGTGCATGCTAGTGTATTTAAAATTGCGACCTTGATGGCTCATTGAAAGAAATTTTCCCTGGCAGTCTCGGTACTTGCAAACATATATCGCTGCTTGATTGAAATATCTACTTCTCCAAACAAGAGTGTGGCAAATATAATCTTCCCCATGCACTATGTATATGGTTGGCTTGGGGAATACTTGGGACTCATCATCGTGCCATTTGCTCACATCGATCCATACACCTGTGCAAGATTTCTAGCAAGAAGATGGCCAAATGTTTTAATTTTACTAATTCCCAAAACTTATTTCAACAGGATGATGCCCGTCGCCTCCATCATTTAGCAATGCTACAAGGCAGGGATTTATACCTTACTGATAATGGCAAACTTTAAAATTCATGGAGAGAATTGATCATAAGCCTTTGTTTTGGCTTTGTAACCCTTAGGCATGATTCAAATTTCATCGTGGAGTGCTATAGCCCTTACAGGTTTAGTCGACAATTCGGTTTTTTTCAAGATATTCCTAGAGATCTTAGGGAGCGACGTTACGATGGTACACTGTTAACATTAGTGTAACTTTGGAATTCCTCCTTTCGACTTGATAGTTTTTAGAAATTCATGATTCCAATGTGCCCATTAGAGGGTGCTCCTTTAATGACCCATGAATATGTGAACTGGTGGCCATCCCATAGGATGAATCCTTCATAAGGAAACCTTCGCATCATTTTGAAGAATTCGAGGCAAGACCATACATCCATGTCATCTAAAGATACTTCTGATCAATCAAAAGAAAAGTCATGTCCTTCTTTCAAGTCTGAAGTGAAGTCAAATTATACTCCGCATGTAGCCAAGACCTTATCCAAGTCCAAACAATCGAAAGAGGGGGGCGTGCCTATGAAACAAAAACTGAGGCGCCTCACATTAGACTCAAAGGTGACTTCCACTACTTCCAAAGTTGGCCATGGTTCTTTCAGAACAAATGAACATCATGTTTCATCGGACAATGGTAATGACAAAACATCAAATCTTGAGTCACTTTGTGATGAAATTACCTATATGTATGCTTCGTCGAATGGTGTTGGGCGAACCAATGCATTTTCTAGTCCAACGAAGAGTGAGGATCGTCACTGGAATCGTCCAAAAAGAAAGGCTGAAAGCTAAATAATGTCCGTTGTGGTATCAATATTTTAGATATAATTGCCATTGATAATAATGACTTTGTGGATGAGGATCCAAGCTCGGCATCATTGTCTGAATTAGCCAAACAAGTAAGGTCCTCTCCCTTTTTTGCATACTATTACCTTTTAAAAAAAATAAATTAAATCTACTGATCTTTTTGTTCTCCCTTTTTTAGTTGGACCTTCAGGAACTATACAGCAACGACCTTGGCAATGAGGTGACTACAAATTTCACTGTAGATCTTAATGGGGCTGCAAAAGGTTTCCATTCTTCCCTTAATGACGTGATGCCTTCATTGGAAGTAGTTCCACCAAGGAAGTCACCTTCTACTTTTTCAGACGACAAGAAGTTTTTCCAATAAAATGGTATTAATGCGACTGAAGTTGTCGTCAATGAGATTTTGCATACAAAATCATTCAAGCCTTCTTCATGGACATTGCGACAAGGTGCTCCTACTTCTGAGCCACAAAAAACTATTTTTTCACGTCAAATCAACCTTTGATTCTGAGATGTGGGGCGCATTGTGTGGATGGATTACAACATTTTTTCTTGGGTTCTTTAGATGGCTTTACAGAGTTTGAGTCAAGTATTGCTTCTACTCTTGAGGAGATTAGGAAAGTGGACATTATTTATATTTCTGCTTTGGAGGATCTTGTCGAGAATTTCTTCAAGTCGTATGAAGAGTATGATGCTTTGAGATATTCAATGATGACAAAAGAATCACATGAAAAAGTCCTCTCTGATGCACAACGACGTCTTCATGGTGCGAAGTTGGCACATGAAAAGGTGGATGGATCCATGGAAAAGCTTCAAGCAACTCTAGAAGATGTGGAGAAAGAGTTAGAAGCTTTGACCTCCAAGAAAAAGAAGATCATCATGCTCCTTAATAAATAACAAGAGAAGTTGTTCAAAAGGGAAGAGAATGTCACCATTATAGTGGGTGAGATTTATACCATCGAGGCGAATCATATGTTGTCTAACGATGAAGTGGAAAAACTAGCCAAACTAGATGGGGCGGTTGAGATAAGTTCCCAAGAAATCATAAGCTTCAAACTCCTTCCTCAGTTAGATTTTTGTTTTTGCTTAGGATTTGTTAATTCACTTATTATGGTGTAGAGATTTTTTTTGAAGCAATAAAATGGTGACTTATATTTCAATAAGAATCTACTTCTCTTGAATTTTGAATTTTGATTATTTCTTTCATTTATATAACCACGAGCCCTTTTTTTTATTGGAAAGAGGACTCCAAAATCTAGAATTTATGTGAAAATCACAGCCAAAGGTTAACTATTCAGCACTGCGCGTCCATAGAAGAAAATTTGTAACTTGGAGTAGGAGTGCCAAAATAATGAGTTTCTTCATGTATTGGAAAGATAACTTCTAGATATTCAATCTTTAAAAAAATCACGTCCATGAGCTTTTCGGATTAGTACAGATTTATCTTTGAAGTCAGCTCAAAATCTATCATGCTCAATTTTTCAGCTTTGCGCGTCTATGAGAGAAAATTTATAACTCTGAGTAGAAGCGCCGAAATCGCGAGCTTCTTTTTCTCATTGTTAAGATAACTTCCATAGCTTCTATCCATATAAAAAACACAGTCATGGGTTTTGTGGATTTGTACAGATTTTCCTTCGAAGTTACTTGAAAATCTATCAGACTCAACTTTTTAGCTTTTGCACACTCTCACCATAAACACAAAAAAAAATCTTAACTTGATATTGGAGCTTTTGATTCACCGCCTACTCGCTCTTGCAGAAATCAGATTTCACATGTTACAACTTGAGCTTGATGGAGTTCAAGACAAGTTGCAATCCTTTCTTGCTTCTACCACTTTCAAGCCCTAGACTCTTCTTTTTTTTTAGCTTCTTATGACTCTTCATTTGAAAGAATTAGCATAGCATTCAAATGGCGACGTTGTTTTTATTCTTCTTATAACTGAACCTAGAGTAATAATACTTTAAGCTACCTACGTACCTTGGTGAAGAGGATCAAGTCATAACGTAGTTCAGAAAGTGAGCTTTTGATTTTTTATTTTTTTTGTGTCCTAACTTTTTCATAGGTTGCCTATTTTGAGGTTTTCAACTTAGCGGACTTTTTGTGTCCTAACTTTTTCCTAGGCTGCCTCTTACGATATTTTCAACCTAGAAAACATTCTTTCTACGGGGAACCGTACACAATTTATACTTTTGCAGGCTAGGAGTATGACACTGCTTCAAGGATAGTACTTCTTCGAGAATTTTCCATTGATGGGACCAATCCGCAAGCCGTCTGCATCCACAAGTTTGTAAGCACCACTTGTATAAACTTCTTGGATGACGTATGGTCCATCCCATTTTGAGGTGAACTTGCTTCCCAATTTATGAGATATGATAATTGGTCTTCTTACTGCAAAGATTTGATCACCAACTTGGAAGGACCTTAGGCGAATCTTTTTATTGAAATCACGAGAAAGATGATCTTGATAACATTTAAGACTTTGTTGAGCTTCAAACATTTTATCATCGAGAGCCTCTAACTCTTCAAGGCATACACGACATTTTCTTCTTCAGTATGTCCCTCTTGGATGGCAAGCCTCAATGAAGGTATTTGTCGTTCAAGTGGAAGGACTGCTTCAGTTCCAAAAACAAGGGAATAAGGAGTCGCTTGAGTTGGTGTGCGATGAATCATCTGGTATGCCCAAAGAGCTTCTTCCATTCGATCATGCCAATATCTTTTAGATTTGGGGATGAACTTCTTTAGCAAGTTGCACAAGGTCTTGTTAAATGCTTCAGCTAGTCCATATGCAACTGCATAATACATTGATGAATTATGTAGCTTGAAGCCAAAAATTTCACAGATCTTATCCATCAATTTATTGGTGACCGACTTTCCATTATCTGTTAGTATATAACTAGGATTGTAAAAATGATAGATGATGTTCACCCTAACTAATTTTGCAACATTTTCCCTCTTTACTTCTTTGAGGGCTACAACCTTAGCCCATTTTTAGAAGTAATCTATCTCATCCAAGATGTACAAGTGGCTGCCAGAAGATTTTGATCGTGGCCCAACCATGTCTAGCTCCCAAGAATCAAATGACCAAGATGCAACAATCGGATGTAATACATCAGGAGGTTGGTGCATAAAGTTCTCATAAAATTAACATGCTTCACATCTTCGAGTATAATCCAACAATCTTTTACCATTGTTGGCCAATAATACCCCATTCTTTTTATGTGAAAGTGTAACTTTGGCCCATATTGATGCGATCCACAAACTCCAGAATGTCCTTCTTGCGTAGCTTGAATTTCTTTTTCTTTCCCCAAACAACGCAAGAGGACTCCCTCGAATGACCTTCGCTATAGAGTATCTTTGTAGTAAAGAAACCGAGGAGCACGATGATGAATTTTTTGTCTTTCTATTTGGATCTTCTAGAAGTATATTGTAACACAAGTAATAGATTAGGGCATGTCTCCAATCAACTATCTCAACTACTAAAACGGCTACAAAATGTTCAAGCTTTCTTTCTTCATTCTCATCCTCCTCCTCCAGTGGTAATATTCATTTTTGGCAGAGAGTGATTTGTGCTTGGTTAGGCAGAGTCAATGTTGAAGCCAAAGGAGCTAAGGCATCAACTTTCTTATTTTCTTTTCTTGGAACATGTTGAAGAGTTACATCTCCGAGCCAACTTCTGTGCATAGTCATGAAAGAGATGCAATTCTGGCCTTTTGACTTCATAGCTACCCAACAATTGATTGATCACTAATTTGGAGTCTCCAAAAACTTGTAATTGCAATTTCTTCATATCAACTGCCATTTCAATCCCAAGTATGAGGGTTTGATATTCTGCAAAATTATTGGAGCAACATCGCATTAAGGTGAAGGAATATGGCAAGATCTCATCTGGAGAAGTGACGAATATCACCTAGCGTCGGCTTCTTCGTGATGTGAGGCCCCATCAAAATACATCTTCCAAGGTGGTTGAATTTCACTGATCATTGCATCTTTATCAGGTAGTTCATCAGTGAGTTCCCATTGATCAGTTATCAGGCGGTCTGCTAAGAAGTCTGTCAATGCTTGCCCTTTCACAGACTTTCAAGGAACATACACAATTTCAAATTCTTGAAACTGGAAATACCATCTTTCTAGGCAATCATTGAGGACAGGTTTCGACATCACAAATTTTCTGGGGTTTGCTATAGAAATAAGGCGGACGATGAGAGCTTGAAAGTAGTGTTTCATCTTATGAATTGAGAAGACTAAGGCCAAACATAGCTTTTCGATTGGCTAGTACTTCAACTCATTTGATGTCATCATCCTACTCAAGTTGTAAAGGAATTTTCTTTCCCTTCACTATTCTCTTGGGCTAAGAGTACTCCCACTGATATTTATTGAGCTGATATGTAAAGTATCAATGGCTTTCCTGGAACATGAGTTGCTAAAACTGACGGATTCATCATGTAAGACTTGATGCTCTCGAAGGAATTACTACAGGCTTGGTCCCATTCGGAAAGAGTGCCCTTTTTCATAAGATGACTAAATGGTTTATACTTTCCTGCTAGATTTGAGATGAATCTCATAAGATACACTAGCTTTCATTGAAGACTCTTCAATTCATGGATGTTTCTTGGCTTGGCCATCTTCAGAAGTGCATCTATTTTGACTTGATCAATTTCTATCCCTCGGTGTCGTACAATGAAACCAAGAAATTTTCCAAAGATAACTTCAAATGCACATTTCAAAGGATTCATTCTAAGTTGATACCTTCGTAGGAGATCCAACACCATCCTCAAGTCTTGCAAGTGATTGCTCTTTTTCCTTGATTTCACTATTAAATCATCAACGTAATATTCAACATTTTTGTGAAGAATGTTATCGAAGATATTTTTCATAGCTCTTTGGTATGTTTCTCCAGCATTCTTCATGACAAAAGGCATCACTTAGTAGAAATAAATACCCTTAGTTGTGTGGAATGCAGTCGACTCTTCATCCTTTGGTTACATTCAAATTTGATTGTAGCCGAATGAACCATCCATAAAAGACATCGCCTCATTCCCAGTAGTAGCATCAACCATAAGCTCAGGGATATGAAGTGGAAATTCATCCTTGGGGCATGCATTATTGAGATCACTGAAGTCAAACACAAACTCGAATTTGCCTATTTTTCTTCCTCAGGGGGACAATACTTGAAACCCATGTGTGGTATTTAACTTCATGGATAAAGCCAGCCTCAATAATCTTGTTGACTTGAGCTTCGATCAGGGGAACCAATTTAAGCCTAAAGCATCGTTGTGCTTGCTTGATAGGATGTGCACCTGTTTTTATAGCAAGATGATGGACTGCTGCCTTAGGATCTAATCCAGACATTTCTTTGTTGCTCTAAGCAAGTATATCTTTATACTCTTTGAGTAAGTCAACGTAGGCTCTTTCTTCGTCACCTACTAACGAAGCATTCACATAAGTGGGTTTTTGATCTCTATTAGTTTCGAGATTGGCCTCGTTCAATGCATCAATCGTCATCTTTACTCCATCTTCAAGTTTGGGTGGCGCATCCTAAGCATCTTCATCTTCTTGAGGTTTTCCATCATCAAAACATATATGGTAACACCATGAAACATCCTCTAACTCTTCATCAATTTTATTTGGAGGAAAATTATAGATTTCATCTTATGTAGTGACATGATATGAAGAGCCAACACTTTCTTCATCTTTATCACATTGCTTGGTGCAAACTACAACATGTGACTTTACCTTTAGTACTTCTCCATATGAGACCACAAGGTTCGACTGCCACCTCATTCTCGAAGGAATTAGACTTTGAAAATCCTTAGGGACATTTTGAGATTTGGGTAAACCAGATGCTTTCATAACCCCATTGTTTCTCCAAACCTTATTTTTCTTCATCAATGGCCCTAACCTCTTAAATACAGAAATCCTAGTCTTTGAGCTTCCCAGCCGATCGACGAAAAAAGGCCTTTTGTTAGAAGCAACATGTTCATCTTTCGTAGTGATGTAATTGTTTTTTACCCTTCTTATGGAGATACGGAAATACAAAGGTTGTTTGTAACCCAACCCTTCATGTTGTTGCCTCATAGCAGGTTCTGACGGAAGCTTCCCCAATTTCGATGGTTCGTTAGGATCAAATCCAGCCTTTGCTAGTAGTTTGTAAGCATTAGGATCGAAACCTTCTTCTATACACTTCATTGGGAGTGCTTCATATTGGGATGACTTAGGGGACATAAATTTTCTATAAAGTAATGACTTAGGAGCCACAGACTTTCCAAGTAACTTTGTAGATGACGTCATCATATTGATTTGTTTAACAAGAAGGGTCAACCCTTCTAGTGCATTTCCTCGCAACTTGAGAGAGTGTCCTTCGTCCTGCTTAGCCTTTGGAACATAACAAACAATGGGTGTCACCTTTTTACTTGAAAAAGCATTATTCATGTTAGGCATCTTGTTCGGATTGCCAAGCTTTAGATATTCCTTGCTTGCAACTTTTGTTTTATTGAAAACTACCTTAGACTTCTTATTAAGGTGCTCGGCATCTCGGTATATAATATCATCAACTTTTGAGGAATATTTCTTCAAATAAAACTTCGCATCAGCAAAGTATGCTTCTGCTCAATGAAGGGATTATCAGCTGCAATAATCCTTTTTGCAACTCCATCCTCATAATACTTTAAACATTGGTGGTAGGTAGATGGGATTACTTTATTCTAATATACCCCCGGCCTACCAAGCAAGATGTTATATGAAGTCTTAGCATCAATTACATATAACCACATGCATGATTGCAACTCTCCGATGGTGAGGTCTACTTTGATAGCCCTATAGCCCTTTGTCCTCCTTAGTTGAATCCTTGAATCATCAAGCGACTTTCTGTAAGATTTGTTGTTGAGATCCCAAGTTCTTTCATGGTACGAATTGGAAGGATGTTAACTCCAGATCCGCCATCGACTAGGATTCTGTTCAAAATTTTCTCACATCCTAAACCAACCATAAATAAAGGATGATTGTGAAGTTTGTCACCCAGCAAAAGATCATCATCAGAGAATGTGATTTTAGACATGCACACATTTTCGACTTCAGGAGATGAATTTGGAGCATCTTTTGGTGATGGACATGATGAAGTTTCGTCTTTCACTTCTTTCTCATCGACATTACAATATCGAGCTTTTGTGCCATCACATGTGAACTTGGTGTAAAACTAACTTGGCAAATATTCTCCAAATGTAATTAGTCGACGCAAGTCTTGGTAGTGGTGCACCTTTATTTCCTCCTTCTTTGAGTGCACAATCAAAGTTTTTGTTTTGGGTCTCTTTACTGTCTTTTCCCTAATGTGTCACTTTGTTGAATCCTTATGTGAACTTTCTTTTTGGCATTTAAAGCGAGTTACAAAAGTCCAGCCCCAATCATCAAAATGATCTGCTTGGTTTCCATCTTCTTTCGTCGATCCTTCTCCTATGGAAACCAAATCACTTAGCGTAGGAAGAAATAACAACTCACTTACATCAATGGGCTCGAAGTTTCAACACTTAATCATTCTTGTTAGATTTATGTTTGGAACATCTTGCTGCCCATTTCCCTCAACAAAATTGTAGGTCATGACTGGATTGGGTAAGTCAGAAGCAACACTGACTTGGTTTGAACTCAATTTCTCATCTTCTAGTTCAATCTTCCCTTCGTGAGCTAAGTCCATGATTTTATCCTTGAAGAAAAAGCATTTCTTGATAGGGTGGCCTACCAATCGATGGAACTTATAGTATGTCTGATCATCACTCCTTCCTGCTTCATTCGGTCATTTCATCTTTGGTAACTCAAAAAGTGTCATCTCAAGGAGTTCATCAAAGATTGTGGCAACATCTGAGTCAAGACATGGGTAGTCCTTTTGTTGCATTTCCTTCAAGGTGAACTTTTTTTTTTGTCCTACCTTCAAAAGAAGTCACCTTTGCGCTCTGGTATATGATAATGCTCAAATGGCCTCCTTAAAACCAATAAAAGAGACATCGGTCGTAGTCAATAAAAATATCCAACTAAGACTCAGGGTGGAATCCCACAGAGAATGGTATATCGTAGAGAATTCTATCAAAATATTCGGATTGTAAATTCATTCATTAGTAATTGTAAGAGTAAGTGGGTGGATGATTCCAACAATTTAATAAAAATATTTGGTTATCAATTGTCACAAATTAACTAAAATTTTGGAGAATTCAAGAATTAAGAAGGAATCTAGGGGTGCAGGGATTCGAAATTGATGTCACATAGGGGTAATTGTGTTGCTCTATAGTGTTGAACATTCATGAATAGGCTAGGTCAACTTCAATGACGCTAATCTTTTTTCGATCTCAAAGCATCTTTGCATAGAATCTCCTGTCTGCCTCATCTATATACTATACCAAACAACCCAATACCTTACTCTACACTTTCTTTCTATGCAGAACTAGGGCCGATAGATCTGACCCATAACCTCTATTTTCAATAAAGTTACAGACATCAAACCTAAATATCTAGTATCAGACTAATTACCCACTCCAATCAATATCTTTTGAGCATCGACTGGAGATCAGAAGTAGGAATTAAATTTGAAACCTTAACCCATAAGTTAACCCCATGCTAATTAGCCCAAATTCATGTATGAACAACAACAAAACAGAGCATAACACAATACTTATTACATTAAATCAACACCCAACCCCATAATTGCACCCCTAGATAGGGATGGCAATGGGGTGGAGCAGGGGCGGGGCGGGGGTGGAGCAGGGGCGGGGCAGGGGTGGAGCAGGTTGAGCTTAACCTGTAAAAAAATTTATCTGCCCTGCATAACAACTTTTTTCACTATCAACCCACCCCACACTGCCCGCATAGACCCGCCTCGCATAAACCCTCACCGCATAATTCTTTTTATATTTTTTTTCTACTTAAGTTTGATACTAAAAATAAATTTATTTTTTCATTAAGTTGTATTAATTTCATAGCTAATAAATTAAATTTTATTTTTTAGAGGTCAATTGGAAACATGTAAGGGATTGTCTTATTTTTTATTGAACCATTTTCAGTTACTATCTTTAATATTTTTGTAGCTTTAAAGAAATGATCTTAATAAATAATGTTCTATCACTCTTATAACATATAAAAAGTTAAAATTAAGTTTTAACCCGCAAAAATCACATATACCCGCAACCCGCCCCGTCCCGCATTAATCTAAAAAAACCCACTTCAACCCGCCCTGCATCCCACCCATCCCGCATAACCTTAAACCCTCCCTGCCCCACCCCACACAGCCTTAAACCCACCCCGCCCCGCATCCGCCCTGCTCCATTGCCATCCCTACCCTTAGATCTTGGGATTTTAGCCACCCATTACAAAAAGTAAAGAAATTATACATTCCATGAAAGCAGCCATGGGTAACATGAAATTAATCAATTACAAGCAAACCCATGTCAGATTCAACTTCAATTTGTCAAATTCAAGAGCAAAATTGAAAAACACCAAAAACTTGAAAGTGTTCTTCATTAAGTAAAGTGTTTCTCTCTCACTCTCGAAACATAAAAATTCCGAACTCTCACAAACAAAAGGATTTTTTATTTCTCTCTCATTTGGGCTATTTATAGTTTCCCAAAATTTGGCCCAAAAACTCAGCACACTACCCTTTGGGCGATGTTAGTCGGGCTCACCAAGTTCATTCCGCAAATTGCCGATCATGCTTCAGCTCGCCTTCTCTTGTTCTAGGCTTCAGGTGTTTGAACCTCAGTTGGTGAGCTCGTTGAATCTGCCTTTCACGTTCCACGAATCGCCGAGTACCACCTTGATTCTCCTTTTGAGCCTCTACTTTTCCTCCTTGCACTATCGCTTTTGGCGATGGTCAGCAAGGTCGCCTTTCTCATTCGGCGAGTCACCTTTTCTTTAGGAATTCACCGACCTGTTTCAATAAATACAAGTGTTGTGCACTGTCACTTTGGGTGAGGTCATGCTCACTAGGTGATCCATCTTTTTTTCTTGGCGATCATCAATGGAAATTTTGTACTTCTTTTCACACTTTTGGCCATTCTTTCAAACATTCATCCTTGCCTTATCCATTTTTCTTCATAGCTGCAAATCATCAGAATATCATCAGAACAGGACAAAATTAGGCATTGAGGACACTAATTATTGAGCTAAATAGGCCTCAAATGAGTGTAAATCCATCACTCATCAACACCCCCAAGTTAAACTTTTGCATGTCCTCAAGTAAATCAAGAACACAATTAGCTCAATAAGGGTGTCTACAACAGTACTCAATAAGAACTAACATACAAGTGCCATTACAAGACTACTCTCAACAATATACTACACTCAATCATGGTCAAAAAGCTTTAAATGATGACTAGCCGGTTTCAACACAAGCTCAAGCTCACTTTAGCTTCTTTTCTAATGTAGGACCATATTTCAATAAATGCATTCAAGTGCCCTCACATCAAGAACGAATCAACGCTCTCACAAAGCAAATCAATCAAAGAAATAAGGAATCAATGCAACTCTAACTATCTCAAAAGAGAAATGCATGCAAGCTTCATCCCATAGGTTAGCCCATATTTTCCAATCATCACACAACCTAGTTCATGCAAGATTTCAAGGGTCTTTTAGGCTTGTAACGGGGCTTAGGGTAAAGGTGTGATTGATTTGGCTCAGTGACTTCACCTTTTCAAAGCACTATTGCAATCATCTTCACCTCTTCTCAAGTTCTTTTTGTTCTTTTTCATTTGAGAACTCAAACTTTTACTTTTAACTCATTTTATTTGGAATCCCCTTTATTTCATTACTTCTTTTTTTTATTTCCATTTTTCAAAATGTTTTCATCACAATGACTTTTTCTTTAACTTTTTTTTTTATAAGGAGGGGTTCCTTCGTTTTGTAACAAACATCAAAGTTGAGTCCCAAATCATCTTTCTTTGCCCTTCACTTGGTTTTCATTCCTCCTACCTTTCCATACCCCCAACTTAGGCTTTTGGCCTAAGTTGGCTATTCAAACATAACAATGCTTCAAAATGGATTTTTGGGTGAGAAAGTAGGGATACTTTTACTTAAGAGGTGATAGGTTTTTTTTGTCAACAAATGGTTTCGGCTCAAATGGTGTCAAAATGGATGGACACCCTCTTAAGGTAGTCACAAAGGATTATAAAATTTTGGGTTCCCTCTTAAAATTTTTTCCCAAGAACATGCCTTACATTTACCAAGGTTTAGACAGTTAGACTAATAAGGTAAATTCTAGTATTCCACACATATGTTTTCTAGTAAAACCTCACCACATCTGACACTTAGAAATACACTATTTCGCATAGTTCAAAATGATCAAAAGTGTACGTGCGATGTTCATTGCAAGGCTCACATCAAAATATAGCTAGTCAACAAAAGATTCAAAGAGATCGCTCAAAAGCGCAACCACATCGATTTTGATTCTAGCAACACCAACACTATACATTATGCTCATCATGAGTACTATTTAAGACATTGATATTGAACATAATCGATCCTCAAATCATTATCAATGAAAACTCAAGCATTTTATGATTTTCAAAACTCATGGGGAGTTGCAAAATTGAGAGAAAATGAAAAAGGCAAAAGAGATACACTAAACCAAATGAAACCACTCTAATATAAACAAAAGTAAAGTAATACAATCATCCAAAGGAGAAGGTATGTTGGCCTCAGATGCTAGAGTCTCTGGATCCACTACGGGGGTAGTATCTGATGGTGGCGACTTCCTCTGAGTTGCATCATCCCGTAAATACTCAGCCTCAATCCTCCTAATGTCACTGGATGAGGCTGGTGGGATCCGCACATCAGACTTCCCTCGAAGGGGAACTCCTGCTCTCTCACAAAGCAGAGTAATAAGAACTGGGAAAGGAAGGGATGTCTGTTCTTGCCTGGCCTGTAACAACATCTCCTCAACAATAAAAGTACCAATATTGATCTACTCCTTGTCGATGATAGTGCCCACTAGCACTGCCTTAGGATGTTGAAGGATCGATTCATTCTCAAATGGCATGATGTTGCTACTTATAAGGCTAAACCAGTACCGAGCCAGCACATTTAAGTACTTCTTCTCTATCCAGGCACCATCAAGCAGCCAAGAGGGAGAAGAGTCATTAGATATCAATGGGCCAACAACCCTTTCAAGGCATCAAGCTCCTAGCGCATTCGAATATGGTATGTATTAGCATGAGTGAATAGGGTGCCTAGTACTATGTTAATCTCACCCGCATGACACTGAACCATTTTTCCCCTCACTTCTACTTCACTCAGGGTTTCCAATTAGTGCCCTTTCTCTTCTTAGGCAGGGCTTTGGCATATGCATTCTAGAACTTCCTAACCCACTTTGGCACATAGGGTAGCCTTTGTATTATGAACTCGTCCAACTTATGAACTTTGATCGTCTCATCTTCGAGTAATCACTGATCACTCCATCAATTGAGAGCCTTCGCTCTTCAAGAATAGTTCTTTTTCCCTACGCCTTGAGCCTATTTAGGGTCCTTGGATCTATGATCGGGAGAACACAAGAAGCACGAGTTGGATCTTGCGGAGGCAATACTAGCTTGGAACGAATATTGATCTGTTTCTTGGTAATGTGCTTCTTGGGCTTCTTACCCGCACTTGTAGGAGTATGTAGAGTGTCTTGTTGGGCACAAAGGGCCTTAGAAGGCTTATTAATAGAGATACCTCTATGCCTTTTCAGAGGAGGGGGAGGAAGAGAGTCTCTGTCGGACTCTCTGTCTAATGTCACCACCTGTTTACCCTTTGTTCTAGCCATAACCTGCAAAGCACACAAATTCAAACATAAAATTTGTGAAGGTTTGTTGAAATCAAACTCTATTAGAATCACCGTTCAAAGATACCCTGAGGCTCGCTTAACAAAAAGGCGAATTGCATAACAGGATAGGCGAGCTCCGGTGATCTCGCCGAAATGGACAGTAGCAATTTTCAAAGGAAACAGGCACAAAGGGCAGAGTCACTTCCAACTCAGCGATTCGCTGAGTTGGTTTCGGTGGGCTAAGACAAGTCCGTTGAAATTGATAGTGCAAAATTAAAAGAAACAGGCCTCAAGAGCGAGGTCCACTCCCACTCGGTGATTCACCAAGTGGGTTTGGTGAACTAAGACAAGCCCACCGAATGGGACAATACCCAAGGTCACATATTCACTCAAGAAGGCGAGTTAAGGCTTACTCGGCGATTCACCTAACCTCCTTGGCGAGCTAAGTCAAGCCCACCAAACAGAAGATATTAAGCCCAATGCCTAATTTTCACAGCTAAACCTAACATACGCAACAAAAAAAGTTCCCCAACATCATTACAACCCACCTATATGCTTATCTATCCATGGGTACTCAGACTTTCCCCCAGATATTATATATTATTCCTCAAATTGACAATTTGACTTTAAGAAATTTGTCACTCTGTATATCATTAGGAAAAATCATACAATCGGGTCAACACTAGGTTAATCAGACTTCACCCATATCAAGACCTACTAAATGTATAAGTTCAATTTCAACATTTAACCAACACATTCAACATTAACAAATTATAGGCAACACACAAGCAATTAGTTCATGGGCATAGTTCAATATGCATATTACAATGCTACCCATTGAAATCCAACAAAAACAATCATCAAATTGCTTCAAGCCCATATACAAAATGCAATTTTAACCTAAAAATGCACAATGGAAATCAAAAATCAACCTCAATATGAAGCAAAATTCAAAAATAACAGGATAATGAGGTTGGGTCGACTGCTTTGGGAAGCAAATGCACTCCACGCACTCACAAATCACACAATCAGGACTCATAAGCACTCAACTAAGGTATTGCAATAGAAAGGAAAGAAAAGGGTTTAAGGATACCAAAGGTTTTTTTTTTTAATTAGAAAAGACCCTTTGCCTTTTTATATGAGGCACACTCCGTGGTCACAACTAACGTCATCAAACGTGTTGGAAGAATCACCAATTAGAGCTTAAGCTCATCGAACATGCCTGAACGAATACCAAACCTGAAGGCTAATTCGGTGAACCTGAAGGCTAATTCGGTGAACCTGATGGAGTCCACATAGTGTACTTCAGCAGATCGCCGTTTGGAGCTCAGATTGTCGAAATTGACAATACACTTTTCCACATTTTCTAGCCCAGAAGGCACACAAGAATGAGTCCACACAACTTCTTCGGCGGATCGCCGATAAGGTTTTGGCATCGCCTAATGTTCATTTTTTATCCTTTAAACTTCTTTTCAACCTGCACTAAAAACACACGTTATTGAAAGCAATAAAACATAAGTTAAGACTTGGGTTGCCTCTCAAGAAGCACCTTGTTTAACTTCCTGGCATGACATAGTTCTCATTTCCTCAATATTCATTTTTGAGATCTGGGACGGTGTCATTAGGCAACATTCCCTTTTGCCTTGGATAGAGATGAATGGAGATTTGGCACAATTGGGTTTGCAGGTGCTTGATAGACACAGAATGAGAGATCACCGTTTGAGATAAAGTGAAGAAGTCCTTTTTCAATTTCTTCAACACTTTGTCGGACCCTTCAACCTTGTTGAAGATCCTTGTGAGCATTTCCTTGGTTCGGTTTCCTTCTTGCCCGACTGGGTTTTTTGGTCATTGATGATCATGGGGAGGAACATATCTATCCTTGTCAGCCTCTCTATCTCTCCAATTTCTACCTTGCCAATATTTCGAACCATTATCTTGATCCTTGTTCCAACCTTGGTTTCCACTATGTCGTTGATAATTTGGGTGGAATCCCCCATTTGGTTTCTTAAATATTGCACTTCTTCATTGTATAATCCTTCAAAGTTGGCATCATTCGGGCACTGTACACTATTAGTTCCAACCGCATTCACCGATCTAAGTCCACCTCCCATGATATGTTTAGACAACAAATCGAGTTGGGTCATCATTTTGGCCCTGTTTTCATACTGTTCATTGTCCTTCTCAATTTGTTCTTTGCTCATGCTTAGTTTTAGATTAGACACTAGGTCTTCTCTAGTATGCCATGCCCGGTTAGCTTTTGTCATGTCATCTAACAACAAAGCAGCCACATCATACGACTGTCTCATTAATCCTCCTTGCAATAGTTGATTAGCCATACCTTTGTTAACTGAATCAAGACTGCAGTAGAAGTATTGCAGCAACAATTCATCCGAAACACCATGTGTTGGACATTACAAAAGTAGTTTCTGGAACCGCAGCCAAGTCTCATGTAGAGGTTCACCTCCAATGCACTTGAAATTTTTTATCTGAGTTAGAAGCTTAATAATCTTCGAGGGTGGAAAGAATCTCTCCAAGAAAGCATTATTCAACTCCTTCCACGAAGTGGTAGAATCATTTGGCAATTCTGTCAACCATCTTGTAGCTTCACCTGTTAAAGAGAACGGGAATTAGCTCAACCTCACAGACTCTTGAGAGATGTTCTTGAACACAAATTGTCCAAATACATGGGGTTCCTCATGAGCTAGACCCCCAAAATTTCCCTTTAGTAGGAGAAATTGTAGCATTGTTCTGGTTATATGAAACACAACCCCCCAATTGTGGGAGGTATCCAAATGGCTCCCATAGTTTGAATAATATTCACATGCATATCATTCAAATCACCCATGTTGTTGTTTTGACCATAGTGACTATCGTTTTCACTACCATGGTCACTCATTGTATTAGACCTGCAAATCAACCAACAACAACATAGAAAAACAATTTACTACAACTAAATAAATTTACAAACTAATTTCTCAAATAGAATTCTCAACCGCCATTCCCCGATAGTAGTACCATTTTTGATAATGCTTAAATGTCCTCTTTAAAACCAATTAAAAGAGACAATGATCGTAATCAATAAAAATATCGCACTAAGAGTCGGGGTTAGATCCCACAGAGAATGGTATATCTTTAAGAATTCTATCAAGATATTCGGATTGTAAATTCATTCATTTGTAATAGTAAGAGTAAGTGGGTGGATGATTCCACCAATTTAATGAAAGATTTGGTTACCAATCGTCATAAATTAACTAAAACTCAGAGAATTAAAGAATTAACAACCAATCTAGGGGTGTGAGGATTGGAAATCGATGTCATATAGGGGTAATTGTGCTGCTCTATAGTGATGAACATTCATGAATAGGCTATGTCATCTTCAATGTTGCTAATCTTCTTTCGATCTCGTAGCATCTTTGCATAGGATCTCCTTTCGTTCTTATCTATATACTATACCAAACAACTCAATACCTTACTCTACTCTGTCTTTTGATGCAGAAGTAGGGCAAATAGATCAACCCATAACCTTTACTTTCAAGCAAGTTACAGACATCAAACCTAAATTGCTAGTATCAGACTAATTACCCTTTATTTTCGACCCATAACCTTTATTTTCAAGCCTTCAATAACTCTTGTCAAGCGCACAAGTTTTTCTTCTACGGACGAAGCATTTGTCACTATCTCATGCATCACCATCGTAGATGATGAAGAATAACTTCAATTTTCCCAAACATGAGATGCAGATAAGTTATGTGGAGTAGATCCAGTGCTTAGGACATCATTGTCGACTGAAGTGAAGGGCTTTTAGGATGTAGATAGGCTCAATTGGGCAAGAACCCTCTCAACCATTTCGATGATGTCTTCTTTTGCGGCTTTTGCAGGAGACTTCACACCTTTTTGAGATGAACCAAAGGCAATAGCAGATTCGGACGAAACTCGTGAGGCCTGTTGTCATAGCAATTTGGCTTGGTTCCTTTTGACAAGTCCCATGCTTCCTGTAGTAACATCAATGATGTTTTCCACAGCAATGCAAAATTTTGATCCATTCGTTTTTCGGATGCAGATGTAGATTTTGAGTTGATCTTCTTGGAATCCATCTCAGTGTTCTTGACCTTTGATTTTCAAAGAGAAGAGATAAGAGGTAAAGATTGTCCCAGTGGGCGTGTCAATTTGTATGCGTCTAAAGTTTCGTTCCTGAAATACAACAAACATGAAAGGAAAATTGCAAGCAAACAATAGTATTTGTATTTGAATTTGTGCAAAGGTTGCAATCTTTATGAAATCTTTAATAAAATATATGTAATCCCCTGATTCTTCTTTTCACGATTGTTGTTGATTTGATGAAATACTTGCGGCTCAACACTTGGAGCGAAGACTTCTTTGTATGCGGAAGACTTGTAGATCATCGCTGAAGAGCAACGATTCTCTATGTATTTTTTGGTCTTATGAAGACTCCTTATATAGGCATGAGCTGGGGTTTTAGGAATATTTTGGTTCAAGTAATTTTAGAGGAACTTGAAATTGAAGAACATGAGTTGGGCTCCTCTTGTGAACTTAATGGACGGGCCCAAATATAATTTTGACTTTATTTAAGTCATATAATTTTGACTTAAAATATTAATCCGACTTTATTAACAAATAATTTGACTTGATCAACGTATCATAAATTTAAGATTTAATCAAAATTTAATATGGATTTATCAATAAAACTTCACTGTTTGCAATATATAGTGTTAAATATTGATATAAAGGGGTATGCAACTCTGCTGGTTAAGTGCGGCAATAGATGTGTGCTGGTTGTTACTTTGAACATAGGTAACCATGCTTTTCTTCTTTCTTTCTTTTTTTCTTTTTTCGGTTCTTCCTTTTTTTATTTTTTTATTTTAATATTTCAAGAAAAAATAAATATATAGAACTATTTTATTTAATGAGATTATTTTCAAAACCAAAATTTATCCGAAAAAAGTTAAAATGTTTTTCTTATAAGTTTTCGGAAAAGATATAATAGTATACGTGAATTGTATTATATATAATATACTTTAAAGGTGACACCGCTTGTAAAAAATCTTGTGTACGCCACTGTTCATAAATCATAGGATTCAAATGAGTGGAGCTCTAGTGATACTTACAAGTTTGGCAAAACCCATTCATTTCTGCTCAAACTATATAATTATGTTAAAAAAATATTTAATATACAATAGCAAATTATATTCCGAACACAACCCCGTAAGTAGAAGGAATTGTGACCAGAATCTGTAAATTGAAAATGCTGGATTTGCCTTTGAAGGTACATTCAAGTGTAATTATCTACCTACAATTTCATATCGGTTGGTTCTACAACTGCTATAACTTCGGCTTCAAGATGGAATGAAGACTGAGGAGGCAGAGAGGAAAAGTTTATTCATTATTGGATTACCCTTATATTAGGACTTACTATCTTCAGTAGGCACGATGAACTCTAGGTGACTAGGAACCAATAGCCATACCAAGAATGAAGTAAAATCCAAACTACATTGGACTAGGTTGGGCCTTTACAAAATGGCTCAAAAATGAAATATAATTGTGTTATCTTCATGTTTGCATTATAGTTGACAATGAATATCTTTCAAAGGTCAAAACGATAAAAGTTATTTTAAATTATTTTTTTTGTAGGTTTAAATGAAATGAAAACTTTTCAATGTTCAATAGCAGTAAGGCACAATGCAATGGTAGAGTTAATGTAACTTCATTGAACACAATGAACATGAAATATGCTCAATCTAAAGCATCAAAACATCTTTCAGGATCCTAAACAAATTATTTGCGATCACGTTAACAAAGTGAGGGAGACCCCTTGCCCATTCTTTGTGGATTTAATTTGTTGATAGGAGAAGCCTCACATTTCTTCACAAAAACTATAAACGTGTATAACAGACAACCCATCTCAGCTTTTTTTCAAAGAAAACAAAATAGGGGAAAATAACTATAAGGCGCGGGATAACACTCAAGTGTTACGACCCAAACCATTGAGCCATGCATGCACTTACTCTGAACCCTAGTTAGGAGAATCCTTGCATCCAATCTGAAACTTGTAATGTGGATGTGAACAATTATAAGCAAATCACCCAATTGAAATACAAAAATACTGTCAATCCCTTATAAAAAAATACTTTTGAGAAATACATGGAACACTCCCAAGAACTAACCTAAATAGGTACAGGAGCTTTTAAGAGAATACACTATTTGAAAATAATAAGACACAACTCCCACCATAAGGAAAGAGAGATAGAAGCTGTTGGAGATCATCTTCGTCCTCACCTAAGAAACATCACTGATCAGTACAAGAAACACATATCGGTAGACACCATTGGTTGACCCAAATCCACCACATAATATCATGCAAATAATCAAAGAAACATGAATCTTGGAGTTATAATTAGAACCCCGATGCTTCAATAACCGCCCTTACTACCAAGTGATACTACCTCAAAACTCACGCACTCTATCTCAAGTCACCCACCTCATTCCTCTTCCAACTCAACCTTCTAGGTAATTCCACCCGTATATCAAATCATAACCTAACACTTCTATCACACAAAGTCTTTATGACACCACTCATTCTACCAACACCATAATTCCTCCACTTTTCCATTCCAGAATCAAATCCACCCCTAACTCTAATAACGAGTCTACTACTCTCCCTCAAGCTTTCATGCTAACACTCTAGCCATTGACCAAGTAAGTGAACTGTTAGTAATTTCTATTTTGTGGACTCACATATTAATATATTATATGTAGATATGCTATCATTAAAGTTGCCCATTGTATGATATAATAAAGTATTAAAGTTTGGGGCCTTAAAAGTAAATATCTATTCATATGGGTTTATTTTAGATACCTTAAAAACCCATGGTTCTTTTCTTAAGTCTAATGGAGACTTATTGAAAAGATACCATTTAAACTTGAAAAGACACTTAAACCTGAAAAGACACTTTAGGTACTTAAATAATTATATAAGAATATGGTCCCTAAGTCAGATACAACGCTTCTTCTTTATTCTTTTTCTCTCCATCTCAGAAAAGAACACCAAACAAGAGTAGTATCTAGACTTAGAAGATCAAGCATTCTTCAATCAAGTTACTATATTTACTGCAATGGAACAAGGTTAGTGTTTCTACCATTCTTCTAGATTAATATCTCTGTATAATGATTTACTTGTGATCTTGGATGGATTATTCAAAAAAGTTTAACATGAACCACCTACAAGACTCTTACTTGAACGCCTCGACTCAATAACCATATAGAATATTCCCAACCACTGTAACAACCCTCACCTGATCTTGACACACTTTTCAAGTGCCCCGCACCACCAAGGGATCATTCAAGATGTCACCTATGGTGTTTAACATGTAGTCCCGGCCTTATAAGAACCCTATCATGACCTAACGCAATGCTCGACAACTCATGGACCCACATGTAACAATCACATTAAGAAGAATTAAACCCTGTTCTCTCATGAAACCCACCCACACAAACAATCACATATGCCAAGCGTGGTACCTTAGCGAATCATTAGTAATTTGTATCGGTGTAGTATTTGAGCAAACCATATAGATATCTCGTAGTAGGCGTGGTAACTGAGACAATCTAATATGTACTAGGTGTCGTACCTGAGTAAACCAAGATATATCATGTACCATATGTGGTAACCGAGCAAACCATTAGTATGTACCTGCATGGTACCCGATCCAACCATCAATCACATATCACACTCTTAATCACAATTCTGATTAATAAAATCAAAGTTTTACACCTAAGTAAATACATTCAATTCATGACATTGACAACAAACTAGTATTGCAGTTTATACTCATTTTATTTCCCTAACCATATATTAGACAGGTAAAACTAACAGAGAACTTAGCAAGCACATATAACATAAACGGGAAACAAACAGCCACCACCTATTCCAAAAGATTCTTCCCAGACAGTTTCCAGCTCAAAATATGAATACCCACAAATTACCACCCCTAGGATAACACCTAATAGTTATTGTAAGTTCAACCTTAGCTAATCAACCATAAACATTCAATAAACTTCCCAGACTTCGTGCCTGAAGGCCTATACATGCAATCTCTCGATAACTTACAAGGTATTATGAAAATTAAAGACACGTATAATTACTTAGTTAAGCCTAGCCTACACGGACGTCAAAAACTGCTAAAGAACTCTAATCACGTGCTTCTAGCTGCGTGAGGGCAAATCTTAAGTGACATAGGTTAGAATTAAATCCCTCCTCTGCATTGTTCCCAAGCTTTGACAAGCCATGGGGAGGGGGGGGGGGGAGTTTTAGAGTATAATCCTCATCTATTTTACCAATGATAAGTGGAAGGAAAATAAATGAAATCATGTATTTCTACGGTCTTATTCCATCTAACCCATTATAGAGGCTGGCACACCACTACAATGGCGCCGCCATAGCGGAATTATTCCCACTATGGTGGGATGGCATCAGTGTGGGTCATTTTCAAATTCTGAAATTTCTTTGTGTCACTCTAATTTAATTTGGTAGTGTATTTCAAAACTTTTTTGGATTCCCTACGAGGTGACTTTCGCATATCGACAGATAGGTCATTACAATAGATACTAATTTATGCATTGTTCATCCTGAACGACTTTTAAGAAGGAAGGAAGGAAGGAAGGAAGGTGGGTTGCAAAATACTATCGCCTTATTTTACCATATTAAAAGAGATTTATAACCCTACGCGATCCATGGAAAATTTCCCCTCCCAAGTGCCAACGTATATTGGGGCTTTGCTAATAACCGGATTAGGAAAACTAAACGAACAAAGCAATAAGAATTTTCTCACCCACAAAACTTGTAACACCCCAAAAAAATTTAAGGTAAGACCCGAACTATTTTTTATTTTCATGTAAAATCATATTGGGTGATTATTAAATTTCTCATATGTGTAAAGGTCATTTCTTTGGTGTTCGAATTGATTTGGATATGACTTGACCTCCCAAGAACCACCTAGAACAAAGTTGAGTTGAAAACTTCATTACCGATTAAGTTTTGACATAAGATTCTACTTAGGTCAACTTCAAATGATCATATCTCCCAGCTCATAATGAATTAGGTGGCCCATGACCTATCAAATTGAAGGTCTTTAAATCCTCTTTCCAATGCCACCAAGCTTGCCTCAATTCAAGTTAGAAGAAAAATGTTATGGCTATTTTACCATAGACTGCCATATTAGAGTTTTCTGAGTCTGTGAACAGAAGATCCAATCTACAGGTCATAGGTTGAACAACGACCCATCCTGTCAAACCATCAAAAATTTCAAAGAGTCTGAATTTTAGGATCAAATTCCTAAGGATCCATTCTACGAGCAATCGTTTGGACTTGTAAATGGACTTTTGAGCCTTAAAATTCAATATAAATTCTATGGATGGGATCTACAGTCCGTAACTCAAACCATGAACTGTAGATAGTCCCGTAGATAGTTTACGTCAGGTTTTAAAGAGGATTAGTTTAGTCTTTTATCACCCCTTCTAAGCCTAAACCATGACCCTTTTTCACCTAACTAAGGGTATAAACAGTGTTAAAACATTATTTTATGTTCTTTAACACTTCAAAGACTTAGAGAAATAATTCAAGAGGAGAAAGGCTAGGGTTTTTTAATGTTCTTTGAATTTTGTCGATTTCACCAAGAACTTCGTTCTTCCTAGGTATGTAAGACTATCATAGTGGTGGACTGAGTTCGTCCTCAATCCCTACATCTACTTTCTATCATTAAAGAATAATCTAGGGCTACATCCTCAGTTTTGATAATTCTTGAGATGAGTATCGTTGTTGAGTTATGTGTTTTATTCCTAATTTTGATTTGCCATATCTTACGTTGAGAATCTTGAGTTGATTGGTCATGTTTATTTTTTTCAGCATGAACACTATTATTGAGCTATTATTAAGAATCTTTTAACCAAACTCTATTCTCTTAAATTGATGCTTGAGAAAGTAAAAATGAGTTTTGTGTAGAGTTTAAAGAATGATTTTGAGTAAAGTATGAGGGGACTAATTGATATCCAAATGTATCATTTGTACATTGAGAAATAGAACTTTGTAATAAAGAGTTAAAATAGTTTCGAGAGATTATTGAGACATTGCCTCTTAAAGAGGATCTTTTGAGTAATTACCTCAAAACAGAGAAAGAGTATTTTTGCTTGAGCATGAGTATATACATTTATTTGGAGTAGTATTGAGCACTGATATGGGGATAAGTTCAGACAACTCACATTCATCATAAACCGTGTTGGTAGGATCTTGGTATCAGAGCACATAGTTCAAGTATCCTAGGGTGTCTATGAAGCCGTGTTGGTAGGATCTTATTTATGGTTGTGAGTGCCCCACTTCTATAAATGAGGGACTACAGACATTTAAGAAAAGTTTCCCTTCTTTCATACTCTAAATCGTGCAGTAGAACTGTGTCATAAGGAGCTTATTCAAACTCGGGCATTTCTCAAAGCCATTCGACTACCCCAAACTCAAGGTGGTTGAAAAGCAAAGCCCAAATTCTTATCGATGAGTTACTCTCAGCAAAAGCCTTGAGAAAGTCATGAGACTACAGAGGGGGTTTACAGAAGCCTGTGAGTGAGCTTAAGTGTTTATATTTGAAAGAATGCACTCTTATTTATATGAATCGTGTGTTCTAGCTAAAAGCGAGATGTAGTCCCAGACTCTCTTCTCTAAACCTTATTCAGGTGAGACCCTTATGAGAAAAGAATATTTTAGAGCTTGGATAGTATTTTCACCCAAAAAGATAGTATGAGTTACGATGTTATAAGTAGTAGTAGTAGAAGTGCCCAGAGTTAGAAGTATGCATGCAGAGGTATAGCAATCTAAGAAAGGGAGATAGCGATGAGGTAAATTATATTGTTACAGTCATGCACCCAGAAAGTTATAAATGAGAAGTTTTCCCTTATGGATAGACTAAGAAGTAATGCTTTTGTGTATATTTAATGATAGGAGGCATAGTAATAGTTACTAGTCAAGATGAGTTAGAGTATACTTTAACCAGAATGGAGTTTATGTCAATGTAACATTGTGTTAGTGAAGGCCAAGTATAGGTGTTGAATAAAAGAGTAGAGTATTCATGAGGTGATAGATCTACGATAGGCTTATGATTTTGAAGGGAGAACCCCATGATTTTCAGAGGGTTATAGGACTAATTTCTAATGATGTATAGTGAATGAGTACTTAAGTTGTGAAAGGAAATGTGATGGTAAACTGTAAGTATGGATTGAGAGATAAAGATTGATTACTTTTCATGAGGTCTTGGTGATCGAGTGTTTCTTAATTTTATCTAGTAGTCATAAGTTAGTATAGTATGTTAGCAATTATATTGATATCCATGAATAGTACTAGACAATAAACTTGAATTTGAGATGAGTGTCATGAAAAAAAAAATATGACAACATGAGGGTGATGATGTTAGTTTTGAGACCTGATTTAGAAGGTTTGACATAAAATTGATGAGGAATTAAGGTGTTAGTTTGTAATGAATGTGAGTGGTACAAATGTGGTATTACGACCCTTGAATGAGGGCAATGAAGTGTGGCTAAGTCATTAGATTAACAAGAGCATTACGAGGTGTACTTGAGATCGTATATACTCTGACAGTGTTATAATTAAGTTTATGATTTTTTTGTGCGTGCCTAGATAGTATATTTGAGCTATCAATGTAGGGTAGACTGATGTAAGCATTAATAATTATCCTTAAGAGTTTGGTCGAAGGGATCATATATAGCCAATGACGAGCCTCTTAAATATAGTTCAAGTTTTCTCCCGTTAGCTAGATATGAACATAAAAGGATGGTATTAGTGAGCTAAGAAGGAGAAGTCGGACTATTAAGAGTTAGATTAAGCGTCTTTATAAGTAAATGCGGGTAGCGGGTATAGAAAGTCTTCTACTGGAAGAAGTTAAGAGTAGTATCTCATAAATAAGTCTTAGAAGGAATCTTAGTGCCTTCACATGGAGGAGTTTAGAAGCCATGACATTAGCATTTTCTGAGTATTAGAGTAAAGCAAATATAGACTAGTTTAGGGAAGATGGAATGGATCCATAGCTTTAAAGTATCAGTTTTAGATCTAAGGGGGAGATGATAAGATGAGAAACCAAGTCAAGTGTTAAGAATTAGATAGTAATGTGTTAGAGAGAGTTTTGGTGTTATATAAATCCATTCATAATCTTGTGTATTCCTCAAAGTTCAGTCATTACAACATCATGTTGATGCCTCTAATATCATAATTATGTACATCACTTATGCTCATACACTTCAGACATATTCACATCTATGCTCAGTTCCTAGAATCAGGGGCAAAGCCTTTAGCCCATTGATCGCAATCTTACTCCATAAAGTTATGGATATCAACCTACTGATATAAGAAAGTATCTCTTAGTATGCTCAGTCTTCTAAATTCATGATTTACTCTCAATGGCTAGCAACATAATATTATATCATGCATATTCTTATATCAGATATCTTGAATGAATCATATTTATGATCTTTCGCCCTAAGCTCTTTATGTGATCCTTTTCAGTTTTGATAGCAATGTTGTCAGTAGTAGTTGAGTAAGGATAGAAGGAGAGGGTTGATATTTCTTATTGTGGTAGTGGTGGTGTTCTTATTCTATCTAAAGTTATAATGTGGAGGAGGAATAGGATGGTGTTTTACTATGATTAATAGTTAAATGAGAGCAATTAGTTAGTTTCTGGTAGTAATATGTGAAATTTCAGTTGGTAGAGATGATGAGATAATGAGAAATTCTTAGAAGGATTGGTTAGTAGGAGCCCATGGAGTGGTTATAGTACTAGACTTGAATGCGGTTATAAGGAGAAGTATTCTTGGGATGAGATTTCCTACAGAGGTATAGAACCTGAATTTTGTGGTTTAGATTAGTATAACCATCTCATATTTAGCACCTTGTGATTTAGAGATTAGGCTTGAAAATAGTAAGAGCAAGAGATTTGACTTAGACTTTTGTAAGAGTAGTCATATACTCTAGTGGGAGCTATGAGTTGTAGTTAATCAAGTGTAGTAATTAGAAAGGAAAGCATAGTTGAGAAGTATTGCTAAGCTTAAAAGTTACTAGTCATATCACTCAAGGCATAATATTCATATTCTTATTCCATGTCTAGATATCCTTGCTTTAGGTCAAATAGTCTCAGATAGAGTGTGACTATGTTAAAACTCATATAGTCGGAACTTATGTGGTATAAAGAGTTCCAAACTCTTAGTATGAAACAGCTCCGCCTATGTTAGTAGGCAAGTTAAAAAGTTAGAAAGATAGTAAGAGTAACCTCTCTCCCTTCCATCCTCAGTTCAACCATCATTTGAGGATGAATGATCCCAAGAGGGAGATATTGTAACACCCAAAAAAAATTAAGTTAAGACCCGATCTATTCATTTGCATGTAAAATCGCATTGGGTGATTCTTAAATTGCTCATATGTGTAAACGTCATTTCTTTGGTGTTCGAATGGATTTGGATATGACTTAAGGTCACAAGAACCCCCTAGCACAAAGTTGAGTTGAAAGCTTCATTACCATTTAAGTTTTGACATAAGATTCTACTAGGTCAACTTCAAACTATCATATCTCCCAAAATATAATGAATTAAGTGGCCCAACCTATCAAATTTAAGATAGATGAGTTCTCTTTCAAATGCCACCAAGTTTTCTTTATTTTGAGTTCGGAGTAAAAAGTTATGGTCATTTTACCATAAACTGCCATATCAAAGTTTTCTCAGTCTGTGAACGACGGATCCGACCTATGGGTCGGAGGTTGAATGATTACCCGTCCTGTCAAACCGTCAAAAACTTCAGAAAGTCTGAAATTTTGAAACCATTTTCTACGGATCTATTTTTACGAACCATAATAACTACTACGACTGTCGTTTGGACCCGTAAATGGACTTTTGAGACTTAAAAATTCAATATAAATTCCATGAATAGGATATACGGTCCGTAACTCAAACCACGAACCGTAGATAGTCCCGTGGACAATTTTTGTTAGCTTATAAAGAGGGGTAGTTTAGTCTTTTTTCACCCCTTCTAAGCCTAAACCACGATTCTTTTTCACGTAATTAATGGTCTAAACAGTGTTAAACATTATTTTATGTTCTTTAACACTTCAAAAACTTAGAGCAAGGATTCAAGAGAAGAAAAGCTAGGATTTTCCAATGTTCTTCGAATTTCATGAATTTCACCAAAAACTTCGTTCTTCCCAGGTATGTAAGGCTATCATAATGATGGACTGAGTTTCTCCTCACACCCTATATCTACTTTCTATCAGTAAAGAATAATCTAGGGTTACATCCTCAGTTTTGATAATTCTTGAGATGAGTATCATTGTTGAGTTTTGTGTTTTCTTCCTTATTTTGAGTTGCCATATCTTGCGTTGAGAATCTTGAGTAGATTGTTCATGTCTATTATTTTTCAGCATGAAACCTATTATTGAGTTTTATTGAGAATCTTTTAACAAAACTCTTTTGTCTTAAATTGATGTTTGAGAAAGTCAATACGAGTTTTGAGTAGAGTTTAAAGAATGATTTTGAGTAATGTATGCGGGGACTAATTGATTCCCAAATATATAATTTTTATATTGAGAAAGAGAACTTTGATTTTCATAAAGAGTTAAAAGTGTTTCGAGAGATGATTGAGACATTGCCTCTTAAAGAGGATCTTTCTAATAATTACCTCAAAGCAGAGAAAGAGTGTATGTGCTTGAGCATGAGTATATATATTTATTGGGAGAAGTATTGAGCACTGATATGAGGATGAGTTCAGACAACTCACATTCCTCATAAACCATGTAGCCAACATGGGTAAAGGATCGTACCTTTTATACGACTTCTTATTGCTTTCGAGCATAGCTTTAGTGGATCCAACTAGTTGAGGTGTTCTATACCCAAGTAAGGTATAGGACAGTTCTGGCAGCATGGGCAAGACACTGTATCATCACATAAGGCATAGTGATGGTTGTCGGTTAGAGAATCTCCCAAATAAGAGTAATGATTAAGTTATTGCATTTTTATATACATCCTTGAGTTAACATCTTTTATTTATGAAGCTTTAAATATTTCATCTCTTATTATTGCTTTGTATTGAGTTGAGGTGAGTATTCTTCCAGCCTAATTATTTCAATTATTTATTCATTCAGCTTTATTACATACTTGTACATTCAATGTAGTGATGTCATTTGACCTGCATCTTTTATGATACAGATACAAGTGTTCAGGATCATTAACAGGTGCTTCGTTGAGATCACTTTGCACTCTTGTTAGCTTTTGGTGAGCCTCCTTGCAGTCCGGGGACTCCACTTTTCTTTTCAGTTTAGTCAATTTATGGTGTCGTGGGTCTTGTCCCGACATCCATGTTGAACTATGGAGGCTTCATAAATAGATAGAGTTAAGGAGTCTCTCAGTAGTTTCTTTTCCTTTGAGATCTTTTGCAAACTATTATTATTGCATTCATTATTATTCAAACATTATGAGATGATCATTTTACAATTTTAATGATTTACTTCTGTTTTAAGCCTTTAAATGCATGAGTCAGTCTTCCGCTAAGTAGTCCTCGGGGCCATGGGTTCGCTTGGGAACCAGCAATGGTTCTTGAGTGCCGGTCATGTCCAGGGTGTAGGCTCAGGGCGTGAAAAATCTGAACCCTAAGACTCGCAGAACATCAAATATATAATAAATTACATGAAACGGGTATGGACAAATCTAAGTAAGTGATGATATATATTAGTTGAGATTTTATTTTAGATGTTAACACTACTATTGTAGGTTCTATAGGAGATGTTTAGCCTTTTAAAGATTTATATGACTACCATATGTACACAACTTTTACTATTTTTTATTTGTACACTATATTTAAGAAATTACTTATGAATTTTTTCACGAACACATTACTAAAGTGCTCATAACTTACTAGATTTTTATTAATCCATTGCTAAATAAAATTAGTGGTGAATTTTGTTGTTTAAATATAGTATTTGTCCATCGTCAATTCTTATTTTTATTAATAATATTCACATAATACTCGCTTGATGACTAATATAACTAGTCCAAATTTATTTGAAATGGCCGAAACATAATAATAATAATAATTATTATTATTATTATTATTTCAACATGCTCAAGTAATAAACGGAAAGTAATAACCCTTTAAACATAATCTTCAATTCATTAGCCAATAATAAGGCATTAATTAGATTTACATGAACAATCTAAATTTTAAATAGCTATTTAATAACTAATTAGAGGAGTCTTTCAGGTTGAGTACTTTGCGATCAATGACAACGTTTTCTTGATCATCATCACATACTGGATAATAACATTCACACCATCCATGAATACATTTGGGAACTCCCATTTTGGGGCAGGGCTTACAATCACCAACATCAACGCAGTTGTGTACTGGCTCCATATCTGAGGATTAAAAAATTATTAGCACATTGCTAAATAGTCCATAATTAGTAGGATTTAAAATAAATGACCAATATATAGTTCACATTTACTAATGAGAAATTATGTCAAAATATTTATAATATTTTTTAATTAATATGTTATATAATTAAAATAAAGAACAAAATAAGTTTATTAGTTACTTAAAAATATATGAATTTCATTTAATTAAGAATTGAATGAGTTGTGTCATTGTAATGACCCCCCAGGTCATTTTTGTGTTAATGTCTTATTTCTGTCATTTAGAGCTTTCCTATAGCGACCCCAAGTCATTTATGACTTGCTGGCACTGATTGTTCGATCGCCTGGTCATTCGTTTGGGTTTTATGCCTGCTTTTCTGTTTTGGTGCTTTTGAACCTTGAAAAGTTGACTTCAGTTATAACTTTAGGTGAACGACCTCATATGAGAATTCTGACGGTTCCATCAGCTACGAAAAATCCAAATTAGGCTAGAAGCATGGTTCGCATGAGTCTCGGGGTTTCCAGTGTGAATTTGGGGCCGATTAGCTCTTTAGCTTTTGGAAATTGGCCTAAGGTTGACTTTGGTCAACTTTCTTGAAAAACGCACTAGAATGAAAATTCTGACAGCGCGGTTAGTTCTGGAATGCTGATTTTGTTCTAGAACGACCTTTTGAGAATTACCGGGAGCTTTCGATCAAAATCCGAGGCCCTTGGTAGAATTTGGCAAAAATCACATATTGGGTGTAGGACCCACTTTTTGTCGAAATGACCTCGTATGAAAATTTTGACTGCGCCATTGAGTTCGGAATGTCAAATTTCGTGGGGTAGCATATCTGGTTTATTTTCATCGGGTTCCAAATGAATTCCAAGGGTTCGTTTAGAGACTTTGAAAAATAGCCAAAATCTGGTTGTTGGTGCAGACCTTTAGCGACCAGAGATGGTCTTTAGCGACTAGTTTCGGGTTTTATAACCCAGAAATTTCAGCTTTCAGCCCTCATTTTCATATGACGATTTCTCCCTCATCCGAGCTCCGATTTGAGTGATCCGAAGTCCTGTATGATCGTTGAGATTGTGGCTACGTAGTGCAGTGATTGGAATGTGTTGGTGAACCCTCGATTGTTGTTAATTTCAGCTCGAAGCTGCTTCCCATCAGGTGATTAGTTTATGATTTCTTCTTCATTTTAGAACTTTGATATCTCGAGTTCTAGAGCTCCATTTTTGGTGATTCAAAGTCCCAAGTGTTAGATTTTTCATTGGCTTCGTTGATTTGAGGTTGGGGTTCGTTGGGTGCACCTCGTTCTACATGAATTCGGAGGTAAACCTCTTATTTGACCTATTTTTGTTAGGTTTAGATTTGTTATTTTTTGGTTGATTGGGAGTGGATCCGACCCCTATTTGATAAACTAGTTTAGGATTAGTTTTGGGGGAAGGATTTTGGACCTTTTGATTGGAAATACGGAGCGGGTCCCACTTTGCCCGATTTTGACCCAAAAATTGGTCTATCTCCAAATTTGATGATTTTTGTATCTAAATGACCGTTTTGACACTGCGATTCTATTTTTGATAGCGTGGCAGCAGTCTAAGGCCGTTCGAAAAGGGAAAGCTCGAGTTAAGTGACTTGGAGTGCGTGTGATCGGCTATTTGGTAGGTTACGACTTCCTTTCCTTTTAGACTGAGCTTGAATGTGTAAATATTGTTAGATGACTGTGAATCTGGGGTGGTTAGCTTGGACTGTGATCGTATTCCTTATTTGCCTCATTTTGGGATTGGTTGTTGGTTGATTTGGATTAGTATCATGTTATAGGTTGGGTTGTTGACTTGATTTGTTGTATATACTGTTGTGGGGTATTTGTTGGTAATTATTTGATGTTGCATGAACGGGTATGAGAACTATGTTTGTGATTTGCTGCTTATTGAGATTGTGCCTTAGAATAGGCTGTTATGATGACAACTTAGTCCCACGTACCCTGTTGAATTGAGTATGTATCCGAGGCGATTCAGATGACCTAGATCCTTGTAGAATGGTATAGCAGATTTGGGTCTGATAGTGTGAGCCTTTGTATTGGCGTTCCCGTGGCTCCCGTACCTTCCGATTCTTTCCCCTCTATTTTATGAGATCGTGGGATGCTTTTGGATGACGTTGCGTTGAACCGATTGACGGATGAATGGTGTTAGGCAGGGAGCATTCGTTTGACGTGCTTGTGGGCGGCGGCCCGTGATGGTTAGCCTTACGATGCGATGTTCGTAGTGGCTTTATCTGGTTTGAGGTTGTTAGCTACAGTACGAGACTGAGGTTACGCGGTTCGCGTCCGATACTTCAATAGCTAGCCTGACGAGGGTAGGCTATCCTTTCAGGTCCGTGACTGACGTTATACGATTGTAGCCAGTTATTTCCAACGCGCGTCCGTGGAGCGTGAGCTACTAGTCCCAGCCTGTGTTTTGACGTTACTAGGATGGAATCGATATTTCCAATGATTGGACTATTGAGTGTGGATTGATTAGCTCCTGTCCGAGGCTTACGTTCCCGGTTTGAGTTCGGCATTTCCAGCTCGAGACCGTAGAGCGAGAGGTATTATTCCAGTCCGAGACTGACGTTTCTGGTTAGAGTCCGGCATTTCCAGCTCGTGACTAATGATTTGGCTGGGCCTATGTGTTGATGGTCGAGCGGGGCTCAGATATTGTTTATGATCGAGCTAGGCTCGAAGGTTGATTTTTATTGAGCTGGGCTCATGTATTGGTTGTGATTGGGCTAGGCCTAAATGGTGGTTTTAGGGTCTGGCATCCTTTGTTCGAGGTTTATGGAATCGATATTACTTCGCTTTTTGTAGTTACCTCTTCTGTGTACCTGTCGAGCTTAGGGGGTCCGTTCAGGTTCTTATTTAAACTTGCGCATGAGTGTGCCTAGCGGGTCTTATGGGGGCCCAGTTGGGTTTAGTTAGCTTGTTATCTTCGGTTGGTTATCGTTGTTTGGTTTTCGTTCTGTTGACCTCTGTTGTTGTTGTTGCTGATTCTAACTTGTCTGCCTTTGTTTACCTTTCTTGCTCAATCGGCCTATGATGCCTACTGGGTACCTGTGGTTTTGGTCCTCATACTACACTCTGCATCTATTTTCGTGATGCAGGTCCTAGCACCAATTATCAGCGTTGAGATCGGGCCGGGAGTTGTCAGTTCGGGAGATTAGGGTGAGCCTTTGGCATTTTCGGTTCACCAATTTCCTTCTGTTTATATATTTTTGCTTGTCTTTTGTTTTCGAGATAGTTGTTTCAGTGGTCCACTTTCGGGACTTGTACTCTTTTTAGTAGTTCTGTACTCGTGACTTCCAGATTTTGGGAGGTATTATATATATATTTTGGTCAAGTTCCAGTTTTCCTTATTTGTTCTATTGTATGCTTCCGTTTAGATTTTGGTTAGTTTCCACTCTTAGTCCCATTACTATTAAGTTCCGGGATAGAGTTTGGCTGGCCTACCGGAGGGTCAGAGGCCCCATCATGACCTGAGAAATCGGGTCGTGACAGTCATGAACCGCTTAAGAGGTCACTTCACTTGACACCCTTAGTAAAATTATAATTTGAATAGACCTTGTTATCATTATTGTAAAATACTTAAATGTCATTCATAAAAAGAGTAGAAAGATGAAGAAAGAGACTTACCAGATGAAACGATCATAGAGAGGACAAGGAAAAACACAATCATTGAAGCCTTTTCCATGTTGTATTTTAAAAAGTAGTATATTTTTTCTTTGAAGTGTTTGTTATTGTGACAATATATATAGTACCAAGTGCATTAAGTTCTTGCCAGTCTTTCTAGTAAATAGATAAGATTAAGTAAATATATAACATTGATATGGTTATCACTTTTTGTTTTTATCTTGAATTTTAGTCAAAGGAGTTTTTAGTCTATGAAATAGTTAATGATAAATGTCTAGTAGGTCCTTTGTCCAACAAAAGTTGTCCACTATTGACTTGGCACACACCTTAAGAAATAATAAATTATAGGGTTAATATTACTATAATACCCTTTGCATATAAAAAATTTAATGCTTTAAGAAATGTTTTAGATATTGAATAGTATTTAATAGCAAGGGTTTAATAAACACAAAAAGGTAAATTATCTCTTGGTTTTTCAAACTGGTGTCATGATCCAAAGTATACCCTAGGTGTAACATGATGTATAGAACCCCAAAAGTTTCTACACAAACAACTTAGCATACATTATACAAGATAATAGAAATAAAGAATTCGAAAGTAGCAATCTTATATCATAAAAGAGTTTGACAAAGAGGAAGTCTAACATAGTCTCAACAAGTCATCTATTACATCAAAAGAAGTGGTTGGGATGTAATCCATACACCAAATTCAATGTCTGAAACTGAAAGTAAGAAAAGCAATAAAAGTGTCTCGGTCCTTAGATCATGAGGACTCGCCAATCATCAAATGCCAAGAGAGAAATCAACTAGCCATAAGTGTGAGACGTAGGAGCGTCGAACCCTACATTACTGAAATAATGTAGGCCCAAGTATGCATTAGTACATGGAATGTACTAAGTATGATAGCAATGCATAAAAGGTATGAAATCATGCTAAAAGGACTCTTTCATGACATGCAATGACCAAGCAAAATCATAAGATAAAAGGGTTAGAAAACACAAGTTATAATAATGGCCAATGCAAGCTTATCATATTTAAAACATTTTGTGAGATACTTTGAAAGTAACCTTAGTTCATTATTATGGAATGTTTACCATTAACCGACATAGACCATGTGAGCTAGAACATGGAATCCTATGTCTATCCCACACATAAAAAATGTCATTGCTTGCCAAGGCAACAACCTTAAGCATCTAGCTTATGTGGATCCACTAGATAAGACATCCTATGGGGCCACGTAGTTAGGGAAAATGAGATTGCTACTAGAGACTCGACCTCTACTAACGGGAGAGCCTCCATCTCAATATCCTTTCGGTGCTAAGTAAAATCCCATGGAATAGTCATTAATCATATTCATTTCACCATCAATGGAAAAACATAATTAAGGCAACCAATCCCAGCTAAAGTCACTTAGAATAGCTCCTAAAACTTGATTAAACTTAGGTGAGAAAACCTTTCACAATCATGATCATAGTAGTATATGCGAAAACCTTTCACAATAATATTGATACTTTCATCTCAAAGCATCCTCAAATCATTTACATCAAATTCATAAAAGCATGCATAACTTTATAAATTCATAGAGAATAGTTCATAAGCTTCATCATGTGATCATAGTAAAAAGTCATGGATCATGCATGTGTTCATATGAATTCAACTCAAAATTATGTCAATACTTCAATTCATGCATAAAAAGATAGAAAATAAATAATTGAATCATAATTGAGAAGAACCCGTGCAAATTGAATAGAACCGTAACTTTGAATTTAGAATTGAACTTGTAAAATTTGAAGATCTTAGGAACCTATGGAGTTCGTTCCTCCATAGGTGAATACTAACATACCTTGATGATCAACGCCCAAAAACTATGGTGAATTGGAGACTTGACCTTGAAACCCTAACTTCTCTTACCGTAGCTTGAGAGAGAAGAGAGGATGAAGGTAGTTGGGATTTGGGAATTAGGAGAATGATTAAGAATAGGTAGTTTTAGGACTTAAAATACTTATATAGGGCTTCAAATAGGGGTCAAAATGACATAACTTTGGTATTAAACACATAGAGAAAATACCCAAAAACCACTTAAAATAACTTCCAGAACTTTCTACAGTTTACACCTACGGTTCGTAGGACTTTGTATTGACCGGCATGGTCAACCATAGAAAAGTTTATAAGCCTAAATTTTTACCAACTTTTGACGAAGCATGTCTATGGCCGGTAGAACTTTCTATCAAAGAAACCTCACCAACTTCAAACCAACCTATAGGATATCTACACCTCCTACCATAAAGAGCCTCAAATGGAGCCATACCAATACTTGAGTGATAGTTATTATTATATGCAAACTTAATCAAAGGCAAATGATCATCCCAATTACCCTTGAAGTCAATCACACAAGCTCTCAACATATCCTCAAAAGTTTGGATAGTGACCTCTGCTTGCCCATCAGTTTGAGGATAAAAGGTTGTACTAAGCTTGACATGGGTACGAAGACCTTTTTAGAAAAGGTCGTACTAAACTTGACATGGGTACCAAGGCCTTTTTGGAAAGACTTCAAAAATTTGGAAGTGAATTAGGTACCACAATCAGAGATAATGGATAGGGGCACCCCATGAAACCTAGCCATTTCCTTTAGATATAACTTAGCATAATCTTTCACCGAATATGAAACTTTGACGGGAATGAAATAAGTCAACTTTTTCATACGATCCACAATAAACCAAATTGAGTCATGTTGTTGCCGAGTGCGAGGTAAACCAATAATAAAGTCCATATTCAAATCTTCCCACTTCCAAGTAGAAATACTAATATCAAGGGAAAAACCTCTCAACTTTGATGCTCGACTTCCACTTGTGGACAATTAGGACACTTATCCACAAATTCCGCAATAACTTTCTTCATCCCATTCCACCAATAGACCTCCTACAAGTAATGGTACATCTTGGTGTCTCCCGAGTGAATGGAATATCGAGAATTATGGGCTTCCGATAAGATATTCTCCCTCAAATAATCAACATTGGGAACACATAAATGACCTTGATATCAAAGAACACCATCTCCCCCTTGGGAGAAAGCCTCAAAGGCTTTTTTGGAAACCAACTTCTTCAAGTCAACTAATACCATATCACGATCTTGCTTAGCCTTCACATCCGATACAAAAGACAATTCCAAACCATTATGAACTACTACTCCACCTTCATTAGAATCAACCATGCAAACACCCAATCGGGTCAATCTATGAACATCACGAATCAATTCTTTCTAACCATCTTCAACATGTGCAACACTACTCATTGACAACCGACTTAAGGCATCGACCACTACATTGGCTTTGCCTAGGTGATTGAGGACACTTATGTCGTAATCCTTCAAGACTTTTAACCATCTATGTTGGCAAAGATTTGGATCTTTTTTCTTGAATACATATTGCAAACTTTTGCGGTCGATAAAAACATCAACATGGACACCATACAAATAATGCCTCCAAATCTTTAATGAAAACACTACCGCCGCTAACTCCAAATCATGAGTTGGATAATTCTTTTCGTGAATCTTAAGTTGCCTTGAAGCATAAGCAATAACTATCCCATTTTGCATAAGAACACACCCTAATCCAATTTGTGAAGCATCACAATAAACAACTAACCCATCGGAGCCTTTCAGTAAAGTCAACATTGGAGCAGTGGTAAGCCTATCTTTCAACTCTTGAAAGCTCTTTTCACATGATTCTGATAATAGAAACTTAACCTTCTTTTGAGTTAGTGAGGTCAATGGAGAGGTAATAGAAGAGAACCCTTCCACAAATATTCTATAATATCCATCCAAATCCAAAAAGCTACGAATATCCAAAGGAGATAGAGGTCTAGGCCAATTCTTAACTGCTTCCATCTTCATAGGATCAACCTCAATTCCCCTACCGGAAACAATGTGACCACGAAAATCCACAGATCTCAACCAAAACTTGTACTTATTGAACTTAGCATATGACTCACGATCCTTAAGAATTTGCAACACAATCCTTAAATGATCGGCATGCTCATCCTCACTCCAAGAATAAATCAAGTTAACATCGATAAACACTATCACAAACATATCAAAATATTGTCTAAACAATCTATTCATCAAATCCATGAAAGTGGCCACAGCATTTGTCAATTCAAATGACATTACAAAGAATTCTTAATAACGATATCGTGTTCAAAAACAAGTCTTCGGAATGCCACTTTCTTTCACCCTTAATTGGTGATAACCCGACCGGAGATCAATCTCCAAGAAGAAACAAGCACCTTGGAGTTGATCAAACAAATCATCAATCCTTGAAAGTGGATACTTATACTTAATGATAAGCTTATGCAATTGTCGGTAATCAATACACATGCGGAGTAAATCATCTTTCTTACGAACAAACAAAACTAGAGCACCCCATGCAGAGATACTCAGTCAGATGAAACCCTTATCCAACAAGTCTTTCAATTGCTCCTTTAATTCCATAAGTTCTGTCGGAGTGAAACGGTAAGGAGGAATAGAGATAGGTTGCGTATCTGAGAGAAGGTCAATACCGAAGCCTATTCACCTTTCGGGATGAACACCGGGTAGATCATTGGGAACCACTTCTGGAAACTCATTTACAATGGGGACCGACTCAAGAGTAAATGTTTCAGAATCTATATCCCTAACTCAAACAAGATGATATATTCTACCCTTAGAAATCATTTTCCTAGATTTTAGATAAGAAACAAACTAACCCTTAGGCATAGAATATCCCCCTTTCCACTCTAGGATGGGCTCATTAGGAAACTGAAACTTAACCATTTAGGTTCTACAATCAACAAAAGCATAACAAGAATGGAGCCAATCTATACCAAAATAACATCAAAATACAACGTATCAAGCTCCACAAGATAAACATGAGTGACTCTATGGGATAAGGAGACGGAACAATTTCTATAGACTCTTTTAGCCACAATAGATTCACCAATAGGAGTAGAGACAGAAAAAAGGTCTATCAACATATCCAGAAAAATATCAAATCTCATAGCCACATATGGCGTCACAAAAGACAAAGTAGCACCGGGATCAAGCAAAGCATAAACATCAAGATCAAAGACTTTCAACATACTGGTAACCATATTGAGAGAACCCTCTTGATCATGTCGAGTTTGAAGTGCATAAAATTGGTTTTGCACTTGAAGCCGAAACACTAAATCAAGCTCGCCTACCATCTCTTCCCTTAGTAGCAAGTGATGGACAATCCCTCATCTTATGACCACTCGTACCACAACTAAAGCAACTATCCATACCGGCTAAGCATTTACCATCATGCTTCCTTCCATACCTAGCACAAGTAGACTAAGAAGATCCACCACCATTTCTTCCTTGAGGCTTAGGGATAGACACCCTATCCTTGTTGAATTTTAAAGTCGGAGCATTAGAGGAACCTTGACCGGAAAACCTTTGTCAGATTCTAAAACAACCATGTCCAATAGACCACAAATGTGAAACGTCACCATTACCGGTCTTTTCCCTCTTTGCTTCCGTAGATCTTTCCTTAAGCTTGTCCTATTCTATATGTCGAGCATGTGTCATCAAATGGGAAATATCAATTTCTTTAATGAGCATGGAGGTAGGACATCCCTTAACCACCATTTCATATACACCCGAAACAAACTTACTCATCCTTGCCTTAGAATCTGCAACTATAGAAGGAGCATATTTTGGACAATTGAGTGCCTTCATTACCAAGAATTCATAATGACCATATCATGTCCGAAAACACGTCTTCGGATTGTCACTTTCTTTCACACTAAATTGGTGATAACCCGACCGGAGATCAATCTTAGAGAAGAAACTAGCACCTTGGATCTGATCAAACAAAACATCAATTCTTGGAAGAGGATACTTATACTTAATGATAACGTTATTCAATTGCCGGTAATCAATACACATGTAGAGTGAACCATCTTTCTTACGAACAAACAAAACTAGAGCACCCCATGGAGAGATAATCGGTCGGATGAAACCCTTATCCAACAAGTCTTTCAATTGCTTTTTTAATTCCTTAAGTTCTGTCGGAACAAAATGGTAAGGAGGAACAGAAGTCTAATTTCCTTTCGAGATGAACACCAGGTAGATCATTGGGAAACCCTTCTGGAAACTCATTTACAACGGGGACCGACTCAAGAGTAAACGTTTCAGAATATATATCCCTAACCCAAACAAGATGATATATGCTACCATTAGAAATTATTTTCCTAGCTTTTAGATAAGAAACAAACTGACCCTTAGGCATAGAATTTCCCTCTTTCGACTCTGGTCTTACATGTCGGTTGAGGCTTTTCCCCACAAGTTAATGAACAAGTGTTTTCATGATGAAGTAAAGAAAAGAAGGAAAGATGATTTATCTTGCTTTGGCCTTGATATATGCTTTATGTTTCATGTTTTTCATGTTTTCAGCTTGACCATTGCATGTCATGATTATGTCTCTCTCTCTAGCATGATTTATGTGTTTATGTGCATTGCTATCATACATAGTACTTAATTGCGCTAACGCATACTTTTGTCTACATTAACTTCTTTGGTGTAGGACGTGGCGATTCACCTTCCACTCGTGGCTAGAACTTGATTAGAGAGTTGATAGAAGACTTGGTGAGTCCTCATCCATCCGAGGACTAACCTAGCTCTTATTTCTTTATCATGTATTTCCTTTTGGTTTTGAATTGTATTGGGTTACATCCCAAACCTTGTTCTTTATATTAGATTGGCTTTGAGACATGAGATGTAGACTTCTGCTATTTTTTTTATAAGCTTTGATATAAAATTCTTTTTCAAACTTTTATTCTCTATTATCTTATATGTAATGTCTGGTAAGTGGCTTGTATGAGGCCTCTTGGGGTCTTGTACGCCATGTCACATCTAGGGGGTACCTTGGGTCGTGACAAACTTTGTATCAGAGCCAGGTTTTAGAAAGATCCTAAAATGTCTCATAAGCCACGTTAAGTAGAGTCTTGTTCATGAGTGTGAAGCGCGCCACATTTATGAATTAGAGGCTATAAGACGTTTAATAAATTTCACTTCTTTTATTACTCCTAAGTCGTGCAATAGAGTTTAGCTCTATAAGTCTCTCTCCTAATGCCTATCATATGCATTTCAAGATATGGTGACCCGAAGAGCTTATGCTAGAAGAAACATGGGAGAGAATGTGGAACAAGAAGCTCCACCTCAAGCTCCTCAAGTTTCAGCCGACCCTTTGGCGGAACAAGTTACTAATGCAGAGTTTAGGGCTGCTTTCCAAGTGTTGGCTTAAGCCGTGACGGCTCAAGCCAATAGAGAGGTGGTGGCTCCCATGAACCCAAATGTGGGTACGACGGCATCAAGAGTGAAGGACTTTACAAGGATGAATCCTCCAGAATTCCATGGCTCTAAGGTTGAGGAACATCCTCAAGAATTCATTGATGAAGTATACAAGGTGTTGATGATTATGGGTGTGACGCCGGAAGAGAAAGCGAAGTTGGTTGCTTATCAACTCAAGGGTGTTGCCCAAATTTGGTTCAATCAATGGAAGAGTGAGAGGGCGGTCAATGAGGGTCCTCTTGATTGGGAGAAATTCAAGGCGGCATTCCTTGATAGGTTCTTTCCCCTTGAAATGAGGGAGGCAAAGGTTCTTGAGTTGATCAACCTTCGACAAGGAAATTTGAGTGTGAAAGAGTACGCTTTGAAGTTCACACAATTGTCCCGATATGCTCCTTCCATCATTGCCAATCCAAGGGCAATAATGAGTAACTTTGTTTCGGGGGTGTCCGAAATATTGGTTAAGGAATGCCGCACCACTATGCTTGTTAATGATATGGATATTTCTCGTCTTATGGTGTATGCTCAACAAATTGAGGAAGAAAAGCTTAAGAAAAGGTCTAGAGAGACCAAGAGCGCTAGAACCGGAGATGGTAAGTTTTCCCATGCAAGGTCCGATGGTCATGGTCATCCTAGATTTTGACAAAGGTTCTCCGGCCAAGGCTTATCTAATGCTCCTCCGAAGTTCAACAATGATAGGGTGTCTAACCCCAAATCTCAAGGAGGGAATAATGGTGGTTCTTTATTGGCTCCTTGTGCCAAGTGTGGGAAAAAGCATGAGGATAGATGTCTAGCCGGTACGGATGGTTGTTATAATTGTGGAAAGAGTGGTCACAAAATGAGGGATTGTCCATTTCTCACGGTCAAGGGAAGAGAGAATAAGCAAGCTCTACCTAGAGGATCGGGTTCGAATGCTCAGAAGCAAAACCGATTTTATGTACTTCAGGCTCGTCATGAGCAAGAGAGCTCTCCCGATGTGGTTACCGGTATGTTAAGAGTTTTCCATTTTGATGTTTATGCTTTGCTTGATCCCGGTGCTACCTTGTCTTTTGTGACGCCATATGTGGCTATGAGGTTTGATGTTGTTCCGAAAGTGTTGCTAGATCCTTTTTTGTGTCTCTACTCCGATTGGAGAATCTCTCATGGCTAAGAGAGTTTATAGATATTGTCCCATCTCCTTATCCCATAGAGTCACTCATGTTGATCTTGTAGAGCTTGATATGCTAGATTTTAATGTTATTCTTGGGATGGATTGGTTGCATGCTTGTTATGCCTCGATTGATTGTAGGACCCGAATGGTGAAATTTTAGTTCTCAAATGAGCCTATCCTAGAGTGGAAGGGGGGAAATTCTATGTTTCGAGGTCAATTTGTTTCTTATCTAAAAGCTAGAAAGATGATCTCAAAGGGTTGCATTTACCATCTTTTTAGGGTGAGGGAAATAGATTCCGAGACCCCTACTCTTTAGTCGGTCCCCGTTGTGAATGAGTTTCCGAAAGTGTTTCCCGATGATTTGCCCGGTATTCCTCCTGAGCGGAAAATAGACTTCGGTATTGACCTTCTCCCAGATACGCAACCTATTTCTATTACTCCTTATAAAATGGCTCCGGTGGAACTTAAGGAACTAAAAGAGCAATTAAAAGACTTGTTGGATAAGGGTTTCATTCGGCCAAGTATTTATCCATGGGGTGCTCTGGTCTTATTTGTAAGGAAGAAAGATGGCTCGCTCCGTATGTGTATCGACTATCGCCAATTGAACAAGGTTACAATTAAGAATAAGTATCCTCTACCAAGGATAGATGACTTGTTTGATCAACTTTAAGGGGCTAGTTATTTCTCTAAAATGGACCTTCGTTCGGGCTATGACCAATTAAGGGTGAAAGAAGATGATATTCCAAAAATGGCTTTCCGTACTAGGTATGGTCACTACGAGTTCTTATTGATGTCGTTTGGGTTGACAAATGCTCCGGCCGCATTTATGGACCTGATGAATAGAGTGTTTAAGCTATACCTTGGCATGTTTGTGATTGTGTTTATTGACGACATTTTGATCTACTCAAAGAATAAGGGAGAACATGTTAATCATTTGAGGATTGTGTTGCAAGTCCTCAAGGACCAACAGATCTTTGTGAAGTTTAGTAAATGTGAGTTTTGGTTAAGGTCCGTGGCTTTTCTTGGTCACATTGTTTCCGGTAAAGGCATTGAGGTAGATCCTAAGAAGACGAAAGCGTTTAAGAATTGGCCTAGACCTTTATCACCTTCAGATATCCATAGTTTCTTGGGCTTAGCCGGTTATTATAGGAGGTTTGTTGAACGATTTTCATCTATTGCTTCTCCATTGACGGCTTTGACTCAAAAGAAGGTTAAATTTGTGTGGTCCGAGGCATGTGAGAAGAGTTTTCAAGAGTTGAAGGATCAACTTACTTCGGCTCCGATATTGACTCTACCGGAAGGATCCGATGGTTTTGTGGTTTATATTGATGCTTCGAGAATTGGGATATGATGTGTTCTTATGCAAAACGGGAAAGTCATTGCTTATGCTTCAAGGCAACTTAAGGTGCACGAAAAGAACTATCATACTCATGACTTGGAATTAGCGGCAGTTGTGTTTGCTTTTTGAAAATATGGAGACATTATTTGTATGGGGTACATGTAGATGTCTTCACCGACCATACGAGTTTGCAATATGTGTTTAAATAGAAAGATTTGAATCTCCACCAAAGAAGGTGGCTCGAGTTGTTAAAAGACTATGATATGAGTGTTCTCTATCACCCCTGTAAGGCTAACATAGTGGCAGATGCTCTTAGTCAATTATCTATGGGTAGTGTTGCTCATGTTGAGGATGGTAAGAAAGAGTTGGTTCGCAATGTCCATAGATTGGCTCGATTGGGTGTTAGATTGGTTAATTCTACTAAAGGTGGTGTTACGGTTCACAATGGTTTCGAATCCTTTTTTGTGATCCTATATTGGTTGAATTAAAGGAAGCGGTTCTAAAGAAGTCCATTGAACCTTTCTCCCAAGGGGGAGATGGTGTGCTTTGATATCAAGGTCATTTGTGTGTTCCCAATGTAGAGGGCTTAAGAGAGAAAATTTTATTGGAAACCTATAGTTCTCGATATTCCATCAACCCAAGAGCTACCAAAATGTACCGTGATTTGCGGGAAATTTATTGGTGGAATAGAATGAAGAAAGATATTGCAGAGTTTGTGGCTAAGTGCCCTAATTGTCAACAAGTGAAAGTTGAGCATCAAAGGCCGAGAGGTTTGACCCAAGATATTAGCATTCCTACTTGGAAGTGGGAAGACGTGAATATGGATTTTATTGTATGTTTGCCTCGCACAAGGCGACAATATGATTCGATTTGGGTTGTTGTGGATAGAATGACAAAGTCAGCCCATTTTTTTCCTGTCAAGACTTCTTACTTGGCGGAGGATTATGCTAAGTTGTATTTGAGGGAGATGGTTAGGCTACATGGAGTGCCTTTATCCATTACCTCCGATAGTGATGCACAATTTACTTCTAAATTTTTGAAGTCGTTCCAAAAAGGTCTTGGTACTCTTGTTAAGCTTAGTACGGCATTTTATCCCCAAACCGATGGCCAAGCGGAACGTACTATTTTGACTTTGGAGGATATGTTGACAGCTTGTATAATTTATTTCAAGGGTACTTGGGATGATCACTTGCCTTTGATTGAGTTTGCTTATAATAATAGCTACCATTCTAGTATTGGTATGGCTCCATTTGAGGCTCTTTATGGTAGGAGGTGTAGATCTCCTATAGGTTGGTTTGAAGTTAATGAAGTTGCTTTGATAGGCCCGGAGTTGGTGCATGAGGCTATGGAGAAAGTTCGACTTATTAGGGAAAGGTTGAAAATGACTCAAAGTCGACAAAAGTCCTATGCCGATGTTAGAAAAAGAGAATTAGAATTCGATGTGGATTATTGGGTTTACTTGAAAAACTCACCCATGAATGGTGTAATGAGATTTGGGAAGAAAGGGAAGCTTAGTCCCCGTTATGTAGGCCCATATTAGATTTTGAGACGTGTTGGTAAGGTTGATTATGAGCTTGACTTGCCTAATGATTTGGCATCAGTGCATCCGGTTTTCCATGTCTCATTGTTGAAGAACTGTGTTGGTGATCCAACCTCTATAGTGCCATTAGAGAATCTTTGTATAAAGGATAGTCTTTCCTATGAAGAAGTTCCGGTTGAGATTTTAGACCGGCAATTCCGGAAGTTAAGGAATAAAGAAGTTGCTTCCGTGAAAGTTCTATGGAGGAATCAATTAGTTGAGGGTGCTACGTGGGAGGCCGAGGCTGATATGATGTCCTGATATCCTCATCTCTTTCCTTCCGATCCTACTCTTGCTCGAGGTATCTAGATCCTCATGGTTCATTCTTTTGGTCCATGTGTCATAGTTGATTTCCATGATTCCTTGATTTTGCATGTTCATGAAGAGTCTTATATGATTATGTGCATTTGAGTATGAGTTGCATAAAGTCTTCATGATATGATGTGTTGATCATGCTTTAACTTGAAGTTGATGTTTTCTCCTCGGATAAGTGCACTTATGTGATTGCATGCTTGGTTGGGTTGTTAGTCCGAGTCTATTACCCTTCTCATGATGTCTTGATTCTCATTCGAGGACGAATATTCCCAAGGGGGTGATATTGTAATACCTCAAGCTTCAAAAAAAAATTAATGCAGAACTCACCTGAGGACAGTGACCTATGGAGGCCACCTACGGGCCATAGATGGATTGACAGGCCGTAGGTGGGGACTGTTAATGGCACTGTGAACTTTCAGGATTTCGAAGTTTCTGAACTCTGACCTACGGAATAGCAGGACGGTTCGTAGTTTAGTTGACGGGCCGTAGATGGGTTCTGTAGATGCCTTCCAAACTTAGCCAAAATTTCAGCCCATAATGAACTTTCTGAATCAATTGACGAAAGACCAGGATGGTCCGTCAATTGATGTACGGACCGTAGATCCTGTCCGTCGATTGGCCCCGACAGTTTTTAATTAAGGGCTTTTTGGACTTTTTCCTAATTGTTTACCTATTAAGCTAAGTCGGTTATACCCTTAATCCAAGACCTATAAATACTTTCTAAGCATAATTTCTTTCATTCTAACTCATTCCTAAACTCTCCTCTCAAATATTTCTCTCTGTAAAAGAAACTCTCTCAAGATTCAAGGAAGAAGAAGAAAGCTTGAATCCTCCATTGAAGACCTTAGATCTTCTCCAATTTCTTGTGGATTGCTTTGAGGTATGATATTGTTCACCATTAGGAGTCCTTTCCTCCAATGGTCCATTCCTCTTCTTCATGATTTTCAAAGGTTTACTCTAACCCAATTGAATTAGGGTTTTGATTAATCATTGTGGGTTCTTCAATTATGATTTCAATTATTAATTTTATGATTCCTAGTGCACGACCTAGAGTGATAAAGTAACTTAGTGCACGAAGTAGCGTGAATTACATGATTTGATGTAAAGATTGCATGAACCCCCATGATCCCAAGCTAATTCTCCCCAATTTGATAATCTATGTTTTAATTGTTGGGTTGATCTATGATATGATGAAGTTTATGAATTCTCTATGAAATCAAGCATGAATTATGAATGAATTGAGGATAATCTTATGAATTTAGCATGATCAAGTCAAAAGCATGATATTCCTCCATTATGTGAGTTCCTTCAAGTATGGGTAAATTGTCCTAATTATGGCTTTCTAAGCATGATCTTGCATTGAATTGCATGATATTAGTTGAACTTGCATGAACTCTATGAACTATGAAATATGACCATGATGAATTAAGGGTGCTTTGAGAGTAAAGTACCAAATTATGTTATGATGATGTTATGGTTGAGTAGTGAAAGGTTTTATCACGTAATTCTCCCATTATGATAAAAGAAGAACAAAGAGGCGATTACCCATATTCTTAAGGAGCTATTCTAATGACGTAAGCTTGGAAAAAGTCCATGGAAGATGAAACGTCTATAAGCATGATTTTATCTTGGATTGGTAACCCTAGTTGTACCTCTCCATGTATAATGATATGAATATGTTAATGCCTAATTCGTGGGAATTATGCTTAGCACCGAGTTGATATTGAGATGGAAGCCCTCCCGTTAGTAGAGGCCGGGTCTTCTAGTGAATGATCTCCCGTTAGTAGAGGCTGGGTTTTCTAGATGGAGCTCTCCTGTTAGTTGAAGCCGAGTCTCCTAAAGCAATCTCTATCCCATAAACTATGTTGCCACCATAGGATGTTGTCTTTAGGTAGACATTAGCTAGTTGATCCACATAAGCTAAGAAGTTCATGGTCTTACCTTGGCAAGTAGGACACCCCTTTTCGGTGTGGGGTAGACACCAGATTCCACGTTGATAGCTCACATGGTCTTACATGTCGGTTAAGGCTTTTCCCCACAAGTTAATGAACAAATGTTCTCATGATGAAGTAAAGAAAAGAAGGAAAGATGATTTATCTTGCTTTGGCCTTGATATATGCTTTATGTTTCATGTTTTTCATGTTTTTAGCTTGGCCATTGCATATCATGATTATGTGTCCTCTCTAGCATGATTTATGTGTTTATGTGCATTGCTAGCATACTTAGTACTTAATTGTGTTAAGACATACTTTTGCCTACATTAACTTCTTTGGTGTAGGACGTGGCGATTCACCTTCCACTCGTGGCTAGAACTTGATTAGAGAGTTGATAGAAGACATGGTGAGTCCTCATCCATCCGAGGACATAGCCTAGCTCTTATTTCTTTATCATGTATTTCCTTTTGGTTTTGAATTGTATTGGGTTACGTCCCAAACATTGTTCTTTATATTAGATTGGCTTTGAGACATGAGGTGTAGACTTCTGCTGTTTTTTTTAAAAGCTTTGATATGAAATTCTCTTTCAAACTTTTATTCCCTATTATCTTCTATGTAATGTATGCTAAGTGGCTTGTATGAGGCCTTTCGGGGTCTTGTACGCCATGTCACATCTAGGGGGTACCTTGGGTCGTGACAATGTAGATGACCTAAGAGTACAAATATTTTTGAAAGCCCATAGTTCTCAATATTCCATTCACCCGGAAGCTACCAAGATGTACCGTAATTTGCGGGAGTTCTATTGGTGGAATGGGATGAATATGGATATTGCGTAATTTGTGGCTAAGTGTCCTAATTGTCAACAAGTGAAATTTGAGCATCAAAAGCCGGGAGGTTTGTCCCAAGATATTAGTATTCCTACTTGAAAGTGGGAAGATTTGAATATGGACTTTATTGTTGGTTTACCACGCACCCGGCAGCAATATGATTCGATTTGGGTTATCGTGGATCGTATGACGGAATCAACCCATTTCATTCCCGTCAAGGTTTCTTATTCGGCGGAGGATTATGCTAAGTTGTACTTGAGAGAAATGGTTAGGTTGCATGGAGTGCCTTTATCCATTATCTCCGATCGTGGCACCCAATTTACTTCTCAGTTTTAGAAGTCTTTCCAAAAGGGTTTTGGTACTAGTGTTAAGCTTAGTACGACCTTTCATCCTCAAAATGATGGGCAAGCGGAACGCACTATCCAAACTTTGGAAGATATGTTGAGAGCTTGTGTAATTGATTTCAAGGGTAATTGGGATGATCATTTGCCTTTGATTGAGTTTGCTTACAATAACAGCTACCATTCTAGTATTGGTATGGCTCCATTTGAAGCTCTCTATGGTAGGAGGTGTAGATCTCCTATAGGTTGGTTTGAAGTTGGTGAAGTTTCTTTGATAGGTCTCGAGTTGGTACATGAGGCTATGGAGAAAGTTCGGCTTATTAGAGAGAGGTTGAAAATGGCTTAAAGTCGACAAAAGTCCTGTGCCGATGTTAGAAGGAGAGATTTAGAATTTGATGTTAATTATTGGGTTTACTTGAAAATTTCACCCATGAAGGGTATGATGAGGTTTGGAAAGAAAGGGAAGCTTAGTCCCCGTTATGTAGGCCCATATCAAATTTTGAGACGTGTTGGTAAGGTTGCTTATGAACATGACTTGCCTAATCACTTGGAATCGGTGCATATGGTTTTCCATGTCTCATTGTTTAAGAAATGTGTTGGTGATCCGATATCTATAGAGCCCTTAGAGAATCTTTGCATAAAGGATAGTATTTCCTATGAAGAAGTTCTGGTTCAGATTTTAGATTGGAAAGTTCAAAGGTTAAGAAATAAAGAAGTAGCTTCCGTGAAGGTTCTTTGGAGGAATCAATTAGTTGAGGGTGCTACTTGGGAAGTCGAGGCCGATATGATATCCCGATATCCTCATCTCTTTCCCTCCGACCCTACTCTAATTTGGGGTATTTAGTTCCTCATGGTTCATTCTTTTGGTTTCATGTGTCTAGTTATTTCCATGATTCCTTGATTATGCATGTTCATGAAGAGTCTAATTTTGAGACAATGAATTAACTTGATTGATTTCTTCATGACTATGTGCATTTGAGTATGAGTTGTACGTGAACTTGATGATATGATGTTTTGAACATGTTTTAGCTTGGAGTGATGTTGTCCTCCTCGGATATGTGCATTTATACGATTGTGTTCATGCTAGGCTGTTAGATTAAGTACTTACTCTTCTTATGATGTCTTGATTCCCATTTGAAGATGAATGTTCCCAAGGGGGAGATATTGTAACACCTCGGATTCGCAAAGGAAATAATTTTAGTTTTTCTAGAATTTCTGGTTCCAGTACCAACGGAGCCACCTACGTCTCATAGATTGACCTACGGTCCGTAGGTCAGGCTCGTGGTTTGCTAGCCTAGGTTCCTTAAAATGTTAAGCCTCAGTACTTTTGTATGGCTCGCCAGGACAGACCATCGATCGATGTACGAGCCGTAGGTGGGCCTCGTTGGAGAGACCCACACTTAATGAAATTTTCAGGGCCAAGAGTTGGATCTACGATGGCCATGAACGGAACATAGGTTAATCCATGGACCGTACATGGGGTCCTGTCATTGGGGGTCCAAAGTTGGAAAGTCTCTGAATCTATCTACGGTAGAATAGAATGGTCCGTAGGTTAACTTACGGACCATAGGTCCAACCGTAAATAGGGGTCCGACAGTTATTTTTATAGGGTTTTTTAGTCTTTCCCTAGGTGTTTAATTCTTAATCTAAGTCAGTTTGGCCCTTAACCTAGCCCCTATATAAACCTTTTAAGCAAAAATTCTACCCATTCCAAAACATTTCCCAAAACTCTCCTCTCTCAAATATTTCTCTCTCTAGAAGTTAGAAGAAGAAGAAGAAGAAGACGGCAATCTAGGGGTCAAGAAATCAAGTTTTCTTCATCAATTGCTCAAGGAAATTGAACACTAAGGTATCATAGTCTTCATCTTTGGAGCCCTTTCCTCCATAAAGTTTCAAAATTCTCTATTTTTGAAGTTAGAAATCCTCCATTGAAGTTAGGGTTTTTCTTCTATGCCATAGGTTCTTTTCAACGTTGATTTAATTGATTGTTTTATGATTTATGATGAACCAATGTGATTTCCCCAATTTCTAAATTTTGAATTTGTTGTGGGTTGAATTATGAAGAAGATGAATTTTATGAAGTTTATATGAACCCATGCATGATTTACGATTTCTAAAGGCTATGATTTCATGATGAAATATGAATGATCAAAAGATGGGTTTTATGAATGAATGCATGTCCCATGATGAAAATTATGATGAATTATGAATTGCTTTGAGATTGAAGCATGAATGATGTTGTTGTTGAGTTGGGAAAGGATTTCTCACATATTACTCAAACTATGAAATGTGAAAGCATTTTTCTCACGTAAAGGATTCCTAACTTGTTGAAAGGTTTTCTCAACCAAAGTTGAATCAAAGGCTTAAGGAGTTATTCTAATGAACTTTAGCTTGGATTGGTAACTCTAGTTGTACCTTTCCATGGATAATAAGATGAATAAGAATTATGACTATTCCGTGGGATTTATACTTAGCATTGAGAGGACATTGAGATGGAAGCTCTCCTATAGTAGAGGTTGGGTTTCTCGTGGAAGCTCTCCCGTAGTAGAGACCAGGTTTCCAAAAGCAATCTCTTGTCCCATAAACTATGTGCCACCATAGGATGATGGTCTATGATAGACACTAGCTAGTGGATCCACGTAAGCTATATGTTAAGTAAAGGGTCCTACCTTGGCAAGTAAGATGGCCCTATCGGTGTGGGGTTAGACACCGGATTCCATATTGATAGCTCAATGGTCTTACATGTCGGTTAAGGCTACTTCCCACAAACAAAGAACTAAAGTGCTTTTAAGATATTTCACATGTGATGTAAAGATGTTTACCTTGCTTTGACCATGGTTTATGACTTATGTTTCTAACCTTTTTCATGTTCTAGCTTGGTCATTGCATGTCATGAAAATGTCTCTTTTTGCATGTTTAAATGATTTTGTGCATTGCTATCATAGTTGGTACTTGATTGTACTAACGCATATTCTTGCCTACATTGATTTATTGATGTAGGGCATGATGACTCTTCTCCATCTATTCATGGCTAGAGCCTAGTTGAAGGATTCTTGAAGATTATGAGACTCTTTCATTTCTTTTATGTATTCCTATTCTAGACTTTTGTATGTGATGTGTGGGTTATGTCCCCGTCACTCCATGATGTAATAGATAGCTTGAGAAAATGTAAATTTCCACTTTATTTTATAAAACTCTTATGACTTGAACTTATTTTTATATACTTTTGATTTCCATTTTCTTGTCTATGCATGCTAAGTGGCTTGTATGAGGCCTTTCGGTGTCTTGTACGCCATGTCACATCTAGGGAGTGCCTTGGGTCATGACAGTAAACCTCATCAATGAACTTTTGACGATCCTCATCAACCTTGGAACCATGAAATTCCAGAGGATTCGTCCTAGTGAAGTCCTTATCCTTGTCGCTGTGGTACCCACATTTGGGTTCACGGGAGCGTTACCCTTTCTATTGGCTTTAGCCATCATAGTTTAGGCAAACACTTGGAAAGTGGCTCGGAATTCAGCATGAGTCACTTCCTCTGCCAAGGGATCGACTGGAACTTGAGGTGCTTCTTGTTCCACATTCTCACCCGCATTCCTTCTTATGTAAGATCTTTTAGGGGCCATGTCCTAAAAAGCATCGGACAAGGATTAGAAGAGAGACATATAGAGTTACACTCTATCGCATGACTTTAGAATAATGAAAGAAGTGGAATTTCCTAAACATTTTATAGCCTCTATTCATAAGTGTAGCGCGCTTCACACTCATGAACAAGACTCTACTTGACGTAGCTTGTGAGAAATCCTAGGAACTTTCTAAACCTTGTGCTCTGAATACTAACTTTGTCATGGCCCTAAGTATACCCTAGGTGTAACATGGCTTATTGAACCCCGAAAGGCTCTACATAAGCCACTTAACATACATCGTATAAGATAATAGAAAAAAAGATTTCAAAGTAAGAAAATTTGTCTTTGGAATGTCACTTTCTTTCACCCTGAATTGGTGATAACCTGACCGGAGGTCAATCTTAGAGAAATAACTTGCTCCTTGGAGTTGATCAAATAAATCATCTATCCTTGGAATACGATACTTGTTCTTGAAGATAACCTTGTTCAATTACTGATAGACAATGCACATTCAGGGAGAATCATCCTTCTTTATAACATAAAACACTGGAGCACCCCCTAGTGAGATACTCGGTCTAATGAAACCCTTAACCAACAAATCCTTCAATTGGTCCTTTAACTTCTTAAGTTCTACCAAGGCCATACGGTAATGAGGAATAGAGATAGGCTGCGTATCTGAGAGAAGCTCAATACCAAAGTCTATTTTGCTTTTGGGAGGAACACTGAGAAGATCATTAGGAAACACTGTCGAAAACTCATTTACAATCGGAACTGACTCAAGAATAAGGGTCTCGAAATCTATATCCCCAACCAAACAAGAGGATAAGTGCAACGCTTAGAAATAATCTTTCTAGATTTTAGGCAAGATATAAATTGACCCTTAAGAACATAATTTACCCCTTCCTATGAAATGATAGGTTCTTTTGGAACCTTGAACATGACTAATCGGGTCCTACAATCTATAGAAGCATAACATGCGTGAAGCCAATCCATCCTAAGAATGACATCAACATCTAACATATCAAGCTCTATAAGATTAACATGAGTGACTCTATGAGAAATAAAAATAGGACAATTTCTCTAGACTCCCTTAGCCACAATACCATCACCCACGGGAGTAGAGACATGAAAGGGATTAGAAAGGATTTCGGGACAAACATTAAATCTCACAGCCACATAAGGAGTAACAAAAGATAAGGTAGTACCCGGATCAAGCTAAGCATAAGCATCAAGATGAAAGACTTTCAACATACCGGTCACCACATCCGAAGAACCCTCACGATCTTGGTCGAGTCTGAAGAGCATAAAATCTATTTGGCTTCGGAGCACCCGAACCAAAACCACTAGGCTGAGCTTGCCTACCTTTCTTACCCTTTGTAGCTTGCAATGGCCAATATTTCACCTTGTGACAACTCTTACCACAACCAAAGCAACCATCCGTATCGGCTAAGCACTTCTCCGAGTGACTCTTACTACACCTTGGGAAATTGGGGATAGAAGACCCATTACCACCACCTCATTGAGGTTTAGTGTTAGACTCCCTATCTTTGTTGAACATAGGAGTCGGTGCATTGAAAGAACCTTGGCCAGAAAACTTTTGTCGGAATTGAGGACGCACATGTCTACCAGACCTAGAATGTGAAAAGTCACCATCACCGATCCTTGCCCTCTTGGAATCTTTTGCCCTTTCCTTAAGCTTTTCCTCCTCAATTTGTTGGGCATGCATCATCAAACAAGAAATATCCATTTCTTTTATCAACATGGCGGTACGACACTCTTTGACTACCAAGTCAGACACACGCAACACAAACTTACTCATCCTTTGCCTGGAGTCGGCAACCATAGTCGGAGCATACTTAGCCTATTGAGTGAACTTCAAAGTATACTCATTCACACTCGTATTACCTTGACAAAGATTGATGAATTCTAGCACTTTCACTTCTCTCATTTCAAGAGGAAATAAATGATCAACAAAAGCTCCCTTGAATTTCTTCTAATCAAGAGGACCTACATCAACAGCCCTGTCAACATTCCATTGTTCGAAGCACACTTGAGCAACACCCTTGAGTTGATAAGCGGCCAACTACGCCTTTTCAATCATAGTCAACCCCATAATACCTACTATCTTGTAAACCTCATCGATGAACTCTTGAGGATCCTCATCAACCTTAGAACCATTAAATTTCGGAGGATTCATTCTAGTAAAGTCCTTTATCCTTTCAGCCGTAGTACCCATATTTTGGTTCACGGGACCATTACCTTATCTATTGACTTGAGCCGTCATAGCTTGATCAAACACTTGGAAAGCGGCTCAAAATTTGGCATGGGTAACTTGCTCGGCCAAAGGATCAACTGGAACTTGAAGAACCTCAGGCTCCACATTCTCACCTACATTCCTTCTCATATAAGCTCTTTGAGGGGCCATATCCTGAAAAGGATCGAACATAATTTAGGAGAAGGATCCTTATAGAGATAGACTCTATGGCACAACTTTAGAGTAATGAAAGAAGTGAAGTTTCCTAAACGATTTGTAGCCTCCTATTCATAAATGTGGCGTGCTTCACATTCATGAACAAGACTCTACTCAACGTGCCTTGTCAGACTTCCTAGGACCTTTTTCTAAAACCTTGTGCTCTTAACACAAACTTTTTCATGATTCAAAGTACACCCTAGACGTGACATGGCGTATAAGACCCCGAAAGGCTTTACATAAGCTACTTAACATGCATGTACACAACATAATAGAGAAAAGCAAGAAATCTCATAAGAATAAAAAGAGTTTAACATAAGCAAAATTACATCAAACTCTAGATAATCCATCTATTACATCATTGAGAGTGATCGGGACGTAACCCCTACACCACATACAAAGTTTGAAACATAAGACATAAGAAAGCAAATAGAAGTAACATGGTCCTCGGAACATGAGAACTCACCAACTCTTGATCTTCAAATCGTTAATGAGATCAACTAGCCACGAAGAGAGGGAGAAGAGTCGTCAAGCCCTATATTAGTGAAACAATGTAGGCACAAGTATGCATTAGTATATAGAATGTACTAAGTATGAGGGGAATGCAATAAAACATGAGACATGATCATAAGGGGACATAATTAAAAACAAGATATGCATGACCAAGCTAAGAATAGTAAAATTATTTAAGAAGAACCGTAAATCATGAACATGGTCAATGCATCGTAAAATCATAAGGAAAGCTTCATGAAACATTTGTAAGCTACTTAGTTCTTTTGTTGGGATATTAGCTTTAATCGACATTAGACCATGCGAGCAATAACATGGAATCTGATGTAACTCCCACATCAAGAAGAGAGAGTCTACTTGCCAATGTAGAACTCCATATCATATCATATGCTATATATGGATCCACTAACTAGAACATTTAAGGCAAACCTATGGGAGCACGTAGTTAGGAACTAGAGGTTGCTACTAGAAACTATCCTATTTGAGTCTCCACCTAAAAGTTCTCTTGGTGCTAAGTTAAATCCCAATGGAATAGCCATTTTCATAAAGTCATCATCATCCATGGAAAAGTATAATTCAATTACTAATCGAAGCTAAAACAACATAGAGTCTCATTAAATCTTGAATCAAGTCTAAGTGAGAAAACCTTTCACCAAGCCATGATTCCTTAACATGTGAGAAGACCTTTTCACAATTCATTGATGTTCATCTTAAAGCAACCTAGATCATAAATTATTTCTTTTCATAAATCATGCATAAGTTCATGAAACATCATTCATTGATTCATAGCTTTTCTTCAAATTCATGCAAATTAAGGTTCATAGTCCAAAATCATGATCAATGCATAGGTTCATGTGATTTCAATTAGAAAGCATGTAATTGAGTCAAAACATTCATAATAATATCAAATTCAAGCAATTGAATCAACATAAATAGAACCCATGAGAATTTAATGAAAATCTTAATCAATTTGATTGGAATTGAATTGGAGAATTGAAGAATCTTTGGTCACTCAATGGGTGAATAGAATCCATTGAGGAACTCTCTACATACCTTGATTGAAGCCCGAAGCAATGATGGAGAAAAAGAGACTTGAACTTGAAGAGCCCTAGCTTCTTCTTCCTTGATTTAGAGAGAGAAATTTGGGAGAGAATTTGGGAAATTGAGGGAATGAAAGGGTTGGGGAAATTTCTAAGGGTGAAGGGTAGTTATAGGGCTTAGAATTTGGATCAAAACGACATAGTATAGGCATTAAATGCATAGAAAAAGACCCAAATACCCTTTAAAATAACTGTCTGACTGACCTACGGTCTGTCCTGGTCAACCATAGAACCGACTTGAGAAACCCAAATATTCAATTATTTCACACGAGACCTTTCTACGGCCTGTCAAACTTTCTACGGGCCGTAAAACTCATCCGTAGAACTCAACTTTCACTTCAAAAATTCACTAAGTCTAGAACCTTTCTATGGGACCTTTCTACGGCCCGGCCTTTGAAATCCTTCCGTATGACTAAGATCCTAGATCAAATTTCTGAATCAATCCCACGGTTGTCATCTACGGTCCGTCAATCATCTTACGGTTCGTCCAGTCAAGTCGTAGGTAAAATTTTAGAAACTTAATTTTCCGAATTTCACTTCAGTCAATTTCCTGTATTATTCTTTCCTTTTCGACTTTCCAACTTCCGGGGTATTACATCTTTGTTGCTCTAAAATACTAACATAGCAGCTTCAGTCAAAGTGATTAGTGCATTTATTCCGTCTCCACTTTGGTCATCCATGAAAATGATAATAGTTTTTAATTGAATTTCTTGTTGAGGTCACTCTTACAGGCCTATTCCATAAAAAAAATCGGTTGTATATAATTCAAAATTACAAAAGCTGGTACAAAAATAAATGTCAAATATATTCCACTCTTTTGGCTCTTAATCATCTTTAACTTTTTCAAGTACATGTTTGGCTATCTGATTTGCATTTATCCCCTTTAATGAATCTTAAATTTGAATTAGTCAGACCTCCAAAGTGGATATTGGCTACAGTATATAGAGAAGGAAACAAAATACGACCAATAATACACATCATTTCAAGGCCAAATTAGTTGTACCTTACTTGCATGCCGTTGATGTAGGATCTGAAACACGACTAAAAATAGCCTGAGCTCGAAGATTTTGCTTTCTTAGGGGAGTCTTGTAATGTGAAAATTCATTAGCTTCAAAGGACTTGCAACAGAAAATTAATAAAATCAGCAAATTTCTATAATTCATACAAAAAAAAGTCTTGTGCTAACAGGAAAAAAACCTCATTCCAAACAAAAGGGTAATCAAGAAATGAAATTTCAAAATAACTGTAGCTTAAATATTAACATTCATGCATAAAAGGAAAACATACAGCTAATTAAAGATACTTTATACAATCAGAAATAGGTGTATACCTTTGTTTTAGCTAAACTAAAGTTCAGTTCTTTCTTACATCAATGAACCATTCTTTACAAAAACAAGTTTGGAAAGGACTATCATCGAATATCTAAATGGAGTTCTTCTTCCCGGGCTTCGAATTTAATTACAGTTCAATGCAAATGCAATTCCTAATTAATAAAGCACAAAAAGGAAAGAAGAAGACATCTATATCTAAGTTAGATAAGGTAAAATTAAAAAAATAAGTTGATACTTGCACACATATTATTTAACAGAGAGACCATAAATAGAGGAACTTGACCCCCACAAATGTATTTAGTCGTACATGAAAGATATAGCTGCAAAAAGAGGTATAAAGAAATAAAACACGAACGAATTACCAAAAATTACAAGTACAGATCCTAAATTAAAAGAGTGGAAATTAAGAGAAAGCTGAAAAACTCACCAAAAAAAGAGTAGGTGTCGTTTGTGGGAAAGTTTTGAGCATTTATGAGATGGGGGTACATGTGGTTCGTGGGAAAGACAATGCAAATACATGCGTTAACAGAGAAAGACATGAATTTCAATAAAATAACAGTGCAATTCACGTAGCTTATTGTACAATGTATTTCTGTTATGTTCATACATTTTGTAGTTTAGCATGTCATAAACTTTTGGCTTAAGTCATCCATGACTCCTTAAAGTTATCTACATAATTCACTTAAACACCTCAACTAAGACTACTACATATTAGACACTTTAATATTAGTGAATATGTATCTATTGAACACAAAATGAAAACCAGCATAAAAAATACTGTGCGTGTAACTCAGAAGCCATATCTTCAAAAAGTTATGAATAAAAATATTGTGCGTGTAACTAACACGCGTTATCTAGAATAGATCTTGTATTTCTATGATATAAATATAATTTATGGCAAAGTCAAGTTATTATTATATTTTTGATATATATACGTCTATCCATCTATACCTATACCTATATATATATACTTATATACCATCTTAAAAACATGAATTCCAAAAAATTAAAGTTAAATTACGTAAATACCCCCAACTTTAAAAAAAAACCTTAGGCAACAAATCCCTTCCCCGCACTATACGCTCCCTGCGAAAAGTTGCCACTTCCAAATCCCCCAAATTATACAGGCGCCAACTTTCTGCTACACAACAGACGCAACTTCTCCCAACAGATGCAAATTCTGGAGTTTTTTTATCTATATCACCGAAACATTGTCTCTCATTAGAAATCCAACTTCTGCAGAAAGTGAAAAGGTATGCCCCTATTTCCTTGTCTTATACCAGCATACTTCCTTCGTTTCCCACTTCTGCATCTGCAATGTGTTATTAATGTTCCTCCTCCTGCATAACACACTCCAATATTGGAATTGGATTTGACGATATTTCACGCCACCATTAACAGTAATGTGTTATTATTGTTCCTTCTCCTGCATAACACACTCCAATATTGGAAACAGTTGTAAGTTACATCCTTTTTGTTTTATGCTTGTGTTTCGTGACAAATTACATATGCTCCCACGCCCAATATCTTACAGCCGCTCAACTTCAGTGTGGTATGCATTAATTCCATTATGTGCAGAACCAAGGCTTTCATAGGGTGCCCTTCTGCATGGCCATCAATGAATTTTTGCTCTTCTGGGAAAAAGTCGTAGATTTTCAATAATTCAATTAAATATATTATACCCAAATAATATACTCAAAGAGAATGAAGTGTTCTATGATTTAACATTAAAACTGATAATAAATTTTCGATCGGCGCGTCACCGAGTGGCTTTTGCAAGCTTCAGCCTCCCTTTTCTTCAACTTTTCCAACTTTTTCGCCTCTTTTCGCAAAATAATGTCCTTCCCTTGTTCTTGAACTTCCATGGCTTCACATAAACAAGTTAACATTAGTTTTGAACACAAAATAGGCATTAGAACACTAAATCACTAATATCAAGTCCTAAATGAGTCAAAAATCCTGACTCATCAACACCCCCAACTTAAACTTTTGCTTGTCCTCAAATAAAAAATGAGATCAATCAGTTCAACAGGGATGTCTACAAATAGTGCTCCTTGAGAATCCACATGAGAATGCACACAAGGTTCAATTCAAGCATGCAAGGTTCAAATGTGCACTCAAAGTTTCAAACTCTGACTAACCATCATCAATTTCAGTTCATGCTCACAAATGCTCACTTCAAACACAAATTCATGCCCAACAAAAGCATTCGAATTCCCTCACATCAAGAATGATTCCATGCTCTCACAAAGTAAATCAAACACCATCATTAAGGAATCGAAAACAACGCTCACACTCTCAAATGAGAAAAATATGCACGACTTTACCCATAGGCTTGCCCGTATTTTCCAACCAACATATACAAAGCTTATGTAGGATCACAAAGGTCTTTCAAGGCTTGTAATGAGGCCGAGGTGCAGAGTAGGATCATTTAGGCTTAGTGACTCTACCTTCATGAAGCATGGTTCCAACTTCACTTCTTTTAATTTTCTTTCAAAATTTTCAAATTCCCAACTCATCCTTGACCTATTCATAGCACACAAAAAATTTTGGTACACCCTTTTTTAATTCCACACAATGCACAAGGGCACACTTTTATTCAAAACTTTTCTTTCTTTTCTTTTCATCTCATTTCTTTTCTCTTTTTCTTCTTTTTTTTATATGGAGGGGTTCCATCTTTTTCACACATATCTTTCCAAGGATCGAGTTCACGAACTTCTTGCTCAATTTCTTCCTTCATTCTAACCACACCCGAACTTTGGCTTTTTACCTAAGTTGGCTATTCAAACAAACTAATGCTTCACGAAGGTTATAGGTGGGAAAGATATGGCAATTTCAACAACCGGCTAAAATCATTGAGTTCATGTTTCAATCAAAGAAAAGGATAGGCTCAAATGGTGCAAAGTTGGGTTCACACACTCACAAGGCGGTCAAAAAAAAGTATAGCAACTAGGTTCACTCTAAAAAATTAATGCCTAATATCATTTTCTTCATTTACCAATGCTAATCAATTGGACCAATGGGGCAAGTTCTAGGTATCATCATGCACACCTTTCAAGTAAAACTTACCACACATTGCATCCAAACACGATTGTGGATCACAACTCTACGAGTCAAGCTTGCGTGCAACGGTCATTGCAAGACTCACTTCGACATTAAACTAGTAATAATGAGAGGCTAAGAGTTCACACAAGACTATGCAACTCAAATTGCCTCGTTGGACTCACACAAAAATATCGTTCATCAAGAGCACTATTCAAGCCATTGATATTGATCACAATCAATACTCAAATGTACAAAAGAATAGCCACCAATCATTCACATTGCCCATATTCATCAGCAATCATCAATAGAGAGAGAGAGAAGTCGATATTCATTTCACATACCAAAATAGCAACATTAGTCATAACATCAACACAAAACAATCAAACATACAATCAAAAAGGGCAGGCATAAATGCCTTCACCCTACCAAAAAAAGTACGCAATGTCCTCAATGAGAAATAAAATAAAAATATCATCAGTAATAAAAATGGAGTGCAAGAAGAATCCCCTGTTAGGCTAGGCCTGAGGTGAACTACTGGTAGGTGGTGTATCCTCGACCTGGGCATCAGTGTTCGGCTCCTCCTCAGTGGTGGGCTTGGACCCACTAGAACCGATCATCGAGGTCTCACGCAAGGAAGCCACAGTAGAAGCCCGCATCATGTCACTCTCCAAATCCTCCAAATTAGCATAGACCTCTCGCTCACGAGCTAACTTCTCCTCATCCGTCTCAGAAGTGGCAGCCTCCATAGCATCATCATCGGTAGCAGCGACTCCGGTGGTAGTAGGTGGAGGGACCTCAGAACTTGGGCCCTCAAGGACATCAACACTACACCACAACATGGAGATATCTATGGACTTTAACTCATTCACATCCTGCATAAGCCATCAATGTCAGTCTTCACGGCTATCAACTCGGTAGAGCTACCCTCCTTCTTCTCACATTCCACAACTCAGGCGATGAGGGCATACAAAGCAAGTCCGTGAGCCGTGATCAACTGGCGCTGATCCCCCAACTCTGCTCTAATGGGAGCAAGTTCCGCAGTATGGAATGCTCAATCATGGATGGAACAGCTGCCTAGACTCTCAAAGCCCACACATCAGGCAAGTAGGCAAGGTGGCCCATCTTGATAATCATGGCTTGTGTCAAAGGGCGGGAGCTAGGAACGGGGGCAGGTGCAGGGCTAGTAGAAGAAGCGTAGGTAGGCACATAAGTAGTAGAAGCATCGGGGGCAGGTATACCTGAGGGCTCAACTGTGTGAGGTGGATAATCGGTCTCCATAGCATCGACATCCATAGCTGGGGAAGTATCCACCGGGGGTCTCTTCCTTCTCTCCGCCTCATCCTTGAGGTACTCCGCCTCAATCCTCCGAATGTCAAAAGACGAGGTCGGAGTGACCTCAACATCCCTCTTTGCCTCGAAAGGCACACCCGTACACCGACATAATTCACTGATAAAGATCGGGAAGGGTAAGGAGGTTTGATTCTGCTTCGCCCTCATAAAAATACCCTGCTTGATGATAGCATCCAGATTCAGCATTTCTCGCCCCATGATGCAACCTAGAAGTGCAGCCTTCGGGTGCCGGATGATGGATTCATTTTGTGATGGCATTAGGGAGCTGCTGATGAACCTGAACCAATACCTTACTGCGATGTTCAGGTCCTTCTTCTCTGTAATCGCTCCTGACTCGATCCACGAAGGTGTAGCATCACTAATCATTGGAGCCAACCACCCCTTCAAATCCTCTAATGTTTTGATCTTGATGTTATTGGCCAAGGAATGCCGAATTCAAACTGTACAGTTGAGTGCATAATTGATTTGATTTGACTGCACTTGACCTTGTTACCGTGGACTATCACAAACTCTACCGGAGTCTTTGAATGTGCCTTCTTTTTCCCTTTTGGGATTAACTCGGCATAGGCAGCATAAAACTATCAGACCCAAGTAGGCACGTACGGACTCCGAGGCTTTGTAAAAATTTAGAACTTATGGAATCTAAAAGTGTCGCACACACCTTGATACCTATCCACTACCCCATCCATGGACAACCTTTTCTCCTCGAGGATAGTCCGTTAACCCTCGACTCTGAGCCTATTCATCGATCTTGCAGGGTTACCTAGAGTAGGAGCTGGAGTTGGAACTAGAGCTGGGGCTGGCTCAAGTGGGGCAACAGGAGTTGATGTTGTCGCCAATGGATCGTGAGCTGCTTTGGAATGAAGCTCGGAGCTCTTTTTTTATCAACTCCGCTATGGGAGCCCTGGACTCTCCTCCATCCTCACCCTCAAACTTGGTGGAGGTGAACTGAATGAAGAGTTCAACATTCTCCGAGCTAGAGATCTCAACCATTTGTGTCTTACCCTTCCCTTTTTCTTGCGATGTTTGATGGTGAGGGGGACAGGGGACGGGGTTGTTCAATTTCCAAAGTTGTTTCCACCCCTCTTGCCCTCTTTCGGTGTGGTGGTATTTTAGCGGGGACCTTTTGTCGGGGCATACCTGTAAAGAAACAACCACACACAAGATTCAATTGAAAATATATTAGAAAATAGGCCTCCTAGAAAAAAATGTAGAAATACGCACCGAACACGTTGGCGAGTCACCGAATCTATTAGGCGAGCAAGCAGAGCGTCGCTGAAAGTTCAATGCCTCAGCCTCTACTCTAGCTGAAGCTACAAGAAGTGGCCCTAGGCACCTCTACCTTGCGCATCAACTCGGTCACCTATCCTGCCTCCCCGGGGACCTCCCTTGGTACCCTCATGCTGACCTCCTCCTCTAGCTGGAGGTGTTGCTGCTGGTGTGGGTCAAGCTCTCTGTGGAGCTGGTGCGGCTGACCTACGAAAAGGGCACTTTTTTTACCAATGATCGAGCTCCCCACAAGTAAAATAACCCAATGGCGATCTAATCGCATCTGGAGGCTAGCCACTCCGGCCTGAGGAACCTAATTGAACACTCCCTTGGCCCTGACTTGGACCGGTAATAGAGCCACCCTGACAGTGCTGGTCACCCTCTATAGCATGCAGCGATGCCTGGAATGGGCAACTCGACTGACCCTGCTGGATTCTCTAACGGGGCCTGTCATGTGAATTTCTAAGCCTAAAATGGGGTCCACTGTGACTATCATCTTGTCTAGCCCTCTTGCCGCTTCCCCCTTGGGCCTCGCGACGAAGCTGCTCAAGTTTATGAGCATGATCCACAACATCGAGAAAGGAGTGGCCCACTAAAACCATGGACTGAGTCTCAATGCGTAGCTGTAGCCTCAATCCTCTGACAAAGCACCGAACCCTCTCTTCCTCTGTAAGTAAGATTATAGTAACATGACGGGATAGCTCATATAATCTGGCCTTGTACTCTGAGATAACGCTCCACGAAATGAACCTAGCCAAAAGGGCCTTTGAGAACTCTGTCCAGAATCCCGGTGGAGACCCAGCTGGCCTGGTCTCTAAGTAAGAACGCCACCACCGTCTAGCTGGCCCATCTAGCTGATAAGCGGTGAAGTCGGCTCCTCTCGACTCCACCAATCCCAAAGTATGCAGCCGCTATAAGCAAGTAGTAAGAAACTCATGGGCATCCTCCCAGCAGCCCTAGAAAACCTCAGCAGTGGCGGTGACAATCTCAGAAACACCCCGAGCATCTTCTGCTCTCACAGTGGCATGACTCCATCTATAGCATCCGACTGAGTGGCGGCCGGTGCTGGTGGCTGCCGAACCTCTGAAGCCGCAGGAGTAGGCTGACCCGGCGATGCTGGAACTGGAGCGGGTGCTGGGGCTGGAGCTGGGGTTTGCTACTGCATACCCCATATGGCCGCTAAAATTTGGGCTAGCATAGCCTGAAGGTCCGGAGCGATAGCTCATGCGAGTAGTGGCTGGGCGGGTCCAGGTCCCACTGTCTAAGGAGGAACATGATCTATCTGAGGCTCCGCCTCCGGCTCAGGAATCCTCTCTCTATCTCGGGCTGGTGGAGCAGCCCTACTTCGACCTATGGGTCGGCCTCTACCCCTAGATGGGGCTCTATCTGCAGGCCTGGGTGCATCACCCCCGACTACTCTCCCACGCGTGCGAGCCATCCTATGAAGGAATGAAAAAAATAAGATTCCATGAAACCACTTGGACAAACGATGCACGAAAATAATACAAAATAGGAAATTTTCATAACGACATCCTGTAGCCTCCCGAAGATAAGTCACGGACGTGCACGCACCGATCTGTAGGACTCTACTAGATGTTAGCTTTGTACAAGTGAGACCGGTGAACGTAGGGCTCTGATACTAACTTGTCACGATTCGATTCCTCGAGTCATGACGGCGCCTACTATAACCCACCAGTAGGCAAGCCAAGTCGTATCCCGTAACCTACAAGTACTGGGATGAAGGGCTGAAACTAAACTCAAACTAAACGGTAACACATATAACAGAATCATAGAAGAAGGAGCGGATGTACAAGCCTTTCTCAAAAAGCAAAAGACAAGACAATATATATATATATATATGCAGAAGGGGATGGGTAACCCTAGTACGTTGTGTGCTCACCCTCGCCCCCGAATCTGACCGCAGCTGGCTCGATATCGACGCTAGAAGCTGGTGCTTGGACCTGCATCACAAATGCAGATGCAGAGTGTAGCATGAGTACCAAGAGAACAGGTACTCAGTAGGCATCATAGGCCGATTGAGCGACAAAAAGCAAAAGCAATAAGAAATGTAAGAATATTAACTACAACCAGAAAACAAAATGAGTGGTCTAAGAGGTATGTACATAAGTGTACTAACACACAAAGACAAAGGAGAATGCATAACTAAATCCGACCGGGCTCCCACAAACCCGACGGTAACTCGTACGCAAGCTAAAGGTAAAACCCGAGGTGACCCCCATAAGCCCGCCAGGTACAAGGAAGAGCTAGAAAGGAATTAAGAGGACCCAAAAATTTTCAAAGATTTCCACAACCTCCCACAGACTTGAACCTACTCAATTCATATGCCTGAAGTTTTTCCTGAAATGAAGATGATAGAATCTGGGCCTCGAACCCACAACAATAGAACATGGACCTCGAATCCATAACAATAGAACCTAGGCCTTGAACCCAATAATAACAAAACCTGAGCCTCGAACCTATAACAATAGAACCTGGGCCTCGAACCCATAACAATAGAACCTGGGCCTCGAACCCATAACAATAGAACCTGGGCCTCGAACCTAATAATAACAGAACCTGGGCCTGAAACCCATGACAATAGAACATGGGGCTTTAACCCATAACAATTGAACCTAGGCCTCGAACATAATAATAATAGAACCTGGGCCTCAAACCCATAATAATAGTCTCAAGCTGGAAATAACGGCCTCGAACCGTAAAATGTCAGCCTCGAACTGGAAATGATGGCCTCGAACCATGCATAATCACAACAACCAACCATTCCATTAAAAGACAAGTCACCGTGAGGCGCCACCCACCCAAAGGTGTCAACAGAAGGTTTCCAACCTAGTACAATTCAATCTCCAATCGTTGCGATAGCATGACTGTCCGGTAACACTTCAAAATCGCAGAGGTAGGGAGAGAGAGGATAGAAGATCTGATAAGCAATGAGTTCACCTAAACTAAGGCTCATACTAATAGACCTAAGTCTGCTATATCAGTATAGAGGGAGCTAAGCTGTCCGAAGCAACGTTGGAGAGATCTGAAGGCCTAACGGCACCAAAAATATGCAAGTCTATGGCAATCACTAGTCTAAGCCTAGACTAAGGCCGAACATGCTTTCAATAATAAACACAAGCCATACAAAGGCACAAAACATGGTACAGATGATCAGTCATCGCAACCAATATTCTTCAACAACCCGAAAAACTCGCAATATAGCCTAAGCCATGGATTCTAGGAATTTAACATTATCAACCACCCATTCAACCCTAAATTCCTGCATATCAAAATACAATCACTAAATCATGCTCAGTCTAAAGGGAGGAAACTGTAGCCTACCTTAAAGCCGATCGTGCACGCTTTAAACCACGTTGTCGGAGCTTTTCCCCTTCCGAATGGCCTCAAAACGTTACCACACTATCAAAAAAGAATCACAACCTCGGTACGGTCGTTTTGACACTAAAATTATCATAATCGAAGACGGACCACATTCGGAGTTAAAAATGGGAATGTGGGACCCACTTTAATAATTTCAGAATTAACTCCTTGAAGAGGTCAAGAACACCTCCCTGAACTTGTGTTCAAACATGGAACACAATTCGGGGCTCGGAACCTCCAAAACAAGCTACATGCAAAATTCCCACATTTAGGCCAAATAAAGAACTCGGACAGCCAACACAACCACAAATTTACCTTTAAAGAAGCCTCCCCGACTCATCCCGATCAATCATTCATGAAGCCACAACAATTCCGAAACCACGGGACTTGGAATCACTCAATTACGAGTTAAAACAAGAGAGAAAACGCTAATGGAATAATCCTCCTTGAGCTGATTGTGTCTGGTTTTTAAATAAAAGACCAGACAAACTTGCTCTTTGCGAATGTAGCCGCAGGCCCACCAACGCGATGGGAAAGATCCCAGACCTCTACGAACGTTGAGACGTACCGGCGAACGCAGGAAAGAGAAGCCTAGACCTCCGTAAATATGGATACATTTCCGCGAACGCACAGAGGAAAAGTCTAGACCACTGCGAAAGCACCCCCTGGCCTGCGAACGTGAAGAAGAAAGTGAACTGCAATATCAGCTGCTGCATTAGCTGATTTTGGAGGTTGCTAAGTCTCCGACGGGGTGCCCGGGATTAATTCGGATCCCCGTGCGTACAAACAAGATATGCTACCCCACCAAATTTTACATTTTAGACTCAATGGCACATTCGAAATTTCCATATGAGGTCATTTTGACCAAAAGTGGTTCCGACACCCAAGTGCCATTTTTAGCCAAAACCCACAACTGGCCTTGAAAGTAGCCTAGAAGTCTTGGGAAGCGCACGAAGGGTCGTTTTAGACCAAACTCAATATTCTGAAACTAACCACGCTGATAGAATTTCATCCGAGCGCATTTTCCAAGAATGTTGACCAAAGTCAACCTAAGGCCTAATTTCAAAGGCTAAAGTGCCAAATGGTCCAAAAGTCTCACCGAAAGCCTCGGGACTCATGTCGAACAAGCATCTAGCCTAATTTGGCCATTTTAGAGCTGATAGAACAGTCAGAATTCCATTCTAAGGTCGTTTACATGAGGTTATGATTGAAATCAACTTTTCAAGTTTCAAAAGCTCCAAAATACTAAAACTCGCATAAAAACCAAAAGAACGACCAGGCGACCAAACAGTCAGTCCCAACAAGTCATAAATCACTTGGGGTCGCTATAGAAATGCTCTAAATGATGGAATGAATGCATTAACTCAAAAATGACCTGGAGGGTCATTACACTGAAGCATTCTTTGAAAGGTTTTTCCCTCACTCAAAAATGGTGAAGTTGAGAGATGGTATTCAAGATTTCAAGAGAATAAATGGTGAACCCATTAATGAAACATAGATGTGTTTCAAAAGTTGATATTACAATATCTAAATCATGGTATTCGGGATAGGTTATTGCTGCAATATTTTTATATTAGCCTTATCATCTTGAACAAAGGGATGGATGACCAACTTATCTAGGGGGAATAGTACGACAACCATTTGTCGTGGCTTCAAGGCTACTTAATGAGATTACAAAGATCAACCGAGCTTGGTATACGATTGAAGATAAAGTTTCTCCTCTTCAAGTGGGCTTAACCAAAGAACATGAAGAGAAGTACCGAGAACGTGATAAGAATATAGCTTAAATGATGGTTCAACTTGAAATGTTATCAAAACATGTCATGGGAGGGGCTACTAGATTGATAAATGCGGTTGATATGAGTAGAGGGATGAATCACGTGAATGCTAGATTTGGGAGCATATATAATGAAGATACTCAATGAAGAAATGGCCAAATGAGGAGTTTTCGTCTAAGCTATCCAAGGCTAAATGAAAATAAAGGTTTGAATGGAAGTAGTAATGGTAGTTGGGAAGATTGACGACTTGTATGATAAAGATGCAGATTGGGAATGAAGTGAATGTTAGAAGGGAAAATATGAAGCACTTCATGACCTAAGAAAAACAATGAGACAACACACCAACCCAAAAATTGCTCGAACATAGGAGTTGCTAGCAAACATTCTTGATAAGGTGGAAGGATATGATATGATGTTGCATGAGGTGAGGAGTGATTTTTCATCATTGAAAAATACGGTCACTTTTCATTCATCATAGATTAAGCTACTTGAAGAGAAAATGAGCTAGTTTGCCACTATTGTGTGTTCAAGTTTTTATAGATGTGTAATGACCTCAAGGTTATTTATGTAGTTATGCCTCTTGTTCATCATTTAGAGCTTTCTTGTAGAGAATGTTGCTTCCAATTGCACACGCAAGTGTACGTGATCGCAAAAGTAATAAGTGGCTATTTAAGAACTGGAATATCGAACCCACAGAGACTTGTCAATTAACTATTTACTAAATTATACTAGTCTAATTATTTATTTAAGAGTGTCAAAAGAAACAAAAGAATGCAAAAATTAAATAATAAGATTAACTTATAGTGATTGGGACAATTCCAGGGCTGCAACATGCATAGGGTTTCATGTATCGCATGTCATGTAATGAATTAACTAAGGTTATCAAATTACTGATTTACAGGGTTGATTTTATGATCATGATCTCTCGACCTCTAATCGCCTACTCCAACTAGCTGTCTAACTACATCGTTGAGCGGGGATAGGCAATCCTAATTGGCGAGCATTTATATTTCATCCTGTTTCGTAACCAAGCGAGGTGTTCGTCCGGGTGTCACTCCTGAACACGAATCTAAACAAAGTTAGAACAATCTCTTTGCATTCTCTGGTCTATCTACCTCTTCATCTCTCGAGTCAAAGAATAGACAATAGATTTATTTCTATGGTGGCCTAGCATGAAATACTAAAACAAGAATACAAAAGTAATTTAAGCGATAACCAATAATTAATTCAAAACAATCGATGTTCAACAATTACCCATAGCCGCAGCCCCAGAACAAGGGTCTTTAGCTACTATTACCTAAGAAAAAGAAGAAGAAAAGAACCCTAAAAAGTATTGACAAGTGTCTTTTTCAAAGTATCTCCAATAATTATTTCTATGGACTATTTATAGATGTAGAAAACCCTGAATGAAATAACTGAGTCCAAAACAAATTAGAAACCCAAAACCAACACGGAATTGAATTCCTTCTTTTACTCGTGAAACCGCCTCACAATTTGAGGAGTCTTCCGTTTGTTGCCACGTGGCAATTGTGCCAATTTCAATTGGAAGTCTTCGGCTGCACTTGGTATATATAATATATATTATTATACTCAATTTAATCCATTAAGCTGTCTGCTTGATTTTCTTCTTCAACCTTCCATCTTTAATTCGTTTTAGCTCCAAACTTCTTCAACTTTACACCAATTTACTCCTACAAATAAAATACACTATTTAGCACAATTTATAAAATCAATGCTCAAAAAGGACAAATATAAATACTAAATTTTAGACAAATAATGATAAGAAAATATATTTTTGGCCTCACATCAGAGACCTCAAGTCATTTATGACTTGCTGGGACTGATAGTTTAGTCACCTGATCTTTTGTTTTGTTTTTATGCATACTGTAGTGTTTTGGAGCTTTTAAACCTTGAACGGTCATTTTTTATGAGAACTACATAAAGAAGACGTCAGAATCAAATTCTGACAATTCCATCTGTGTGGTTATCTCTTGAGGCTTTCAATATGAGTCTGTGCGATTAGGCGTTTTAACTTTCAAGTTGAGACCTAAGTTTAACTTTAGTCAACATTCTGAATAAACGATATCGGATAAGAATCCCATCAGTGCGGTTAGCTCTGGAATGTTAGGACCTACTTTTCATCAAGATGACCTCGCATGGAAGTTTTGATGGTTCCGTTCAGTCAAAAATGCCTAATCTAATGGGGTAGCATAGTTTGTTTACTCCCACAAGACTCAAAACTAATCTCGGGCAACCCTACAATGTTTTGAAACCTTGGCACTTTAGCTAAGTGCAATCATCTGAGGCATCCTCGCGTTCGCGTGCCTAGGACTATATTCGCAAGCGGTTGGTGATCAGGCATGCGTGTTTGTGCATGAGCTGCCTCCTTCGTGAGCTGTCTTCAGGCCTCGTATTCGCGCGGCTACCTTGTGATTTCAAGGACCAACCGACTTTGCCTCTTTATTTAAGTTAAGTTGTAACAAGCCTTGGCTTCCTTGAGTATTTTTGTGATTTCTCTTCCGTCTGAACACTGATTTTTATGATTGGAAGTCCGACGCCTTGGTAATTGTGGAGGATACATGTTGGGTTGATTAAATTTAGTCTATGAACATCCACTTGAGGTAATTTCTGCTTTAAACCTGCTGCCCCTTCTTCCATTTTATGATTAAGTTGAATTTTGATTATTGTTGTTGTGTTACCTGATTTTGGGGCCTCGAATTGTGTTCAATTTTTGAACACACGTTCTAGGCATAGTTTAGTACCTCTTGACGGAGTCAATTCCAAATATTCTAGCACAAATCCCATGATTCTCATTTTAATCTAAAATTGGCCCGTCTCCATTTTGGGTAATTTTAGTGTCTCTATAACCGTATTGACGCTGTGATCCTATTCTTGATAGCTTGACAGCATTCAGATGCCGTTTGGAAGTGAAAATTTCTAACCATGTGATTTGGAGCACGCGTGGTCGGCCTACATGTAGGCTACGAATTCTCCTCTAATTAGATTGAGCATGAATGTGTGAAATCATGATGATTAGTGTGAATTGGGCAAGTACCTAGTGGTTCCCTCATTTCTTCTTAGAAACCATGATATAGAATTATTTACCACCGTTTCGAGGGTAGTACCATATTAGTTGGGGATTTGGTGTGTGTGCAGCATGTTGTGTGATTTAGTTGTTTTACAACGTGTTTCTTGAAGCATGTTTGACCTTACTCTATGAAAGGCTAGTGTTGCCTTAGACTTGTGACCATTGTAACTTTTGTATGTCTCCGATGTCATTTAGACAGACTAAGTCCTTGTAAGCTGGAATAGCAGACTTGGGTCAGATAGAATAAGTCTTGGTTTAGGCATTTGTGTAGCTTGTTAACCCTTCTATATTCTCTCCCTACTTCTACAATTCCAACGCGTTACTGATGGTTATGAGCTTTCTCGGGATTTGAGTACTACAGTCTTGGAGTCTTTAGTGATATCTATGAGAATGGATGTCGATCCATGATAGCTTGGTGCCTACCTGATATCCTCTTTGGAGTCATTCCTCCCCCAGGTCACTCTTGCTAGCTGGGTAGCTTACGCCCCTGGGAGTGGACTAGCTGGCTCGGTGGCCTTGATATTTGAGATCCTTTATAGAATCGACATGCCACCGCGTCACTCTTTCTACCTAAGGCAGCTTACACTCCGGGAGTGGACTGTTTGGCTGGGTGGCCTAGGTTGGTTTTCACACTTGTTAGCTAGGCTGGGAGTTGACTGGTTCTTGGTTATTTGGGTTCGGAGCCCAGCTGATGTTCTTGGGTTTTGACTGGGTTACTCTTCTTTCTTCTAGACTTAGCTATTATGTGTACTAGTCGGACTTATGGGGTACATTCAAGTTTTATTTAAACTTAGCACGAGTGTACTTTCTAGGCTTATGGGGTCCAGTTAGGTTTAGTTTTGTTGTACTTAGATCTACTTTCGGTATACTCGTGTGCCTTCTTTTCATATCATCTTTGACCTCTACTTATGTCTAGATTTTGTCTTATCAGATTATTTTTACCTTTCTTGCTTGGTCGGCCTATCATGCCTATTTTGTACCTTGTTTTGGTACTTATGCAACACTCTGCATCTTTTCGTGATGCATGTCCTAGTACAGCTACCAGCGGTGATAGTTCGTGCAGCCTTTTGCAGCTTATGGATATCAGTGGCGAGAGTGAGCACTTGACGTCCTGGATTAGGCTTTCTCCTTTTGGTCACATTTTCTCCGGTAAGGGTATTGAGGTAGATCCTAAGAAGACGTATGCGGTTAAGAATTGGCCTAGACCTCTATCACATTCGGATATTCGAAGTTTCTTGGGTTTGGCTGGTTACTATAGGATGTTTGTTGAGGGGTTTTCTTCAATTGCTTCTCCATTGATGGATTTGACTCAAAAGAAGATTAAGTTCACATGGTCCGAAGCGTGTGAGAAGAATTGAAAGAGTTGAAAGATAAACTTACCTCAGCTCCGATATTGACTCTACCGAAAGGGTCTGATGGGTTTGTGGTTTATTGTGACTCTTCAAGGATTGGGTTAGGGTGTGTTCTTATGCAAAATGAAATGTCATCGCTTATTCTTCAAGGCAACTCAAGGTACATGAAAAGAACTATCCTACTCATGACTTAGAGTTAGCGGTAGTTGTGTTTGCTTTAAAGATTTGGAGGCATTATTTGTACGGTGTGCATGTTGATGTCTTTACTGACCATAAGAGTTTACAATATGTGTTTAAACAAAAAGATCTAAATCTTCACCAAAGGAGATGGCTTGAGTTGTTAAAGGACTATGACATGAGTGTCCTCTATTACCCCGGCTAGGTGAATGTGGGGGCGGATGCTCTTAGTCGATTGTCTTTGGGAAATGTTGCTCATGTTGAGGATGGTAAGAAAGAGTTGGTTCGTGATGTTCATAGATTGGCTCGATTGGGTGTACGGTTGATTGATTCTAGTAAGGATGGTGTTATGGTTCACAATGGTTCAGAATCGTCTTTTGTGTCCGATGTGAAGACTAAGCAAGATCTTGATCCTAATTTGGTTGAGTTGAAGGAAGCGGTGCTCAAGAAGTCCGTGGAGGATTTCTCCAAGGGGGAGATGGTGTGCTTTGACATCAAGGTCATTTATGTGTTCCCGATGTAGATGACCTAAGGGAACAAACCTTGTTGGAAGCCATAATTCTAGTTATTCCATCCACCCGGAAGCTACCAAGATGTACCGTGATTTGTGGAAGGTCTATTGGTTGAATGGAATGAAGAAGGACATTGCAGAATTTGTGGCTAAGTGCCCTAATTGTCAACAAGTGAAAGTTGAGCATCAAAAGCTGGGAGGTTTGTCCCAAGATATTAGTATTCCTACTTGGAAATGGGAAGATTTGAATGTTGACTTTGTTGTTTGTTTACCACGCACCCAGCGTCAATATGATTCGATTTGGGTTATTATGGATCGTATGACGAAATCAGCCCACTTCATTCCCGTCAAGGTTTCTTATTCGGCGGAGGATTATGCTAAGTTGTACTTGAGAGAAATAGTTAGGTTGCATGGAGTACCTTTATCCATTATTTCCGATCGTGGTGCACAATTTACTTCTCAATTTTTGAAGTCTTTACAAAAGGGTCTTGGTACTCATGTTAAGCTTAGTACAACCTTTCATCCTCAAATCGATGGGCAAGTGGAAGGTACTATCCAAACTTTGGAAGATATGTTGAGAGCTTGTGTGATTGACTTCAAGGGTAATTGGGATGATCATATACCTTTGATTGAATTTGCTTATAATAATAGCTACCATTCTAGTATTGGTATTGCTCCATTTGAGGCTCTCTATGGTAGGAGGTGTAGATCTCCTATAGGTTGGTTTGAAGTTGGTGAACTTGCTTTGATAGGTCCCGAGTTGGTACATGAGACTGTGGAGAAAGTTCCGCTTATAAGAGAAAGATTGAGAACGGCTCAAAGTCGACAAAAGTCCTATGCCGATGTTAGAAGGAGAGATTTAGAATTTGATGTTGATGATTGGGTATACATGAAAATTTCACACATGAAGGGTGTAATGAGATTCGGGAAGAAAGAGAAGGTTAGTCCCTGTTATGTAGGCCCATATCGAATTTTGAGATGTGTTGGTAAGGTTGCTTATGAACTTGACTTACCTAATGATTTGGCATCGGTGCACCCGGTTTTCCATGTCTCATTGTTGAAGAAGTATGTTGGCAATCCGACATCTATAGTGCCATTGGAGAGTCTTGGCATAAAGGATAGCCTTTCCTATGAAGAAGTCCCGGTTGATATTTTAGACCGGCAAGTTCAGAAGTTAAGGAATAAAGAAGTTGCTTCCGTGAAGATTCTTTGGAGGAATCAATTAGTTGAGGGTGCTACTTGGGAGGCCGAGGCCGATATGATGTCTCGATATCCTCATCTCTTTCCCTCCGATCCTACTCTAGCTTGAGGTACTTAGTACTCATGGTTCATTCTTTTGGTCTCATGTGTCTTGGATATTCCCATGATTCCTCATTTATGCATGTTCATGAAGAGTCTAAATTTTGAGAAAATGAGTTGACTTGATTGATTTCTCTATGGTTATGGGCATTTGAGTATGAGTTGCATATGGCCTTCATGAAATGATGTTTTGAACATCTTTAGTCTGGAGTTGATGTTTCCTCCTCGGATATGTGCATTTATGTGATTGCATGCATGTTGGGATGTTAGATTAAGTTCCTATCCTTCCTATGATATCTTGAATCCCATTCGAGGACGAATGTTCCCAAGGGGAGGAGATATTGTAACACCTCAGACTCTGAAAGAAGAAAAGTTGTAGGTTCTTGTGCCAGTGACCACAGAGGCCACCTACGGACCGTAGATGGACTGGCGGACCATAGGTGGGAACCGTAGTTGGACTCTAAAATTTCTTCAAAATGTCAGGCCTTAGTATCCCTCTATGGCTTGCCATGACGGTCCGTCATTAAATGTGCGGACCGTAGGTAGGCCTCGTAGGTGAGACCCAGATTTGGTGAAATCTTCAGGGGCTAGAATCAGACCAACGGTGGCCATGTACGGACCGTAGATTGAACCATAGACCGTACATGGTGACCCGTCATTGGAGGTTCATAGTAAGAATTTCTAAATCTATCTAGGAGGAATAGGATGGTCCGTAGGTTGACTTACGGGTCGTAGGACCAACCGTAGATAGGGTCCGACAGTTAATTTTAAAGGGGTTTTTGGTCTTTTCCCTATATTTTAATCCCTAATCTTAGTCGGTTACCCTTTAATTCTAGGCACTATATAAGACTTTTAAGCCTATTCTACCCATTCCTAATCATTCCCAAAACTCTCCTCTCCCAAATATTTCTCTCTCTAGAAAGCTTGAAGAACAGGAAGCAAGAGCTAAGGTTTTCAATATTCAAGCCTCCTAATCCTTCATTGATTTCAAGGTTTCGGCATTGAGGTATGATGAACTTCATCTATGGAACCCATTCCTCCATAGAGTCCCTGAAATTCTCAATTTTCAAGTATCCAATTCCCAATTTGATTTAAGGGTTTTCTTCTATGATGTGGGTTCTTTCAATTATGATCAAATTACTTTCAATTATAGTTTTCTAAGTATGAATTGAGTAGAATTACATGTTTTAAGATGAATCCCCATGAACCTATATGAATTCCCCTAATTTCGAGATTTATGCAATAATATTGGGTTGAATGATGAAGAAGATGGATTTTGTGATGTTTATATGAAATCATTCATGATTTAATGATTTCTAAAGCTATGATTCATGATGAATTGATAAATGATGCAAATATGGGTTTTATGAAAGTATGCATGTTCAATTATGAAATTTATATTGATTTATGGATTGCTTTGAGATTGAAGCATGAATGATGTTGTTGTCGAGTTGTGAAAGGGTTTCTCACTTATTACTCAAAAAATATGAATGTGAAAGGCTTTCTCACATAATGGATTCATAAGTTGTTGAAAGGTCTTTCTCAACTAAAGTTGAATCAAAAGATTAAGGAGTTATTCTAAATGATGTAAGTTTGGATTGGTAACTCTAGTTGTACCTTTTCATGGATAAAAAGATGCATTATGATATATGACGAATTCCGTGGGATTTATGCTTAGCACTAAGAGGATATTGAGATGGAAACTCTCCCGTTAGTAGAGGCCGGGTTTCTAGAAGTAATCTCTTTATCCCTAAACTATGTGCCACCATATGATGATTGTCTTTGATAGACATTAGCTAGTGGATCCACGTAAGCTAGATGTTTAAGGGTCCTACCTTGGCAAGTCGGATGGCCCTATCGGTGTAGGGTTAGACACCGGATTTCATGTTGATAGCTCACATGGTCTTACATGTCGGTTAAGTCTACTTCCCATAATAATGAACTATGTTGCTTTCAAGGTATTTTTTCTCAAGTAAAGTAAAGATGTTAGCTTGCATTGATCATGATTTATAACTAATGAGTTTTAACCCTTTTCTCATGGTTTAGCTTGATCATTTCATGATTATGAAAATGTGCCATTTTAGCATGTTTAAATGTTTTATGCATGGTTATCATACTTGGTACATTTTTGTACTAACGCATACTCTTGCCTACATTATCTTATAAGTGTAGGATCCGGCGCATCCCCATCTTCTCGTGGCTAGTGGTCATATTAGAGACTTTGAAGAATTTGGTGAGTCCTCATATGTTCGAGGACGTAGCCACATTTACTTTTATGTCACTTACCTTCTTTTAAAAACTTGTATGGGTTACGTCCAAACGTTTCTTTCATTTTCTATGTAGATGACTTTTGAGACTATATGTAGACTATCGCTATTGCTTAAACTCTTTTTGTAATGAATTATCTTTTAGACTCTTAAACTGCTAGTATCTTGTATGATGTATGCTAAGTGTCTTGTATGAGGCCCCTTTCGGGGTGTTGTCCGCCATGTCACGTCTAAGGGGTACCTCGAGGTCTTCTAATATAGTCAATTATTATCTTTGTTGTCTAAATTCTCATATAAATTAATGATTGAAGACTAACAACATGTGACTCGATAACAAAGAAAATAATTGACTATACTAGAAAACTCGATCGTTGGTAAAGTCTTCCCCAAGCGCAGCTCAAATTTTCAAGAACACCAATTATCAAATCCATGATAATTATAAGTTAAACAACTCTTATCCTCTTCTGTCTCAGAGGAAAATTTTTAATCACACTTGAGATGCTCGGTCATAATATCACTTCTTGTTACTTCTTTAAGTTTCTCAACTTGAAACTTCATTGTCAACTTTTGCTCCTGCATGTGTTTATCTGAAAGTATTATTGAGCCAGTATGCATCATCTTAAACATTAGTATTCGCTTTTATTCTTACTCGTTCGGTGTTTTTAATTCTTTACGAAGATCTTTAAATTCCTCTAATACATTTGATTTGCCCTTAGCATAATCACGTTAGCAATCCTCTACTTTCATTTTGAAAAAATTATCAGTTATTACTTCTATACTTGTGGAACCATAGGAAAATATTTGTCCACTTGGTGAAAAGAGCATAACACCAACATTCGCTTTGGTTCGAGTTGCAATCTTATCTGCTTGTGGAATACTGTATTTTATTCTTTTTGAGAAACTAACAGTGTGTGCTTACTTAGACTCTATCAACTTTATTTCAGTCTTTTGCTTATCTTTTTTTTTCATGTTTTCTATTGCGAAAGTAAATAGATAAAGAAGAAAATATTTTTTTGTTTAATAAGTCTGATCAATTCTAAAAGAAAATTTTATTTTCTTCTTTGATTATTTATTTTTACAATAGAAAACAAGACTAGAAAGTGTAAGTTTTGGATCGTGGGTCGCCCATGTGGACTAACCCGACCCGATCCGATTATGCCCGATTCAATTTAATTAATTAAATGAATAATCCTTTTAAAGGATAAGAGTGACCGGTTACAAAGTAACTGCTCAACCTCTCCTTAAAAGACTCCTAGTGGTAGTGTCTTTTGAAATGTGGGAAAAAGGAGAGAACGTGCTAAAGAGACTGAAACACACAACGTTAAAGAGAAGAAAAAATAGAGAAAAATCAAAAAGTGATCATTTTGCCAATACTCAATCGACATAATCTCAGACATTTAGTTTGTGAACGTGAAACAATCTTTGTTTCCTTTTTATTCAAAGAGAGACCTGGAGTAATTTGTTTCGACAGCAAAATCAACAACAACTATTTCCGCTGCGAGTTATAAGGTATACATCTTGTTGTTGTTTTGCCCTTAAAATTCTTTCACTGGTATCAGAGTCATGATTATTTGATCCCATTATTCGATACTTCTATGTGAATTCACTGTGTTGTTAAAAAGAAATAAATTGTGACTAAGTTTTTCTTGAAAATCGGTGAAAAGGAAAAAAATGGAAGAAGTTAAAGTTTTTTTTAAAAAAAAAAACTTTTTGAATGTGGATTAAATATATTGTAAAAAGGATTCCATGTCCTATATGATTCAGACTCATATTGTAGATAGGATTCCTTGTTCTATAATTAAAGAGTTTCTGCACTATTTTTTTATTAGAAACCTGCTTCTGTTTTTTGTTATTTTTGTTACGCATTTTAAAAAAATTCAACATGAAACTTCAATTTTCATGATCTAATCGTTTGTAGCTTTCCGTAAATATATTATAATAGAAAAATAGATTTAAAACGAGTGAGATATGAATTTTTGAAAGTTGACTATTTTTGGACTGTTTTTCTCAAAAATCTGTTTATGCTGGTTTCGATTAGGAAATCGGTTGTACAATATTTTAGTTTGAAACTTAATATTTCATGATCGTTCGTAGCTTTCCAAAAATATATTATAATACAAAAACAGATTTAAAACGAGTGAGATATGAATTTTTGAAGTTGGGCTGAAAACATTTTAAAAAAACATTTTTAAAATTTTTTTTTTTTGGAAAGCTTTGTGTCCTTTTAGGATTATTTTCAAAAAAAAAAATTTGTATCGTTTTTGGATGATATTTTATAACATATATATATATGTGTGTTTATATTTTTTTTAAAAAATATTGGTCGTGATAATTTGTTTAGTCTTTTATGTTCCTTAATTTTTTTTGGTCTTCTACAAATGAAAGTGACATATGTTGTCACAGTGAATGGTTCAACCATTCTTATTGTTTCCTTGTTTTTATTTTAGGCATGGCTGAACAGGAACAAACTCAAATTACTCTAAGTGGGAATTCTCGAAGTCAAGCAAAAGGACAATGTAGAAGAGCACGTCGCCATTGGACATGTGTCCGAGTGCGTGAGATCATACGGATTGGTGTCCCAAGGGTGACACAGAATCTGTTAAGGAATCAAAAGGCTATTCGAAGGAAAAGAGATAAAGATCTTAAAGAGTTTATTTCTTTGAAGATGGATCCCCTTGACTCGTTACTAGACTTCCTCAAAAATTTTATGACGAAATTTGATGAAATTAATGAAACTTTTATTCAAGTTGAGGAGTTGGTTAGTTGCGATATTTTGTATCATTCCTTATCAGAATACTGGAAGAATAAACTCATTAAAATTTGTTTCGACATTGGATTTAATGAACCATTATGGAAGTATGCGGTGAAAATAGGAGTTAAGTGGGTGAAACTTCACAACATAAACATAATTTAGTATTGTTTTGTTTTATTCTTTACAAACTTTGTACTGAACATCTTTGATTATGCTTTAATATGAATATTTAAGTTTTATCCTTTTTTATGAATTAGTGGATTGTTATTCTATTGCGCATTATCATATGGTGTTTGATTATTAGACATGTAAATCTTTGTGATTATGGTCTAAAATATATTAACATACACATTAAGAAATTAGTTTTGAATTTTGGTTAAATATTTAGTTCGTAGATGATGATTGGATACTTACGTATCTTTTTTATTTTACATTAAATATGAAACCTTTATGAGAATTGATTTTCCTGAATGTGTATGTCACATGCAAAATTAATTAAAAAAATTTCTTGCCTCATTGTCTCTCAAATACAATCATGGCATCAAGAAATACCATTGCTGACTTAAACAAATGTGAAAAACTGAACGGTGATAATTACGACATGTAAAATCATAAAATATGGTATGTACTGGAAGAGTAAAATGCGCTCGAAGGTATAATAATGTTTTAAATCAACCAGAAGAGGGAAACACTGTACAACACATAAGAGACCTTGAAGCTTATAAAGCTTGGAAAAAGGCTAATTACAGTGCATGTGAAATAATAGTTAGTTCTGTGGTTAATGACCTCATACATGAATGTGAGGAATTTCATACTGCTCATGCTATGTGGGCACATCTGCGAGGAACATATGGGGGTACATCTATAACCAGCCTCCGAAAGTTGACTATCAAATTTGACACTTACAAGAAGCGTCATGATCAAAATGTCAAACAACACCGTAGGGTGATGTCAAACATGATAGCCCAACTCAAGAGTGCTAGCCATGTTCTTTCGGATGAACAACAAGTTCAGGCAGTGATCCAGTCTCTTTCCAATAATTTGAAACATTTGAATGTTAACTTGACCCATAATGATAGTATCAAAACTTTTTCTGATGTTGCTCACCATGTTGAACTTGAGGATGAGTGGCTTAGTGCTACTAAAGCTGCCTCTAATGCCTTTGTGGCGGAGTCAAGTGGTACAAAATCTTCAAGCTTCAAGCGCAAGAAGAATTGGAAAAGGAATGGGAAAGACAAAGAGACTGAAGACGGACCCTCTAAGAAAAAGAAGAAGCCTAATTCCAAGAAAGGAAAACGGTTCTTCATGAAGAAAGACAAGAGCAAAATTGTCAAGTGTTGGTACACTTTGCTCGTGAATGTATCGAGCCAAAAAAAAAAAGCATTTCCAAACGCATCTCTAAGTGCGACATATGTTTCTAACACTTCCTTATTAACTGAATCTTATCCTATGTGGATTTTAGACTCAGGATAGACCAACCATGTGATTCGAGATTGAGAAGCGTTTGTGGAGTTTCGTCGAGTTTCATCTAAATCAAGGTGGATCTATGTAGGAAATAATGCTAAACTAGAAGTCAAAGGGATAGGCACTTGCAAAGTGGACTTGCGTGGTGGCCATTCTTTGATGTTGCATGACGTCCTATATGCTCCAGAGATTCGATGAAACTTAGTATATGTGTCTGTTCTTTTAGACATTGGTTTTGATTTGTTTTTTAGTCGTAATGGTGTTAGAATAACTCTAGATAATTTTTTTATATGGTTTTGGACTTCGTTATGATCGTTTTATCGTTTTAGATTGTAATCCTTCAACTTATGACTATTATGTTGACCGTTGTGTAATGACATGTTATTCAAGTAACAATGATATTGATGTTATAACATGGCATGCAAGATTAAGTCACATAGGGCAAGATAGAATGAAAAGGCTTGCAAAGAAAGGAAATTTAGGTTCTTTCACTAAAATTGATATGCCAACTTGTGAAAATTGTCTTGTCGGAAATATTACGCGTAAACCATTTGGAAAGGCTAAAAGAGCTGAGTTCCCACTTCAATAAATTCATTCTGATATTTGTGGTCCAATGAATGTGAGGGAAAGGTCTGATGCTACCTACTTCATTACATTTATTGATGATTTCACGCGCTTTGGTTATGTCTATTTGATTTCTCATAAATCTGAAGCACTTGAGTGCTTTAAAAGATATATGAATCAAGTTGGAAATCAATTAGATAAAAGAATAAAGGCTTTAAGAACCGATCGAGGACGTGAATATTTGTCAAAACAATTTGAAGAATTATGTACTGAAAAGGATATTATTAGGCAGTTAACTACTCCTTATACACCTCAACAAAATGGTGTAGCTGAAAGAAGGAATAGAACATTATTGGACAAGACAAGATCAATGATGACGCAACCAAATTTGTCTATCTCTTTCTGGGAACATGCATTATTGACTGCGGCTTACATATTGAACAAAGTGCCTTCTAAATCAGTGTCTTCCACTCCTTATGAACTTTGGACTGTTCATAAAACAAACCTGAATGATCTACGACCGTGGGGTTGTGCAGCATATATTAAAGATCATTTTGGTAAGTTTGGTAAACTAAGTCCAGAAGGAAAGAAATGTATCTTTATAAGGTACTCTGAATGCTCCAAAGGGTATGTGTTCATTGATGAACTGGAGGATGGAAGTATCACTGAAATTGTATCACGAGATGTCAGATTTTTGGAAAATGATTTTCCCAAAAAGGGTGAAATAGATAAAGTTGAGTCTCTCTACGAAATGTTGAATTCAGAAGATCAGGTAATGTTGTCAGACATACTTGATAATTCAATGGATCAAGAAATGATTCCTAGTCCAAGTGGTAGTTATAAATCCCAAAATCCTATAAAGGAGTCTGAACTTCAAATACGTAAGAGTACAATAAAAGGTATACCTAAACAATCTTATGAGATTGAGGATTATGTTTTCTTGGTATCTCCTACAGAATTGGATGAACCTAATTCTGTAACTGAGGCATTATCGATCCCTAAAAGGGATGAATGGTTAAAAGTGATGAAAGAAGAATTAGAGTCCATGAAAAACCAACAAAGTCTGGGATCTAGTTGACCTTCCTAAGGAACGTAAAGCTATTGGGAATAAATGGATTCTCAAAGTTAAACACAAATCGGATGGGTCGATAGAAAGACACAAAGCACGATTGGTGGCAAAAGGTTTTACACAAGAAGTTGGAATAGACTATGAGGAAATTTTTTCGCCATTTGTAAAGTTTACCTCCATACGATTACTTTTAGCTATTGTTGCACGTTTAGATCTAGAATTACACCAAATGGATGTGAAGACCGCTTTTCTCAATGGAGAATTAAACGAGGTAATCTACATGGATCAACCAATAGGTTTCATTCTTAAAGGCCAAGAAAAGAAAGTTTGTAAATTGAAAAGGTCAATTTATGGTCTAAAGCAATCTTTAAGGCAGTGGTACTTGAGATTTCATAAGGAGGTGATATCATTTGATTTCACCATGATCGATGAAAACCATTGCATCTATGTGAAAAAGTCCAATGGAAATTTTGTAATTCTTTCTCTTTACGTAGATGTTATTTTATTAGCTGGAAATAATTTGGAGTATGTGAAAATTGTCAAGTCATGGCTTTCAAAATCATTTGATATGAAAGATATGGGTGAAGCAGACTATATATTGGGTGTTAAGATCCAAAGAGATCGTTCCAAGAAATTTTGAGTTTATCTCAAAAAACTTATATAAAGAAAAAATTGGAACGTTTTCAAATGAATAGTTGCAAATCCATGGATACTCCTGTAGTAAGGAGTGAAACTTTAAGCCTTGAAATGTGTCCAAAGACTGAAAAAGAAAAGGAAGACATGTCTCGAGGTCCTTATTCTAGTGTTGTCGGGAGCTTGATGTATGCTATGATGTGTACTCACCCAGACATTTGTTATGTCGTGAGTCTAGTTAGCAGGTATCAATCCAATCCTGGAAGAGAACATTGGAAAGTAGTAAAGAGAATATTCCGATACCTGAAGGGAACTACAGATCATACACTGTGTTATAGTGGATCTAATTTATTCATATGAGGTTATACAGATGTTGATTGGGCTAGTGACCGGAATGATTGAAAATCAACATCCGGTTATGCTTTCTTACTAAATAGTGGTGCTATTTCATGGAAAAGTAAGAAGCAAACTTGCACAGCTCTTTCAACCATGGAATCTGAATTCGTGGCTTGTACGTCTGCAGTACAAGAAGTTGTTTGGTTAAAGAGATTCTTTGAGCATTTGAGTATTGCAAAGAATTCTAAAGGTCCCATGGTTCTCTATTGTGATAGTCAAGCAGCTATCGCATACACGAAGGATCCTAAGTATCACAGCAAGACCAAACACATTGACATTAAGTATAACTTTGTGAGAGATGTAGTGGAGAAATAACTTTGCAATACATTCCTACACGTGAAATGATAGCTGATCCTTTTACAAAGGCTATCTTTAGAGACTTGTTTGAAAAACATGTTAAGGCTCTAGGTTTGCGTAGAATTTGATTATATTTTAGTATTGTAAAATAACATGATTGTTATATATAATACTATTGAATTTATGTTCAAATTTAGTATGCATGTGATATTTTGTAAGAAATAAAATGTGTCGAACAAGTCCCGAGATTGGCTCTCTCACACGAGCAATCCCCTCTTACGTTGAGAAACATGAAGAAAAGAGTTACACCATCATATTATGACTTGTTTTATGAACCAGACTAGTGTTTCCTTAAGAAAATGAGTTTAAGGATCACTGGAGAGAGAAACTAGGGTTAAACATTTGGAGGTGTTTAGACCAAGGTCTATATGATGTTAGATAATCGAAAGAATGACACACATACACTAGTATAAGATGAGAACATCGTAGCACATGTTTCATACCACGTGTGTCAAGCGATCAATGGGTCAATGAAAGAATGGTCCCTGCTTCTTCATTGTGTGAGACCCTGAAAGGTTAAATAACATTTTCATTGGAATACCCTTTGACCTTTTACTGTTTCTTGAAGTTTCGATTGATGTTGCTACTTTAGAATTTTACTAATAGCCATGAGTGATTCGGCAATGCAGTACATGTCTAGGAAAGCAGTTGGTATGAAACAGATAGATTCGAGTAGAAAGGAAAGACGATTAATTGAATAAAAAACTTGTATACAAAAGCCGGCCATTGCACTAACCATATTGAAATTGAGTGTAATTGTGTGTATAAAGTTAAACATAAACTCGAGTTAACCTCTTTAAGAGGATGAGGGATCGAATAAATAATTACTGAAGTAGTAAATGAAGTCTGGGGTATTGTGAGTAATAGTGTCCTTAAAATAGTAGTGAATTCTTTCCAAATGTGATTGGATTCCTATGTAGGGCTTGTAAAACCTTAAAGGTAAGCTCTTGATGCTCACAGGTCGCACGAACTATTTGTCGTATGAATTGTGTGTCTGATTGATATTGTGTTGCCTTGGGTCTTGTCCACGATGTGCAAAGTGGGAGATGTAAGTTTTTGATTGTGGGTCGCCCATGTGAACCGACCTGACCCGATCCAGTTTTGCCCGATTCGATTCAATTTAATTAATAAATTAATTCAATGGATAATCCTTTTAAAGGATAAGAGGGAACAATTACTTTGTAACTGCGCAACCTCTCCTTAAAAGACTCCTAGTGGGAGTCTCTTTTGAAATGTGGGAAAAAGGAGAGAACGTGCAAAAGAGACTGAAACACAAAACATTAAAGAGAAAAGAAAAAACATACAAAAATCAAAAAGTGATCCTTTTGCCAATACTCAATCGACATAATCTCAAACATTTAGTTTGTGAACGTGAAACAATCTTTGTTTCCTTGTGATTCAAAGAGAGATCTGGAGAAATTTGTTTCGACAACAAAATCAACAACAACTATTTCTGCTGCGAGTTATAAGGTACACATCTTGTTGTTGTTTTGCCCTTAAAATTCTTTCAGAAATGGCAAACAAAATATTGAAATAAAGTTGATTAATTGTGAAAAAGCATGCATTGTTAGTTTTTCAGAAAAAATACACTGTTCCATAACGCATATAAACTTTCAACTCGGCCAGAGTGGATATTAGTGTTATGCTCTTTTCACCAAAAGGAAAACTATGTTCCTATGGTTCAACAAGTATAGAAAAATAATCAATTTTTTTCACAGTGAAAGTAGAGGATCGCCAACATGATTTTTCTTAGAGAAAATCAAATTGGATGAGCAAGAAAAAAAGTGAATACTAATGTATAAGATTATATACCATGTCTCATAATTACCTCAAGATGAATACATTAAAAAGTAGAAGGTTGCAATTAAGTTGCGGAGATAGTTAAAGAAGATATGAGACGTATTATTTTTGCCGAACATCTCATGTTTGACTGAAATTTCATCTCTGAGCCAGAGAGGAAGAGAATTATTGAACTAATAATTATTATGGATTTGGTAATCAGCGTTCTTGAAATTGGAGCTATGTTTGGAGGAGACTTTTCCCATAGTCAAATCTACTAATATGATCAATTCTCATCTTTGTTATTAAGTTAGTTGTTGTTAGTCTTCACTCATCCATTTATATGATATTTTAGACCACAAAATTGAAGGTTATGGAATTCTTTTTTTACTATGACAATTTTTAAGATTTTCATCTTTAGTCTTCAATGATGCATTGTGTTGTCTAAATTGGTAAGTCAGTTGAAATATAATTCCTTGGCACTAATGTCTTTTAGTTTTGTTAACTTGATTTTCTTGATGTATTCTATTATATCATGCCTCCACATCTAGAAACAAAAATAATTAGTGCAACAATATTAACTTTATACTACAATCGGCTCCAACTTAACTTCAATACAATATTTATCAAACCAAAGTTTGACGATGACCCGAAGCCAAAATTTGGAAATACCAAACGCCCACTCCGAGTAAGGTCCCTTCCACATTCTTATGACTTCTTGCATCTCAAAATCATTTCTTTGGGTTTTCATTGAATTCATCTCTTTTTCGATTACCCATACATGTTAAATCATTGATCACTTGTGCTTGTAAATCGAATCTAAAACACGGTATAATGCTTGCATATCTCCGTCCAACTTCATTTTTCTTGGTTCAAACTGTTAGTTGTAGTTAGCTGTCTTTATTATTGATTGACAGGTGTAGATGGAAATCTTTGTGTACTGTCAAATAGATTATAAGTTAATTTCTTAATTAGTGGTCCTTCATTAAGCGAAGTGATTTTAGATTATGCTAAAATGGTAAAAAAAAATCTGTTATATTTCAAATAAATAAAAAGTACTCTTATTTTTAGAATACTCTTATAAAATATGACTTATCACATTATTTATTTTTATTTTTATTTTATAAAGGATCCACGATTCAACAAGTCAATTATCAAAGTGAGGGATACTCAAAATGTACTTCGTCAGAACCAATGAAGGCATATGGGATAATTTTTTGTTAAACGTGATAATTAAGTTATTTTTTATTAAAAAAATTAATTCAATGGTCATTTTTTTTAACTTTTGCATGTTTGTAAAACAGGAAAAAATGACTTGGAGTTCCAACTAAAATAAGCGGGCTTCCATGTTGTGCCCAAAAGCCCATCACTTTTGAATTTGTTTGTGGGTTATTCAATAACGAATATCTCTATTTTAGAGTAGTTTTTAATTTTTTCTTTTGAATTAATGATTTTTATTTTTTATCTTTCAATGTATTAAGTAATTAAGAAAAATGGTCCAAGATACCCTTGACATTAAAAAAAAGAGTTGCAAGAGACAAATTATGTCTTACGAGGAAAAAATTTTCACAAGACAAAATTCGCAGCACACAAATTATGTCTTACATGACATAAATTAAATTTCAGAACATTAAGTTTTAAAAAGTTCATAATTCATAAGTTACGACATAACTTAGTTTCTATAGAACTATTATTGATGGATACATAAGTTTAGTTTTAAAACCACAAAGTTATCTCTTAGTGACATAACTTATCCTAGTGAACTTTTGTCAAATAAGATAAAAGCTCTCTAAACTTATATTGGACAAGATAAAAAGTTCTCTAAACTTATGTTGAAAAAGTAACTTATACTCTTAGAATTAGATACTACATAAGTCACACCGAACAAGACAATTTTTTTCTAAATTTCTGCTTTGCAAAGTTAGATCATAACTAAAAATACATTAATCTAAAAAATTTAATCTAATTAAATATTATCAATTTAAAGGACAAAAACTAAATAACACCATTAAAATATGATTTATCTGCACAAAAACTTGTTTATTCGGCAAACGTTAGAAGAGCCCATCATATAAGTGGATTTTGGCCCACATTGGAAGAGCCCTATCATATGAGAGAGTTTTGGCCCACGTTAGAAGAGCCCCATCATATGAGAGAGTCAATAACCTGAGAGTTGTGGTTCAGGGTACAAAGGGTAAAAACTGAAGGAAAGCAATGAGAGGTGGAGGTGGAGACTAGAAGGAAGAGAGAACAATGAAATCGCCGGGATGGGGATATGTTAGAATAATATCAGGAACATTTTTTGGAGGCAATCTTGACTTCTATCTTATACATCGCGCTAAACATCACTACAAGGTTTTGCGATCTTCTTTTTCTTATTGTATGTTTCTTTGTTTTGCCAAAGCGAGATCATATGTATAAATTATTGTTATATGATTGAAGGATATGTGGAACGATAGATTGAAGAAGTATGAGGAGGAGCTCAAAATGTAGCAAAGTATGGAGACGCATATATACCCCCACTGAATTGTCACCCTCTTGCGAGATAGGTACTTTTAAACACTGATTTGCTAACCTCTTCATTTTCTATAGATTATAGCTTATATAAGTTTTGAGATATTCAGATTCTTGTGTATCTTGTTGATTATTATTTGTAAATTCAATCCAGACTGAACACTCCAATAGCAGTGAATAATTGGGTATGTAATTGCAGTTTAGGAATTTAGGGCGAATTATTTGTGTCAAGCTTATGTCTTGTCGATAATAACTTATGTTTATGCTTTGAAATACAATAGGCTTCGTAGATATCTGACTTGGAAATCATAGAACATGAGGGTCTTATTTGGGGCTTGTTCAAGCTAAAATGTAATCTATTGTTAAGTTTGACAATTGTGAATTATGAATTTTGAGTCATGGATACTTAATTACCTTTAATCTGAAATTACTTTCTAAGATCAGGTTATCAATCAATATCCTTATATATTATTTCTAGTTTTCAACATAAAAATATAGTGTGTGAGTTAAAAACAGTGGTTTCTCAGGTGCCTAGCAACCTCGATGTAGGTCTCCACTATACCCTACTATGCAAAATACCATAGAAGGCAGGAGATGAGGTGTCGACTCATGTTTATCCAAATAAAAAATTTCTTTGTGTTTTTTATTGGAGAGTCAAAGCTCTTATTAAATATGATATGTCCAATGCATACAAGTTTGGGTAGGTGAATGTAGTGTTTTGGGAATTGTGATGCTGAAAAAAGTGGCAAGGCTTGCTTCACTTAAACCATGAATCGTAAAGCGAAGTGCTCTCTTTATTGAAGTGAAGCGCAATTTAACCAAAAAAACACTACAAGAAAAACTGCCTCTAAGGAAGGGAAATATCGTCCCTAATTGTCCAAATCTGGTCACAAATGGCCTATTACGATGGAAAAATTCTGGTCGCCACCCGTCCTAATAGGCTTCTTCGCTAAAGGTTAATTGCGACGGGCTTCTATAGCTGGTCTTTAAAAGTTATTTGAGACGACAACTTATACCGTCGCTAATGTTGTTTTTGAGACCATAAATCCAGTCCCAAAAAGGCAATTTTCATACTTGAAAAGTATTTAATTATCACCATTAATCCCTTTTTACGATGAGTAACTATCTGGTCCTAACTTACTCTTTCGCGACGAGCAACTATCTTATCCTAGATGAATCTTTTGAGATGAGCAACTCCCTCATCCTAATTAACCTTTAGAGACAAACAATTGCCTCATCCTAATTAACCTTTAGAGACAAGCAACTACCTCGTCCTTGATCATAGGTTATACACTAGCAATTAAGTCTTCCTAGATTAACATTTAGAAAGCAAACAATATTCATGTATCTAATTGACCACCAATAGCACATCAACTTCATAACATAAAATTAATAAACTTCATCACTAAATATAAAATTTCTACTAATAAAAAAATTAATACAAAAGGTTGATAAATATAGTTTCAATATCTGCTCAACAAAAACACTTAACCAATTATTATTCTGAGCTAGAGTATGTTATCAAGTTTTACAAAACGTTCTAAGACAAATAATGATGAGCTTGTGCATCTTCTAAACTTGCATCATGACTTGTAACTTCAATCTTCAAAAATCTGTAAGAACAAAATTTTGCAAAGACGATAAATAACTATTGAAATATGATACTATATTTAAACTTACACTACAATTAGTTAAAGCACTCACCGCAAAAGAAGTGTAGAATTCAGCAATTCTCCAGAAATGTCAGCAAGCTACAATAACATAGGAAAATTATTAGAAAAGCTTTCAGATGCATTAACCATTAACATTTGATGTATTCGTCATATTGAACTCCAATAATGTACTTTATTGAAACTGCAACAACAAGAGCTAACTGAAAAATGCACTTGAAACTACAAATTCCAAATTTCAGTTTTCCAGAATCATGTCTACATATGTCACTTGCATTTGTTTTGTTGATGACCTTTTCCTCTTCTGCAAAGGAGAGGTCAGATCTGTGCAACTACTATTTGAATGTTTTAGGGAGTTTTCAGAAGCTTCTAGACTCGTTGCTAACTTTGACAAAAGCTCAACATATTTTGGTAGGGTCAATGGTGGTATCCAGACGGCCTCAAAATAGTGATGTTACAAGTAAGAAATTCAATTTAAAATCAGCTGCTGGTTCATTGTTAGTGATTAAACATGCATTTATAGCTGATCAAGACAGAAACTATTTACTATCGATGATGGTGAAGTTGCTGAAAATTTTGAGTGGCCAATTCTTGATGGGGTAATGATGGTTAAGTCGGTAAGAAGACATCAACAAACATACAATTCACAAGAACTAACTAAAGCAAGGGAGCAAGGAAAATCAGAATTTTGAAAAGTTGAATAATGATGTTGTGACTCATCTGATAAGTTTAGCAAGAGGTGATGATTGTCAGGTAATTCATAAAATAATTTGTGAGAAAAGCGAGGTAACTGAAAGGAGTTCACTTCAACCTAAAAAGGAATTTAAATAATAAGTGAAGGTACTAGTCCACTCAAAAGTTCACAAAGACTTGATAATACGTGGGTTGAAAGACTTGAGAATATTCAGAGGACTTGGGATGAAAGACTTGAGAATACTCAACAATGTACTACTAAGAAATTATGAAGATTTAACAAAAACAAAAGTCTTTACGGAGGGTTCTTACCACGTAACAGTTTGCTTCAGTTGTGTAGACAGTAGCCAGAGATGTTCTAAAGCTGACTAAAGCTTGATATCAATTCTGGTAGCACTTTTATGTTTTGTTACTTATGTTGTACCTAAACTTATGAAAGCCTAGATAAATAAGCTTCATGTGTCACATTCTTTCTGTGTTGAGATAGTTTGAAATAGATATAGTTGTTATCTTGTACGATATTCTGGATATGCTATTACAGGCCGTGTGAGATTGAATTTAGCTCCATATTATCAAGTTCAATCTTGATAAAAGTATTCAAAGCATATTGATAACCAATAACTTGCTTGGGCTATGTGCCTGACAACTAGGCATCGATGGGTGTTGGAGGACTTGAGGTATCACACAACTCTTCGGTTGACAAACAACAATTCTCATCGTCATAAACTATATGGCAAAATATCCTGGAGTGCAAAGACTTTAGCAGCAGTGCTACACAAACGGGATGACAGCAGAGTCAGTTTTAATCAGTTTTTGGGGTCACAAATGATTGGAGAAAACACCTTGAGGATCATTATCTACAATATATATAAAGTATCGAGCGAGAGAAATTTTTGGAGTGAGTAGATATGTAGGAATACTGATAGATGAGTACATCGAGATCTGATGCTTAGAAGAACCTTCAAGGTTGAGATATATATAAAATCTAATTGAAATGCTCCACAGGCAGAAGAAAACATATGCTAGCCAACACTTATCAAGTGGGGGTTGTATTCATTTACTTATCAGCTATACCAAACCAAGAAAAAAATGGAAGTCTAGTTACCCGTAGCTGTGCAAAAAAGTGTGAGAATAAAGCATGAAGAAGATGTCTGTAATGGCAAGAAGTCTAGTTAACTTATGGTTTCTTTGTTAAGCAATTGATGTTTGTTACATTGCAAGTGCAACAAAGCAGAGCAACAACAACATGCCCGACAGTTATCTAGAGAATTGTGTGAAAATAGAGCAAGAAAAAGATGTACAATAGTCAGAGGCAAACCCAGGATTTGAAGATAGGGGGAGGGCACCACTAAGAGTGACTCAGGGGTACGGCTAGGAGTGGCTCAATTGATTTTAAAGGCAAAAAAATGTAACCTCTGACCAGTAATTTCACATATTTGCAACCTCAACGTCCACTACGGAAGAGATATTTTTTGTGTAGATTGTAATGCATGGATTATTTACAAGGTAAATTAAAAATGTATGGATTGTTATTTGGTGATTAATAGTTTAGAGATTGTTATACATGAACTAATTACTTTGAAAAAATATTTTTTTCTTGAAATAGCTACTATCTACATTGCTAATTCATATATTCTTATTCCACATTCTATTCTACAAAAAATAATACTAATAGCTAATGGATGTTTTATGAACTCATTTTACAAAAGATTTCACCATCTCACATAGAGCTAGCCTTGGTGTAAAATATAGATGCGCCAACCTCCCTTGAGATGGAACCATGAAAGAACACTAACAAGTGCAGGGGTGTTTTCTTTGATCCATCACTTTCACATTATTCACTAGTTTGGTAAATGTCTCTAATTAATTTACCAATCTAGACAACTCATACCAACATCAAAGATTAAAGATGAAACAAACCAAAAAGATTGACTTAATAACATAAGAACTCCATAAACTTCTACTTTGTGGTCTAAAACCCTATATAAATGGGTGAGAGAAGACTAATAACAAGTTACTTAATAACAAAGACAAGAATTGACCATATTAAATGACTCAATCACTGGTAAAATCTTCTCCAAGCATAACTCTAATTTCAAGAACTCCAATTACCAACTCCATGATAATTATGAGTTCAAGAATTCTCATCCTCTTCTGTCTCAGGGGCAACATTTAAATAAAACTTGAGATGCTTGGCCATAATAATACTTCTAATTTCTCTTTTATGTTTCTCTGTCCACCACTTCATTATCAACTTCTGCTCCTCCATGTGTTAATCTAGAAGAAGTTCTGAGCCAGAGTGAATAATCTTAAACAGTAGTATTCATTTTTTTTATTTCTTGTTCAGTGCTTGTAATTCTTTATGAAGATCTTCAAATGCGTCAAAGTCATTTGATTTGACATCAGCATGATCACGTTGTCGATCCTCTAATTTCACTTTAAAAAATTTGTCAATTATTTTTCTATACTTGTGGAATCATAAGAACATGGTTTTTCTCTTGGTGAAAATAACGTAACACCAACATCTGCTCTGGTCCAAGTAGCAAGCTTATCTGCTTGTTGGGACAAAGTATTTTTCTTTTTGAGAAGCTAATAGTTCATGCTTTCTTAAACTCAATCAATTTCATTTCAATCTTTTGGTTACACTTTTTGGTCATGTTTTCCATTGCTAAAGAAAATAATTAAAGAAAAAAAATAAGATATATGAAAAACATGACCAATTAGCAAAAGATTGAAATAAAGTTGATTGAGTTTGAGAAAGCAAGTATTGTTAGTTTCTCGAAAAAGAAAAAAACCTTGTTTTAGTATGCAGATAAGCTTGCAACTCGAATTAAAGTGTATGTTGGTGGTATGCTTTCTCCACAAGTGTAAAACCATGTTCCTATTCTTTACAAGTATATAAAAAATAATAGACAATTCTTTTGTAGTGAAACTAGAAGATCACAACCTGAACATGTTGAGGGAAGATCGAATGTATTTGATGCATTTAAAGATCTTCGTTAAGAATTTCAAGAATTGAACGAGAATGAAAAAAAATTAATACTAATGTATAAGATCATGCAACTTGGCTCACAAATACCGTTAGATAAAGACATGTTAGAGCATATGCTAACAATGAAGTTGCGGATGGAGAAATTTAAAAAAAATAAGAAGTTTTATTATGGCCGAGCATCTCAAGATTGATTTAAATGTTGTCTATGAGCCGGAAGAGGAGGAAAGTTCTTGAACTCATAATTATCATTGAGTTGGTAATTGGAGTTCTTGAATTTGGATCTATGCAAGAAGGAAACTTTACCAATGATTGAAACTTCTAATATGGTCAATTCTCATCTTTGTTATTAAGTTATTAGTTGTTAGTCTTTAGTCATCCCTTTATTTAAAGTTTTAAACCACAAAATTGAAGGTTATGAAGTTCTTATATTATTAAGTTAGATTTTTTGTTTTTTATCTTTAGTCTTTCATGAAGTTTTTTCTTGTCTTGATACGTAAGTCAATTGAGATCTTTTATTGACCTAGTAAATGATCAAAGAAATTCCTTATTCACTCATTAATATTGTTTTTATATACAATGAGGGCGGCACATTTATATATAGGCTAGTTCTCTATGAGATGATGGAATCTCTGTAATATGAGTTTTTCTGATATCTATTGACAAATTCAGGATTTCAAGAGAAATTGAGCCTTATATTTCAGCCAGATTCACGCATGTAATTAAATAGAGTACCCTTTTTTTTATCGGGAGCACACACACAAATGGAGTTCCTTTCTTGTACGAAACAAAATATTTTTTTCTCAATTACATTAGCCTTATAGATTACTTTCTCAAATTCGATTTATTCCCTTTTTGGCTCAAATTTTGTGTAACCTAAATTACAAATCAATTGAAATCTTTTATGAGACAATGTGAAAATGATGGATAAGCGAAAATCCTTGTGTGCTCATTATTCCACTTCAATCGCAAAGTTTTACAAACAGATTGAATTTGAATACAAATGAAAAAAACTATGCTTTTTAATTTATTTACATATATAATGTTAATTTCTTTTATGGGTGCACTTTCTCCTAATGTGATTCAAGAAAAAATATGTACAACTCTAGCTCAATAAAATCTTACAATATGATTTTTTAAACCTCTAATTAGTTGCATCCCCCTCCCCCGAGGTAATGTAAGTAAATTGCATTAGAAAGGCATCAAGCAGATGCAAGGTTGTAACAGAGAAAAAAACTAGTAGCTTTAGAACATAGCTCCTTAAAGGTATAGTAATAAGAAAAACCTGTGGAATTAGTCAAAAGAATGGTGCCTTGGAACTCTTCTATATAAGAATCAAGGAGCTAACAAAACCCATAAAACTATCAATATTGCTTACTGGGGAGTGGTAATGCCAACTAAATAAACTAACTAAGCAAATATCCTTCAAAGCACTGTTGGGAAATGAGTTCCCATCAAAACATCTATAGTTTCTTTCTTTTAAAATACACCAAAAGATAGATGCTAGAATCATATTCCACATTTTTTTGATGAATTTCCCAACTCTTCATGATATTAGGTTTTCAAAGGCATCTTTAACATAGAAAGGTGTAACCATTACCACGAATCAATTCATGGAATCATGATGTGTAATGACCCTCCAAGTCATTTTTCTGTTAATTCCTTCTTTCCATCATTTAGAGCATTCTTGTAGCGACCCCAAATAATTTATGACATGCTGGCACTGACTGTTCGGTTGCCTGGTCGTTCTTTTGGGTTTTATGCCCGTTTCCCTGTTTTGGAGCTTTTGAAACATGAAAAGGTGATTTCGGTCATAACCTTAGGTAAACGACTTCAAAATGGGATTTTGAAAGTTCCATCAGCTCCGGAGTGGCAAAATTAGGCTAGAAGCATGGTTGGTACGAGTCCCGAGCCTTTCAGTGTGACTTTGGGGCCATTTGGCGCTTTAGCCTTTGAATTTTAGCTTAAGGATGACTTTGGTCAACATTCTTGGTAAACACACTCAGATGAGTATTCCGACAGCATGGTTAGTTCCAAAATACCGAATTTGGTCTAGAATGACCCTTCGTATTCTTCCTAGGGCTTCCGATCTAATTCTGAGGCCCTTGGTGGAAATTGGCTAAAATGGCGCTTTGCGTGTGGGACCCCTTTTTTGTCGTAACGACCTCGTATGGAAATTTTGACTGCACCATTAAGTCTAGAACGTCGAATTTGATGGGGTAGCATATCTCGTTTGCATGCACAAGGTTCCGAACGAATCCCAAGCACCCCGTCGGAGTTTTGGCAAAAGCCAAGTTCAGCTGGTGCAGCAGCTGAGTTGTAGACCCAATCCTTCTCCGCGCTCGCAGTCCTTGCTCCGCATTTGCAGAGATATGTGTTTCTCTTCTCCGCATTCACGGATAGAGCTCCGCATTTGCGGAGGTCTGGGAATTCTTCTCTCCGCGTTCGTGGATAGGTCTCCGCATTCGCGGAGGTTTGATTGTTGTCTCTCCGCATTCGCATGCCCCTGGCTGCATTTGTGGAGGTTTGATTGTTGTCTCTCCGTGTGCTCGGGCCCTTGGCCGCGTTCACAGAGGTTTGATTGTTGTCCCTCCGCATTCGCAGGCCCTTTCCCGCGTTCACGGAGGTATGTTTGCCTGGCATTTAAGTATTTAAGGGGGCAGTCGGGTTTAGTGTTGAGATAAATAGGAAAATTGTTATCTTTCTTATTTCTCGTCGGTTTTTGATGATTCCAAGTCCCAGGTGTTCGGAATTGTGTTGGCCTCATGGTTTAGTGCTCGGATAGCGTTGGGTGAGCTCTGATTTCCGTCAATTTGAGGCGTAAGTGGCTGCCATAGGCTTGTTTTGTAAAGTTTTGCATGTTTTGTTTCCTTGATTTGTCGGCTTTTTTGAGCCCTAAAAAATGTGTTCTATTTTGGAACACAAGTTTGGGGGAGGGCTTAGGACCTTTTCACGTGTCAATTCTAGGATATCTGGAGCGGGTCCCACATTTTCCAATTTTTACTCCTAAATTGGTCTGTCTCCGATTTTAATGGTTTTAGTGTCTAAAGGATGGTTCTGATGCTGTGATTCTACTTTTGATAGCGTGACAACAGTCTGAGGTCGTTAGGAAGGGAAAAGCTCCGACAGAGTGACTTGGAGCGCGCATGGTCGGCCTTCTGGTAGGTTTAAACTTCCCTTCTTTTTTGATTGAGCTGGATTTTGTGAATGCTTGCTGATTTGTGTGAATCTGGGGTGGGGTTCTAGTATTTCTTCTCTTCTTCTGAGAAACCTTGTTTTAGGCTTGATTTTCGGGTTGTATTGGGGGCAGTATCATGCTATCGAAGGGGTTGTTTTGGTGTTGATGCATGTGGTTTATCTGATTGGTTGTTTATTTATGTTGGAGCATGTTTCTAGCCTTAGTCTAGGTTAGACTAGCTTGGCCTTAGACCCATGTACCTGTTTGACTCTGGTATGTATCCGACGTCGATTCAGATGGACTAGGTCCTTGTAAACTGGAATTGCATACTTTGGTCTAATAGTAAGAGCCTAGCTTGGCTTTGTATTGTGGCGATCTTCTGGCTTCTCTGCCCATTTCTGTGGTGCCGATGTGTCATCAGAGGCATGGTGTTCTCCTGGGATTTTTGGTATTTCGAGTGCGGTTCTGCTGTGATATGGTTGGTGGTGGACGGTGATCCATCTTGGTTGGGTATTTAAGATCCTCTACGGAGTTGATATACCTCGCGCACTCGTCTGGCTAGGGCAGGGCCCCCGGAGTGTTAGCTGGCTCACTCGTCTAGCTGGGGCAGGGCCCCCGGAGTGTTAGCCGGCTGGGCAATTGGATATGAGTTATTTAAGGTCCTCTTCGGAGTTGACATGCCCCACACACTCGTTTGGCTAGGGCAGGGCCCCCGAAGTGTTAGCTAGCTCACTCGTCTTGCTAGGGCAGGGCCCCCGGAGTGTTAGCTGATTAGGTGATTGGATATTAGGGCCTTTTGGGGAGTCATTATGCCCTTGGGAACTCTGCTGGTCTTGGCAGGGTCCCCGGGAGTTGCTATCAAGATGGGTGGCCCGATTTGGAAGTCAGACTTTTGATTGGGTTGGAGTTGGCTGATTGTTTCGGTTGAGTTGGTTGGTGGTTTCGGTTCGCAGTTTGGTCTTCCTTCGGTCTCATAGATTTAGCTATTCTGTGTACCTATTGGGCTTATGGGGGTCCGTTTGAGTTTTGTTTGTTTGTGCTTGAGTGTACCTTCTTGGTCTTATGGGGGGGCCCAGTTAGGTTTAGTTTAGGTATTCCTAGATTTGCTGTCGATTAGTTTTGTACTTATTTCCTTCGACTTCTGTTATTGTAGATTCTATCCTTTCAGTCTATTTTTACGTTTCTTGCTCAGTCGGCCTATGATGCCTACTGGGTACCTGTTGTATTGGTACTCATGCTACACTCTGCATCTGTTTTCTTGAGGAAGGTATGGGCACCAGTTATCAATGTTGAGTTCGAGCCTGCTGCAGTCTGTTCCGGAGGTGAGGGTGAGCACATGGCATCCTAAGATTACCTGCCTCCTTCTGTACTTATATTTTTGCTAGTGTTTTGCTTTTGAGACAGTCTTTTGGGACTTGTACTCATTTTGTAGTAGCTATGTACATGTGATTTCCAGGTTCTGGGAGGTATCTTTTGTTTGCATATAGTTGTTGGGTTCGCTTCCACCGTACCCTTATGTGCTCCTTTTATTTATGCTTTCGCTTAGTTGAGGCTAGTTTCCTCCCTCAGTCCCATTACTGTCAAGTTCCGGGACAGGGTTTTGGCTTGCCTACCGGTGGGTTGGTAGGCCCCAGCATGACTGGAGAAATATCGGGTCTTGACATGATGACACCTACTATAACCCACCACTAGGTATGACAACTCGTAACCCAGAATACCAAGCAATGGATATAAGGGTAGAAACAAAGTAGAAGCAGTAAATTACAACAGAAACAAAACAAAATAGCGGGAGATAGAATAAACATATGTATAATAAATCTCTCCCAGAACCTGGAAGTCAAATGTAACGATCTATCTAAATAAAAGAGTATAACTCCCAAAGGTTGACCCAAATACAAATCTAGTCTCAAAAAGCAAAAGATTAGTTATCCAAAATACTGAAGGAGACAAGTAACTCCATGACACCAAGTGCTCACCCTCACCTCCGATCCAAGTTGTAGCAGGCTAGAGTAATCAATGGTGGTAGCTGGTGCTCGGACCTGTATCATGAAATAGATGTAGTGTTTAACATGAGTACAAAAACAATAGGTACTCAGTATGCATCATAGGCAGATTAAGAAGGAAAAGTAAAAACAATATGAAATGATATAGCCTAGATACAAATAGAGGTCAAAATGGGATTAAAAGAAAAGCATATGAGCATACTTAAATATAAAGAATGAAGTACAGCTTAACTAAACCTAACTGGATTCTTATAAGCTCAGAAGGTACACTCATGTGCAAGTTTAAATAAAACTTGAGTGGGCCCCATAAGTCTGACAGGTACACATAATAGCTAAATCTACTAGGAATAAGATGCAGTGAGTCCAGATGTGGGGAATACGTAGACCGGCCTCTAACAGCAAATAACCTCCAAGTAACCATAAAGAGCCACCCAGCTAATGAGGCAGAGCCCGGACCTATAACCACAGATGAATATTCCAGGGGTGTAAGGTCGTAGCCATAAGTGTGTCGACTCTGTAGAGGATAAGAGCAGACCTTTAATCTTCAAATAGTAGTAATCAACTCTGTAGAGGATAATGAGCATCATGATCGAACCTTTAATCTGTTACTAAAAAAGGTTCTTGAAAGATCTCATGCCATCCATCATCAAAGAACCACCCTATAACGATGTCCACTCCCAAGTAATCTATGCAACACTCAAAGCTCAAACCAACTCCAGTCTTAAGTTGCCAAGCGAGGCTAGAAATCCCAAATGTAACAAATGGAGCCGTAGAATAAGGGAAAGTGGATAGAAGGTCGTCAAAGTTGAGTCAATGCCTAAACTAAGGCTCATTCTATCATACTCAAGTTTGCTAAATGAGTCTACAAGGAGCTAAATTGTTAGAATCGACGTCAGAATAGAAATAAGGCCCAAAAAGTCTCCAACTACTAAAAGTGTATGGAAAGCACTAGTCCAAGCCTAGACTAAGGCCAAACATGCTGAAACATACACATCAAACGTCAAACAAATCTAACCACAATGTAACGATGATCAATAATTACACTAGCACACAACAAGTCCCAATAATCCAAAAAATAAGCCAAAAACATGATTTCTAAGAAGGGTAACATTATTAACTAGGTACCTGCCCCCAATTCACTCAGACGAACATGAATTTTCATATTTAAGCCGAATTGAAGGGAGGGGAAGTTCTAGCCTACCGAGAGGCCGACCACGCACGGTCTAAATCATAGTTCTTGAGATTTTCCTTTTCATGTGACCCTCGAACGTTTTCACACTATCAAAAATAGAATCACAACATTAATATGATCGTTTAGACACTAAATTCACTTAAAATGGAGATGTGTCAATTTTTGATTCAAAATTGGAATTGTGGGACCTACGCTGGAATTCTGGAAACGACTCCGTCAGAAGACTCTAAATAGTCCCATGAACTTGTGTTACCAATTGAACACAATTCGGGGTCTCTGACAGGGTAAACAACCACATGCAATAAAATTCACATTTAAGAGCAATTAACTAAGCTAAGGTAGTCCATAAACAAGTGAATTTACCTCAACCGGGGAACCTCCAACACTTTCCAATCACACACCCACGTATCCTTAAGCTCCACGATCACACAAGATTTCGAATCACAAAAAATGGAGTTGAAACGAGAGAGAATCACAATTCAAAATTTGAGAGCTAAACCTGATTTGAGGCTCTATCTTAATTTAATAGAACAGACCCCGACTACTCTTTGCAAAGGCGGTGGAGCCCCACAAATGCCTCAAAGGCCTCTTGATCGCGACTGGTGGAGGACCATGGCCTCGCGAACGTGGAAAAGGATCTCACAAATGCGGGCCTCGCGAACACGACTGGCCCTGCGAACGTGGAAGCTAGGCTTTCTAGTCTCTGTGAACGTAGCCCAGGACCCACAAATGCGAAGGAAGTTTTGGCTTGCCCAAGCTGGTGCAGATAAGCTAGTTTTGGCAATTCATAACTCTTCGACGGGGTGTTCGAAATTCATTCCGAATCATGTGCATGCAAACGAGATATACTACCCTATCAAATTTTAAATTCCGGACTCAACAGTTCAGCTGAAACTTCCATATGAGTTTTTCTTGACAGAAAGTGGGCCCCACAACCAAGCTCTATTTTAAAGCTAAAATCCACAGTGGGCCTCAGAATTAGCCCGAGAGCCTCAAAATCTGCACGAAGGGTCATTTTAAACCAAAATGACATTCCAGAGCTAACCACTCTATTGGAATTCTCATTCGAGAATGTTTACCAAGAATATTGACAAACGTCAAACTTAGGCCAAAAGTTAAAAGTTAATACACCTAATCACACAAACTTACACTAAAAGCCTCGGGAGTCATGCCAGCCATGCCACTAGCCTAATATAACCCTTTTGGAGCTGATGGAACAGTCTGAATTAGATTATGAGGACATCTTCCTGAACTTTTGATCGAAATCAACTGTTCAATGTTCAAAAGCTCTAAAACACATAAATTTCATAAAAACCAAAACGAATGACCAGGTGACCGAGTTGTCAGTCCCAAAAAGTCATAAATAACGTGTGGTGGCTATAGGAATGCTCTAAAAGACAAACAAAAGGCATTAACATAGAAATGACCTCAAGAGTCATTACACTCATTTGAGACAAAGCATTCAAAGGAAGAACTACCAAACATTAGTTGTCACTAGGTACTGCAGAAAGAGGTGATTCACAGTTTTATTAGTTTGTTCACATAGGTAGCATCCCTTGATAAGAATAGATCCTCTCTTTCTGAGTTTATCTTGGATCAGACATGCACCTTTTTAGGGGTCCACGTAAAACTAATTAACTCTATGAGGCTGTCTAGTTCTCCCAACATGTTTCTGGGGCTAGTCCTTAGGCATACCATTCACAGAACATCCTAGTTTGTAGCATTCTTTCATAGTGTAATCATCCTTCTTCTTATTTGAGGCAGCGTCCAAGTTGTACCATCTAGTGAAACAAAGAGATGGAGGAGCTCATTGACTTCCTAGTCTTGATGATTTCTTCTGAAAGTAGTTTCATTTATTGTTACTTTTTAGCCTTGATTAGCCTTGACTACATTTATCAAATCTTCTAATGTTGTCAAATCTCATTTTTGTTATTAATTTAGTTGTGGTTAGTCCTCACTTACCAATTTATACGAGGTTTTTGATCATAAAAATAAAAGTTATTAAGTTCTTTTGTTATTTAATCCATTTTTATGTTTTTTCATCTTTAATTTCAATGATGCTTTGTGTTATCTTGATTGATAAGTCAGTTAAAATCTTTTATTGAACAATGTAAAAGTGATGGATCCAAGAAAACCATCTTCCACTTATTATTCCAATTCAATCGCAAAGTAATACATATGAATTGAATCTAAAGGCAAATGAAAAACAAGTATGTTTTACATTTGCTTACATAGATAATGTTAATTTTTTTTATGTGTACATTTTCTCAAAATGTGACTCAAGAAAAAATATGTACACCTACAGCTCAATAAAACCTTATAATATTATTTTGCATCCCCCCTCCTCCTCCCTAGGTAAAGTAAGTAAATTGCACTAGAAAGGCATCAAGCAGATGCAAGGTTACATAGAGAGAGAAACTAGCAGCTTTATAACATAGCTACATAAAGCTATAGTAATAAGCAAAATCCTGTGGAAATAGTCAAATATATTTACTAGGCCAGTCATATCAAGCATATCATTCACAGAACATCCCAGTTTATAGCATTCTTTCACAGTGTAATCATCCTTCTTCCTGTCTGGGGAAATAGCCAGGTTGTGCCCTCTAGTGAAACAAAGAGATGGAGAAGCTCATTGACCTCCTAGTCCTGATGATTCCTTCTGAAAGTAGTTGCATTTAACGTTACTTTTTAGTCTTGATTAGCTTTATTGAAGTTGTTGAACTGGACACCACTGAGTGAGATTTCACTAGGTATGTTGTCGAATTGATTACTTCCCTTTTTTTCCATCACCTATATTACTTTCAGTATTTATCTTTAAGATTTCCTTTATGTAATATCAGCAATTCTTTGCCCAGTAACGCTAAATTCACGTAATGCTAAGTTCCAAAAATTGGTATTAATGCTGGATTCCCCATTTCAAACAAGAACAATTGTTCTATTCATAAATGGGATAGAAATTCACTACCATAAACTCCAAGCAGAAGGACATGAATTGGCTATGATCAATAGGGAAATGGTTAGACAGTATAAAGACAAATTCTTCAATAGGCAAATTTAAGCACAAAGAAACTGAAAGGAAGGAAGTTTAGAGCTCAAGCTTCAATCTTAAAGCATGAGCTCTGCATTGTTGCATTCACAAAAATTTCTTCATTCACGCTCAAGAGTTCACTCTCAAATAAAAAATGCACTTAGGGGTGGTTTGGTAGAATGTATAACAAAAATATTGCATGCATTAACTCTCTGTATTAGTAATACCTTGCTTGGTATATTTTTACACGCTATGTATAACTAATGCAAATATTATTTATACACTTAATTGTGTACTAAGGTATGTATTACTAATACCATGGATTTTTAGGTATTAGTAATGCAAGGGGTTTTAATATATGCATTAGCATGCTTAAAGAGCTAGGAGTGGCAATTGGGCAGGTTAGGTCAAATTTAGACGGGTCATTATGGGTTAGAATAACAATAGGGTCAAGACCCAACCTAACCCGAATTTGCTTGAGTCAAAATGGGTTAGGTAATGGGTTATATTACAGGTCAAGACCCAAGCCAACCCAATTTTTACTAAGCTTAATTGTTTTATTTGTTCTTTTAAGCTATTTTAGTACCTAATAAATTTATTCTTCTCTTTACTATGGCTATATTACAACATATTCGATTGAAAAAAAAGTTTTTAAATATATTTAGACAAGATTTTTCATGTGCTAATTAGGGTAACATATCATCCTAATTTTTAATGGATTAAAATGGGTTGGGCTGAAATGGATTGAGATAATGAAAGGGCGGATCAATAACCCTCCAAAACTTAAACGGGTTGGGCGGGTTGGACGTGTTAGGTTTGATTTTTCCACCCCTATAAAGATCCGATTGCCCTTCAAAATCTTTTTTACATCTCTTCCATCATAATTGTGAATAAAATCTTGTAAATAAATATTTTTATGCAAGCATTGCTAATACAATGCATAAGAAATAATCTATGTATAGTTAATGCAAGCATCATTAATATACTTTATTTAGCATTATTCTTATACACTAACCAAATGGCCCCTTAGTAAATAGTAATATTGCTCATTATTAGGAAACTTACCATTATTAACCAAAAGTTTTAAGCCATTTATAATGCACTAAAAAGCCACCTACGATTAGATTTCTATTCTATGAACAATTAGTTTAACATAAAAGTTAAGGCAGTTGAAATAATTTTAGTTCGAACAATTTATGAATACACAAAAATTATACAGATATTTAGCAGGAATAAGGAGAACATGCAAGCAGGCTCCATCCCTGGTTGCAAAAGTTCCATATCAATATCCCCAAAATCTGCAAAAAGTCGCAACTCCTATTTAGATATATGTTTCCGTATTCCAATAGTTTTTTTCTTACGTTTTGCTGCATTACGCAATTTTTGCAAAGAGGTCTTTCCTCAGAACTGAAGTGATTAATTAATAGTAGGAACAATACTACTATACCTATGATCCAACAATAATTCAAGAGGGAGAAGGTTTTCCTTCTTGTATAGTACACTTGCACCTTGCTTCTTAATTTTTTCTTCATTTTAGACTGCATTCTTTATTCATACAATTTTCAATACCTTTGATTATCCTATTCTTTATGATTGTTTTTCTTCTGCTGCTCCGTCCATTGCACTTGCATCGGTGTTATATAAAGTTTTTGTTTCTCATGATCAGCTAAAGGCACATTGGACCAATCACTTAAATCATTATTTACTAGTACTGAATATCTCTTGTATATGGAGAATGTTGAGGCCTACTCTTAGTCAATCAAGCAAAATGTGGATAGATTTTTCTAGGTACAATGTATTCGTGTCTTTCTTAAAATTCATAACTATTCTATCATTACAAATAATTTATTTTATATAATTATATTGAAAATTTGATGGGGTTGGCTCCACAGATGTTTCTGATTATACTCGTCATAGTGATGGAAAATCTGGGGTGGTGTCACAACTTTGTGCAAGAGACTATGATGGGATCTTCTGTTTGAATGCTGATGCAGCTGCTATAACTGTGAGAGCTGCTATTTGTACATTTTGTATATTCCACTGATTTTGAAGGTGTACATACGATGATTCCTTAATGTAACTTTGTTATCAACTTCAGAAAAATGCTAGATATGACCTTGGAGGAAACGTACAATGCTCGATATAATTTTGGCGAGGATGATGATGACAGTGACAGGGAACCATCAGAAAAGCAAATAGAAGTTCTGAAATTGTACCATGATCAATGTCGAGGATGTTCGCAATTGTGAAGTAAGTTGTTTATATTTTTGTCTACTCTCTTTGTGCTCGTTTTGCATGCCAAGACTATTTCTATTTTCTAAGCTAAATTAATTCTGAAGTTTTCAATTACTGTTGACATTATATATTCCATGGTCTATTAATAGAATAATTCCTATGCAGGTATGCGGAGTACACAGAGAATCTGGGATATTCAAGCATGGGTTTTTTTTCAACTCCATATCTGCCTGTGAGGATGTCAACCAAGATGTGTTGGCCTGTAACTGAAAATTCTGAAGGCTGGTAGTAATTTTACTTAACAGGACATTATATTTGTGCTTTTGATTGATTTATAAATGACTTTCTTGTGCAATGAACTTTATCTGCTATCTTATTATTGAGACCTCACCATTTGTGTTGCCTCCTGCCCAATGTGGTACCCCTGTATCTTGATTCCATTTGGTTTACCCCCTTGTCAAATAATCCCATGGCAGCAAGAAAAGGTCAAATATCTGGTAACGTTGAATGGAAGTCTGAAATCTAAGAGTTAGCTTATATAATATGATCTCATAGTCAGGATTCATTGTTTCGAAATACTTCTAGAGGTGACTAGCTGATTATCTTTTTCAATTATAAAGGTTGGTTAGAAAGATAGAAAAGATATAAGTTTGTACTAATACTTTTGAAGGGAACTACACATTTGGTTGTAGTATACGTGTGGGTATAAAGATTACAGTTACTATATTAAAAAATAAATTACTCTAATAAAGAAGGTAAAAAAGTTTTAGGGGTCGTTTGTTAGAGTGTATTAGAAAAAACCATGTATATAATGCAACAATGTAGAAAAAACTATTTATATTTGTGTATTATTAGAAAAAACTAGTTTATCTTAGCATAACTAATGCAGACATTACTAATACACTATATTCATCATTAATTTTATACACCCTATCAAACGATCTATTATATTTTTGTTTGTAGGTTCCTCCTATTTGGTATAACTCTTGTAAATGGCAAGTTGGCCGTTACTTTATTAATGAATCTCATTGCTTGATTAAAATAAATAAACAATAAACAAAAATATTAAATAATGGTAAGAGTAGGACGGGTTGTGTTTTGAACCATTGTTTATCACATTTTTGCATAACCCATAATAATTATGAGTTCAAGAACTCTCATCCTCTTCTATCTTAGTGGCAAAATTTAAATCAAACTTGAGATTCACGGTCATATAACACTTTCTTTTTCTTTTTTAAGTTTCTCCACTCGCAACTTCTTCATTGTTAACTTCTGCTCCTCCATGTGTTTATCTGGAGGTATTTCTGAGCTAGGATGAATAATCTTAAACATTAGTACTCTCTTTTATTCTTTCTCATTCAGTTCTTATAATTCTTTACGGAGATCTTCAAATGCCTCTAAGCCATATTATTTGCCCTCAGCCTAATCACGTTGGCGATCCTCTAGTTTCATTTTGAAAAAATTATCAACTATTTCTTCTATACTTGTGAAAACATAGGAAAATGGTTTTTCACTCGGTGAAAAGTGCATAACACCAACATACTCTCCGGTTCGAGTTGAAAGTTTATATACATTATCAAACAAGGTATTTTTTTCTAGAAACTAACAATGAGTGCTTTCCCAGACTTAATGTATATGAACTTGCAACTCGGACTAGAGGGCATGTTGATGTTATGCTCTTTACACTAAGTGAAAAACCATGTTCCTATGGTTCCACAAGTAAAGAAAAAATAATGGAAAATATTTCCAAAGTGAAAGTAGAGGATCTCCAACATGATTATGATTAGGGCAATTCTAATTGCTTTGACGCATTGGAAGATATCCATAAAAAATTATGAACATTGGATATGCAAGAAAAAAGTGAATAATAATGTATAAAATTATGCACCCTGACTCAAAAATACTTCTAGATAAATACACAGAGGTGCATAAGTTTGCAATTGAGTTGTAGGTGGAGATAGTTAAAGAAAAAAAAAGAAGTATTATTCTGGAATGCATGTATTTTTAATTCACAAAACCAAACATTGCATAAAAAATAATCTTAGCATAACTTATGCAAACATTATAATATACTCTATTCATTATTATTCTTATATACCCTATTAGACGACCTCTTATATTTTTGTTTGTAGGTTCCTCCTTTTTTTAGTATGACTCTCGTATACGACAAGTTGGCCTTTGTTTTTTCAATGAAACTCTTTGCTTGATTAAAGAAATAAACAAACAAATTAAATAATGGTAGGAGTAGTGCTGGTTGTGTCATTATGGACCATTTTTTATCATATTTTTATCTAACCCATCTCAATACAACAATTTTTTGGGTTGGATTAAACAATGCCTCATTTATTGATTAAATCCATTTTGACCGGCAAATTCAGTTTAAATTGACAATTTGCTAGCTTAGCTAACCAGTAGTTTCATACATTTGCAACCTCAACATCCACTATGGTAGTGGTATTTTGATGTGGAGATTGTAATATATGGATTTTTTATGAGGTAAATTAATAATGAAGGGATTGTTATTCAGCGATTAATAGTTTAGAGATTGTTATACTTTAATTACTTAATTACATTGAAAAATAATTTTTTGTTACTATCTACATTCCTAATGCACATAGTTTTATTCGACATTCTAATTAATATAAAATAATACTAATCGTTAATAGATGTTTTATAAATGCATATTACAAAATATTCCACCATTTCACCGAGAGCTAGCTTTGGTGTAAAATGTAAATATGCACTAATCTCTATAGAGTTGGAACAATGAAAGAATACTAATGAGTGCACGAGTGTTCTCTTTGATCCATTACATTCATATTGTTCACTAGTTCAGTAAAAGTCTTCAATTAATTTACTTATCTAGACAGTACAAAACATTATTAAATTTTATAGATGAAACAAACAAAAAAATAACTTATTTACATAAGAACTCTATAACCTTGTATATTGATGTCTAAAATCTCATATAAATTGATTATTGAAAACTAACAAAATGAGACTTAATAACCAAGAAAAGAATTGCCTATATTAGAAAACTCGATCGCTGGTAAAGTTTTCTCCAAGCGTAGCTCCAATTTCAAAAACACCAATTACCAACTCCATGATACTTATGAGTTCAATAACCATCACGACCCGATTCCTCGAGTCATGATGGCACCTACTATAATCCATTAGTAGGTAACCCAAACCGTAACCCAGAACAACAAGTAATGAGTGTAAGGGTAGAAATGAGCAGAAACAACACTATTATAGTAAAACTATACACAAAAGATACCTTCAAAAACCTATATGTCACAAGTATAGAGCTATCTAAAATGAGAGTACAAGTACCAAAAGTGGAAAAAAAGCAAAGTTGTCTCAAATAGCAAATGACTAGCTATACGATAAATAGAAGGAAACAAGCAAGTCCAGAATACCAAGTGCTCACCCTCGTCTCCAATCACAAAAGATGTTGATGGAATGATCAATTACCACAGGTAGCTGGTACTAGGACCTGCATCACAAAACAGATTCAGAGTGTAGCATGAGTACCAAAGCAAAGGTACTCAATAAGAATCATAGGCCGACTGAGCAAGATAGGTAAAAAAATATATGAAAAGATAAAATCCAGACACAAATAGATGTCAAAGAGGAATTGAAAGAAAAGGACATGAACATACAAAAAGTAAATCTAAGCACAACTGAACTAAACCTGGCTGGACCCCTATAAGGCAAGAAGGTACACTCGTGCGCGAATAAAACCCTAGCAGACCCCATAAGTCGGATAGGTACATAGAATAGCTAAGTCTACAAGAGAGAAGTACTATGAATCCAAATCCAAAAAGTGAAAGCTGGGCTCCCTGCCCAAGTAACCACAACACCCAGAAAGGGACCACCCAACCAGCCAGCCGACACCCAGCCCAGCTAGAAAGAGTGAATCGGAGGGTAAGTAGAATCAATCTAGGCCGCTCAGCCAGTCAGCCAGTCTACTCCTAGGAGCGTAAGCCATCCATCTACAAAGAGTGACCCGGGGCATGTCAAATCCGAAGAGGATCTTAGTATATTAAGGCCGCCCAGCCATCCTGTCCACTCCCAGGGGCGTAAGCCACCCAGCTAGCAAGAGTGACCTAGGTGCATGTCGTGTCCATGATGAGTGGTAGATTTCCACTCATTTGAGGCATTTTTAGTTCAACAATTAGTGTCCTCAATGCCTATTTATGTCCTCTTCTGATAATATTTTCATGTTTTGCAGCTATGAAGGCTAAAGGACAAGGAAAGGATTAATACATGAAAAAGAGGCTAAAAACATCGAAAGGAGTAAAAACTCCCAACTAGTAGTCGTCTAACCAAAAGGGCAGATCGCCTAGTTGGCCAAACCTCACCGAAGTTGACAGCGTTCGATGAGAAAATACCAATGCAGGTCGAGAGAGAGAGAATGCATCAGTGATGCAGCAAATTAAAAAAGGCGAGCCCAAACTCTATCGCCGAAAGTGATAGAGTGCTGAGTTAAAATAAAGGTCAGACTAGGCGAACAAGGTGGAAATTGGTGAGCTGCTGCTCGTGAAAGGCAGACTTCATCAAGTTTTCCAATTGGGGCTCAAACACCTGAAGCCTGAAGCTGAGAACGAGTGAGCTGAAGGATGGAATGGCCATCCGACGATTATTCTAGGCAAGCCTGACTACTGTCACTGAATGGGATGCGAGGGGCATTTTGGGTTAATTTTTGGAGAAAGTATAAATAGACCTAATGAGAGAGAAAATGTATCTTTTGCCTAATCTAACTTTTTCATATTGAACCATAGACTTTTTATTTCCTCTCTTAGTTTTGGGGTTTTCAAATACTCTTGTAATTGACATTTTAAGGTTGAAATTGAAGTGGGTGTTGAAGATTCTTGCTTATTATAAACACATTAATGTATGAGAACATCATGGGTATAATTTCTTTCCTTTTTATGATGCTTGTCTATAACCCCAAATCTAGGAGTGTGATTATGAGGTTGGGTGTTGATTTAATTTAGCGGGTCTTGTGCCTTGCTCTGCTTTATTGTTGTTCGTTCATGGATTTGAGTTATTTAGGATGGGGTTTAACTTATGGGTTAAGATGGCCAACTTAATCCTAGCTTAGATGTTCAATTGGTGCTTGAAAGAGATCAATTGATATGGGTAGATAGCTCAATGCTTGCAACGTGGGGTTGAATTCTATAGTTTTCTCAAAAGAGGGATTATGATTCAATTCTAGTTGCCAATTCTGCTTGAAAGAGAGATTTTAGTAAGGTAATGAGTTGTTTTGTGATTTACATAGATGAGACCGAAAGGAGATTCTATGATATTATTCTTTGAGTTAGAATGAAGATTAGTGTCATTGAAGATTACGTAACTTATCCATGGTTGCCAAGTGTTATTGACCAAGGACTTGAACCCCTACTTGACATCAATACCAATCCCCACAACCATAGATCGTCTCTTACTTGTGAAACCCTTGTTTTTGATTTAATAGTGTTAATTGTTACTAAAACTCTTTTAGTAAATTTGGTGGACTCATCCACCACTTGATCTAATTACTACAATAAATTAGTTTGCATTCTTAATTTCTTAGCTGAATTTTTATCACAAAATCACACCTTGTGAGATTTGACCCCGACTCTTTGTTGGGTATTTTTATTGCTAACGGCCTCTTATTCTTTGAACTTGTTATCAAAAATGGCGCTGTTACTGGGGTGTGATGGCTAATAATTCAATTTGTGAAGTTAATTTTTAAACTTTTTTATTTGTAGTAGGATGTTATTTGGTGTTGTTGTTGTGCCCCAATTGTAGGCGAGAAGATGAATGTAGATGGTGTTGACGATTCTAGTCACTATAGGCAAAAAAATAACATTGCAGATATGGATGGCATCAATCTCGATGTCATCAATAGTTGTGGAACAATTCGGTTACCCCTACTTCGGGGAATGCTACCTTTATTTTAATCGAAGCCATGTTGCAGCTGCGACAAATGAGGGAAATGTTTTAGGGTGTCGCCCATGAAGATCCCCATAACCGTCTTCGAAATTTTATGAATATTGTGGCCCTTTTACCATTGAAAGCATTATGCAAGAATCAATACGGTTGGGGCTATTTCCTTTCTCCTTAATGGGAGAAGAAACAAAATGGCTATCCAAATTACCACAAGATTTCATCAGTTCATGGGAGGAACTCACTAAAGCATTCCTTGAAAGGTTTTTCCCTCCCTCGAAAATGGTGAAGTTGAGAGATGGTACTCAAGATTTCAAGAGAATAAATGGTGAGCCCATTCATGAAACATGGTTGCGTTTCCAAAGTTGATGTTACAGTATCCAAATCATGGTATCCAGGATAGGTTATTGCTGCAATATTTTTGTATAAGCCTTGACATCGTGAACAAAGGGTTGGCTGACCAACTCATCCAAGGGGGAATAGTACGACAACCATTTGTCATGGCTTCAAGGCTACTTAATGAGATGACAAAGATCATCCCAACTTGGCGTACGATTGAAGATCAAGCATCTCCTCTTCAAGTGTGTTTAACTAAAGAACAAGAAGAGAAGAACTGAGAACGTGATGAGAACATAGCTAAAATGATGGTTCAACTTGAAATGTTATCAAAACATGTCATAGGAGAGGCTACTAAATCGATAAATGCGGTTGATATGAGTTGAGGGATGAATCACGTGAATACTAGATTTAGGAGCATATATAATAAAGATACTTAATCAAGAAATGGCCGAATGGGGGGTTTTCGTCTAAGCTACCCAAGGCTAAATGAAAATCAAGGTTTGACTGGAAGTAGTAATGGTAGTTGGTTAGATGTCAACTTGTATGATAAAGATGAAGATTGGGAAGGAAGTGAATGTTAGAAGGGAAAATATGAAGCACTTCATGACCTAAGAAAAAAGGAGACAACACACCAACCCATAAATTGCTTGGACCGAGGAGTTGCTAGCAAAGATTCTTGATAAGGTGGAAGGATCCAATATGATGTTGCATGAGATGAGGAGTGATTTTTCATCATTGAAAAATATGGTCACTTTTCATTAATCATAGATTAAGCTACTTGAAGAGAAAATGAGCTAACTTCCCATTATTGTGTGTTCAGTTTTTTATAGATGTGTAATGACCTCTAGGTCATTTATGTGGTTATGCCTCTTGTTCATTGTTTAGAGCTTTCCTGTAGCGACCTCATGTCATTTATGAATTGTTGGAACTGATAGTTTGGTAACCTGATCTTTCATTTAGTTTTTATGCAAACTTTAGTGTTTTGGAGCTTTTAAACCTTGAACAGTCATTTTTTAACAGATGTTCATAAAGATGACCTCAGAATCCAATTCTGACAATTCCATCAGAAGGGTAATTTTAGGCTGGTAGCATAGTCAGCATGAGTCTCGAGGCTTTCAGTGTGAGTTTGTGCGATTAGGCATTTTGACTTTCAAGTTGAAGCCTAAGTTTGACTTTAGTCAACATTTTGAGTAAACGATATTAGATGAGAATCCCATCACTATGGTTAGCTCTAGAATGTTGAGTTTTGTCTAGAACGATCCTTCATTTAGGTCCCAAGGCTTCCGAACATATTATGAGGCCCCTCATAGATTTTGGCTTAAAAGAGAAATTAGGTGTGGGACCCACTTTTCATTGATATGACCTCGGATGGGACTTTCGATGGTTTCGTTGAGTCCAAAATGTCGAATCCGATTGGGTAGCATAGTTCGTTTGCATGCACAAGATTCCGAACGAATCCCGGGCAACCCCACAAAGTTTTGAAGCCTTGGCACTTAAATTGAGTGTGATAATCTGAGGCATCCTCGCGTTCATGTGCCTAGGGATGCATTTACGAGCGGCTGGTGCTCAGGCATGCACATTCGTGCGCGAGCTACATCCTTCGTGGGCAGTCACTTGGCCTCGCATTCAGGTGCCCACCTCGCGATCGCGATGACCAACCGACCTTGCCTCTTTATTTAAAGCCAAGTTGTTACAAGCCTCGTCTTCCTTAAGTATTTTTGCGATTTCTCCTCCTTCCGAACTCTGATTTGGGTGATTCAAAGTTTGACGCATTCGTAATTATCGAGGCTATGTGGTGGGTTGATTGAATTGAGACGGTGAACCTCCACTTGAGGTATTGTTTGCGCTAAACCTTCTGTCCCTTCTCACTTTTTTGTGATTAAGTTGAGTTTTCATTATTGTTGTTGTGTTAGCTGATTTTTAGGCCTCTAATTGTGTCTGATTTTTGGATACAACTCCAAGGCATAGTTTAGGACCTCTTAACATAGTCAATTCTAGAAATTATGGCACTAATCCCATGATTTTGAGTTGACACAAAAATTGGCCCATCTCTATTTTGGGTGATTTTAATGTCTCTATGACCATATTGATGTTGTGATCCTATTCTTGATAGTGTTGTAGCATTCAGAGACCATTTGGAAGGGAAAATAGTCGGTGTTGTGATTTGGAGAGCAAGTGGTCGGCCTACATGTAGGCTACGACTTATTTTCTAATTAGATTGAGCACGAATGTGTGAAATCATGATGATTAGCGTGAATTGGGACGGGTACCTAGTTATTCACGCTTTTCTTCTTAAAAACCATGATTTAGAATTATTTACCATTGTTTCGAGGGTAGTACCATATTAGTTGGGGATTGGTATGTGCAGCTTGCTGTGTGATTTATTTGTTTTACTATGTGTTTCTTGAAGCATGTTTGGCCTTAGTCTAGGATAGGCTAGTGTTGCCTTAGACTTATGAACATTGTGACTTTGGTATGTCTCCGACTTTATTTAGATAAACTAGGTCCTTGTAGACTAGAATAGCAGACTTGGGTCTGATGGTATGAGCCTTGGTTTAGGCATTCGCGCAGCTGTTTAACCCTTCTGTCTTCTCTCCCTACTTTTGCAACTCCCATGAGTTATTGAAGGTTATGTGCTTTCTTGGGATTAGAGTACTTCAAGCTTTGAGACTTTTGTGATATCTTTGAGAATGAATGTCGATCAACGATGGCTTGGAGCCTATTTGAGATCCTCTTCGGTGTCGTTACTCGGCTAGGTCACTATTGCTAACTGGGTGGCTTACGCCCTAGGAGTGGAATGGATGGTTGGGTGGCCTTGATATATGAGATCCTCTACAGAGTTGACACCCCCCCATGTCACTCTTACTAGTTTGGCGGCTTGCGCCCCTGGGAGTGGACTGTCTGGCTGGACGGCCTGGGTTGATTGTCAGTCTCGCTAACTAGGCTGGGAGTTGACTGGTTCTATTTTACATGGGCTGGGAGTCCAGCTGATGTTCTGGGATTCGGATCTGGATTACTCTTCTTTCTTGTAGACTTAGCTATTTTGTGTACCTATCAGGCTTATAGGGTCCGTTCGGGTTTTATTTAAACTTGTGCATGAGTGTACCTTCTGAGCTTATGGGGTCAGTTAGGTATATATTAGTTGTACTTAGATCTACTTTAGGTATGCCCGTGTGCCTTCTTTTCAAATCCGCTTTGACGTCTGCTTGTGTCTAGATTCTATCTTATGAGATTGTTTTTACCTTTCTTGATCGGTCGGCCTATGATGCTTACTGAGTACCCTATTTTGGTACTTATGCTAAACTCTGCATCTTTTTGTGATGAAGGTCCTAGTACTAGCTACAAGTGGTGATCGTTCATGCTTTCTTTTGTAGCTTGTTGATATCGGAGGCGAGGGTGATCACTTGACGTTCTAGATTATCCTGTCTCTTTCTATATATATGTTAGCTTGTCGTTTACCTTTGAGATGGCTTGTTGTGGTCCACTTTGGGGAATTGTAATTATCTTGTTAGAAGACTCTAAACTAGCGACTTCCACGTTCTAGGAGGGTATCTATTATATATAGTTTTTGTTCTACTTTCCATTTTTGTCTTATCTTATTGTTTGTATTAATTTCTGTTTACTTCTACCCTTGTACTCACTACCTTTCATTCAGGGTATGGGTTGGCTTACCTATTGGTGTGTTTTTGTAAGGTCCATCATGACTCGGGAAGTCGAGTTGTGAAAAGTTGGTAATCAGAGCCCTAGATTCACCGATCTCTCTTGTACAGAGCTAATACCCAGTAGTGTCCTACGGATCGATGTGGAGACGTTTATGTCCTATGTTTGGAAAGCTACATGGTATCTTTAGGAATTATCCTCTTTCATATCACTTTTGTGCAACATGTTTGTTATTGGTTTCTTGAAATCTAAATTATTTCACTCTTTTTGCAAGATGGCTCGTACACGCCATGAGGCTGCTCGGAGTATGGGTCGACCTCCCTTGCCTTATAGGGGTGTCACACTACCCCATAGAGAAAGTAGGGTCCAAATCTCACAGTGGATCTTCCAGCAGCCTATGTTCTGGAGCAACTGGTGGGGCCAAGACTAGCACAACTACCACCCAAGCCGACTATGACTCCAGATCTCCAGGCAATCATTACACCGCTTCTGACTGTGTTTGGAGGCATGCAGCAGGCCCCAGCACTAGCACCAACACCTACATCGACACCTGCGCCAGCACTACATCAGTAAGATCAGCCTACAACAGAGGCACCTCAGACCCAGATAGAACCTGGAGGTACCTAGCCCGTGATTGCGGCTTGAACTATGCCGCTAGAGGAGCAGAAGATGCTCGAAGTGTTCTTGAGGCTTTCATTTCTGAGGTTTTCTAGGGCGATAAGTGAGTAAGCCCACGAGTTTCTAACTACTTGTCATGAGCTACTGTATACCTTAGGGTTAGTGGAGTCGAGAGGAGAAAACTACATCGCTTATCATCTAGAAGGGCCAACCAAGCAGTGCTGGCATACCTTCCTTGAGACTAGGTTAGCTGGGTTTCCTCCGGTCACCTGGACCGAGTTTTTCTGAGGGCTTCTTTGCCAGGTTCATCCCCTGCAGCGTCAGAGATCATCTCAGGGATTAGTTCTCCAGGTTTGAGCAAGGTTCTATGACAGTGTCTGAGTACGAGGCGAGATTCCATGAGCTCTCCCGTCATGCTACCATGATTCTACCTACCCAGGAGGATAGGATTTGGTATTTTGTTAATGTGTTGAGACTGCAGATGCGGGTTGACACTCAGTCTATGCTCTTAATGGGTTATTCCTCTTTAGATATTGTTGATCATGCCCGCACAATTGAGCAGCTCTGTCGTGAGGCCAAAATGGGGCAGTGCCAAGAGAGCTTGATATGAGGGTTGCTACGGTGGGTCCCATTCAAAGGCAAGAGATGCACATGATAGGAATCAATAGCGCTTTCAGCAGAATTAGCCCTGTCGGCCTTTTTAGGCCTCATTGCAATATTTAGAGGGTGACCGGTATAGCCAGAGTGAGGTTGGCTCTACTCAGAGTCATGAGTCCTAGGCTAGTACTTCCGAACATGGTGGCCATTCTTCTGAGAGCAGATAATCTTCGGGTTGTTTTTACTATAGTGAGTTAGGTCACTGGGCTAGAGATTGTCCTATGCATAGATGGATTACTCTAGCTCCATAGACAGCTCTACCAGCTCCACCAGCAACAACTCCAGCTAAGGGTCGAGGTCAGGGTCAAGACCATCGTAGTGCGCAACAGGGCATTCGGGGTGGTCCCTGGGGAGGCAAATCTAGTGGTAGGACTGCTGGACAGGGAGGAGGTGGACATGGACATTTCTATGTAGCTCTAGTAAGGATGGAGGCTGAGGCATTAGATAATGTGATCATATGTACGATTCTTTTATGCCATCAGTCCCACCTCAACTTTATTTGATCTAGGCTCTACCTATTTTTATGTGTCTGTGTATTATGCTTCTCGTATAGGCATTAGTTATAAGCCTATGACAGCGCCGTTGCATGTGTCAACCCCCTTAGGTAAGTCTTTAGTAGTGGATCGGGTGTTTCGATCTTACTTTGTTACTATCCAGGAGCGTGACACCCGGGCTGACCTTATATTGTTATATACGATTGTTTTTGATGTGATTCTTGGCATGGACTAGTTAACCCCCTACTATGCATTTTTAGATTGTTTCTCTAAGATTATTACCTTAGTCATGCCTGGTGTTGTGGCAGGGCTCTATAAATAGCACTACGGTTGGAGTTACCTTTTTTATTTAGACTCGGAGGCTAGTGGCTAGCAGTTGTTTATCTTATTTGGCCTATGTGCGTGATGTGAGTCGGGAGGTCCCTCCAGATGAATCAGTTCCAGTTGTCCGAGATTTTGTTAATGTGTTTCCTACTGACCTACCTGGCCTACCCCTAGTGCGTGATATTAATTTTCCTATTGAGCTTGAGCTGGGTTATCGGCCTATTTCTATTCCACCATATTTGATGGCTCCTGTAGGGCTCAAGGAGCTCAGTGTTGAGACCAGGATCTCTTAGGTAAGGGGTTCATTATGCCTAGTGTATCACCTTAGGGCACTCCCATTCTATTTGTGAAGAAGAAGGACGGTACGATGCACATGTGTATTGATTATAGTTAGTTGAATAGGGTGATGGTTAAGAACTGATACCTTATGCCTAGGATTGATTATCTATTTGATCAGCTTCAGGGTGCTCTGTAGTGTTTTCAAAGATTCATTTGAGGTCTGGCTACCATCAGCTGAGGATTAGGGCAACAGATATCCCTAAGACTGCATTTAGGACTCGATATCTCCACTATGAGTTCCTAGTTTTATCTTTGGGGTTTACTATAGCCTCTGCCGCCTTCATGGACATGATAAAGCGGGTGTTCAGGCTGTTTCTTGATTTGTTCATCATTGTGTTCATACATGACATTCTGCTCTACTCGTGGAGTAGGAGTTATCATGAGCAACATCTGACGATTGTGCTCCAGAATTTCAGAGATCAGCAGCTTTATGCAAAGTTATCAAAGTGCGAGTTTTGGCTTGAGTCTGTATCATTTTTGGGGCACATAATATCCAAGGATGGCATCACGGTAGAACTAGCAAAGATTAAGGCTATTTGTGATTAGGCTTGGCCCACTTTAGGTACTGAGGTTCAGAGCTTCATCGGTTTTATAGGCTACTATAGACAGTTTATGGAGGGCTTCTCCACCATTGCAGCACCTCTGACTCGATTGACTTATCTTGATAATCTTTTTGAGTGATCTGAGGAGTGTGAGTTTAGCTTTCAAAAGCTCAAGGAATTGCTAACTTCTGCTCTTATATTGACTCTTCCCATTGAGGGCAAGGGCTTCACAGTGTATTGTGATGCATCCGGCATTTGTTTAGGTTGTGTTTTGATGTAGCGGGGATGGGTTATTACTTATGCATCGAGGTAGCTTAGGCTCCATGAATGCAACTACCCCACCCATGACTTGGATTTGGCGACGGTAGTTTTCACACTTAAGATCTAGAGGCACTACATATTTGGATCTCGTTGTGAGATCTACACTAAGCAGAGGAGTCTTTAGTACATCATGAACAAGAGGGATCTTAATTAGAGGCAGTTGACACTGGACTGAGCTTTCGAAGGACTATGACATTTCTATTCTCTACCATCCGAGCAGATAAATGTTGTAGTGGACACCTTGAGTCGGAAGGCAATAAGTATGGGTAGTTTAGTCTTCTTATCTACTATGGGGTGATCTTTTTCTTTGGACATTCAGTCCTTAGCTAATCAGATGGTTCGGTTGAATGTTTCAAATTCTAGTTATGTTTTAGCCTATGTGGGAGTTCAATCCTCTCTACTTGAACAGATCTGTAGCCATAAGTTTGAGGATAAGGCCTTGGTGGAACTTCGAGATCGAGTGTTAGTAGGTGATGCCAGTCAGGTTACCTTAGATCTAGATAGGGTTTTGAAGTTTGCAAGTCGTATTGTGTTTGGAGAGTTAGTGGTTTGATTTAGTTAATACTTCGTGAGGCCTATGATTCTAGATATTCTATTTATCCGAGCACCGCGATGATGTATCATAAGGAAAGATATTACAGACTATGTGTCATTTGCCTGAGTTGCCAGTAGGTGAAGGTTGAGCATTTGAGACATGTGATGAGTTATAGAGATTACCCATTCCGGAGTGGAAGTGGGATCACATCACTATGGACTTTGTAGCAGCTTTGCCTCGGACTTCTAGAGGTGTTGACGGCATTTGGTTAATCATTGATCGATTGACCAAGTCAGCTCACTTCCTCTCTATTCAGTCTTCATTCGGCTTCAAGAGGTTAGCCCGTATCTACATTCTTGAGGTGGTTTGTCTTCATGGTGTGCCGGTCTACATTTTATTAGACCGAGGTTCTCAGTTCACTTCTAGCTTTTGGAGGACTTTTCAGAATGATTTGGCCACTTGTGTTGACCTTAGCAAAGCTTTCCACTCGTAGACTGATGGTCAGTTGGAGCGTAATATCCAGGTTCTTGAGGATAGGTTGCGGACTTATGTGCTAGAGTTCGGAGGTCAGTGGCGTAAGTGGTTTCCTTTGGCAGAGTTTGCGTATAACAACAACTACCATTCAACTTTCAGATGGCCCCGTTCGAGGCCTTATATGGTAGGCTTTGTCGCTCTTCGATTGTACTTTTTGAGTCTACAGAGCCTAGATCGTGTGGTACATACTTGATTCAGGAGACTTTGGAGCAGGTGACAGTGATTCGGGATAAACTTCGAACAGCTCAGCATAGGCACAGGATCTACGTGGATCGTAGGCGGTGACCTTTGAGGTTTTCCATTGGTGATAGAGTTTACCTCCATGTATCACCCATAAAGGGTGTGATGAGATTTGGGAGGCAAGGCAAGCTTTGCCCGAAATATATTGGGCCTTTTGAGATCCTTCGGACAGTTAGAGAGGTTGCTTATGAGTTAGCTTTGCCTCAGATGTTCTCAGCTATCCACCCAGTCTTTCATGTTTCGTATCGCACCAATATGTTCCTTATAAGTCACAGGAGGTTCGGTATGATGCAGTAGAGTTGGATGATCGCTTGAACTTCGTGGAGGATCCACTTGCCATTCTAGCCAAAGAATTGTGGCAGTTGCATTTGAGAGCCATTCTTGTTGTTGAGCTCCGTTAGAGGTATCGTCCAGTTTAGGAGGCTACCTGGGAGACCAGGCATGATATGCGGGAAAAGTTTCCTAAGTTTTTTGAGCCTTCGAGTACTTCTTGACTCTTACTTTCACAGATGAAAGTCCTTTTTAGTAGTGGATGTTGTAATGACTTCCATGTCATTTTTATGGTTATGCCTCATGTTCATCATTTAGAACTTTCTTGTAGTGACCCTAAGACATTTATGACTTTCTGGGACTGATAGTTCGGTTCCTAGTCGTTCGTTTGCTTTTTATGCGAGTTTTACTCTTTTGGAGCTTTTAAACCTTGAAAGTCATTTTTTTATCAGAAGTTTAGCAAGATGACTTAAGAATCTAAAACTGACAATTCCATCAGCTACAGAAGGGAAATTTTAGGCTAGTAGTGTAGTCGGCATGATTCCTGAGGCTTTAAGTGTTACTCTGTGAGAATACGCGTTTTAACTTTTAAGTTGAGGCCTAAGTTTTACTTTAGTCAACATTCTAAGTATACAAGCTCAGTTGAGAATTTCGTTAGCGTGGTTAGCTCTGGAATGTTGAGTTTTGTCTAGAATCACACCTTGTTTAGGTCCTAAGCCTTCCAGGCTAATTTCGAGGCCCTTCATGGATTTTGGTTTAAAATGGAAATTGGGTGTGGGACCCACTTTTCATCGAGACGACCTTGGGTAGGAGTTTTAATTGTTCTTTTGAGTCCGAAATACCGAATCTGATGGGGTAGCATAGTTCGTTTGCATGCACAGGGTTCCGAACGAATCCCGAGAACCCCATCAAAGTTTTGAAGCCATGGCACTTTAGCAAAGTGTTGTCATCTGTGGCAGCCTGGCGTTCGCACGCCTAGGGCTGTGTTTACGAGCAGCTGATGCCCAGGTGTGCACATTTATACGTGAGCTTCCGTGTTTCTAGGCAGCCACCTAGCCTCGTGTTTACGCACGAGCTGCCATGATCACGAGCAGCGGCAGGGCCTGCCCTCGCGTTCGTGCGACCGCGTCGTGGTCATGAGAGACCACCGACTTGGCCTCTTTATTTAAAGCCATGTCGCCACCAGCCTTGGCTTCCTTGAGTATTTTGTGATTTCTCCCCCATTCGAACTCCAATTTTGGTGATTCAAAGTCCCACGCATTTGTAATTTTCCAGGATACGTTGTGGGTTTATTGAATTAAGTCGGTCAACCTCCGTTTGAGGTAATTTTGGTGTTGAAGCGGCTTCCCCTTCTCCTTTTTTTGTGATTAAGTTGATTTTTCATTATAGTTGTTGTGTTAGCTCATTTTTGGGCCTTGAATTGTGTCCAATTTTAGGACACAAGTTCAAGGCATAGTTTAGGACCTCTTGACGAAGTCAATTCCAAAAATTCTGACACAGATCCCACAATTTCCATTTGACTCTAAAATTGGTCCATCTGTGTTTTAGGTGATTTTAGTGTCTCTAAGTTCGTATTGATGTTGTGATCCTATTCTTGGTAGTGTGGCAGCGCTCAGAGGCTGTTTTGGAGGGAATAACTCTGGGCTTGTGATTTAGAGCAAGCGCGGTTTGCCTACAAGTAGACTACGACTTCTCTTCAATTAGATTGAGCATGAATGTGTGAAATCATGATGATTAGTATGAATTGGGGTGGGTACCTAGTTATTTTTTCTTTTCTTCTTAGAAACCATGATTTAGGATTATTTACAACTATTTGGAGGGTAGTACCATGTTAGTTGGGTATTGGGTGTGTGTGCTTTATGCTATGTGATTTACTGGTTTTACTACATGTTTCTTGAAGCATGTTTGGCCTAAGTCTAGGGTAGGATAGTGTTGCCTTAGACTTGTAAATCTTGTTACTTTGGTATGTCTCCGATGTCATTCGAATGGACTAGGTCCTTGCAGTCTGGAATAGCAAACTTGGGTTTGATAGTATGAGCTCTTTTTAGGCATTTGTGCAGCTTGTTAACTCATCTGTCGTCTCTCCCTACTTCTGAAACTTCGATGCATTACCGAAGGTTATGTGCTTTCTTGGGATTGGAGTACTTTAGGCATGAGGCTTTGGTGATATCTTTGAGAATGGACATCGATCCACGGTGGCTTGGAGCCTACTTGAGATCCTCTTTGAAGTCGTTATGCCCCCTGGTCACTCTTGCTAGTTGGGCAGCTTATGCCCGTCGGAGTGGATTGGCTGGCTGGGCTCTTTTGGGACTTGCATTTATCTTGTTAGACAGCTCTGTACTCATGACTTCCAGGTTCTGAGAGGGTATCTATTGTATATAGTTTTTGGTTTGCTTTCTATTTCTGTCTTTTCTTATTGTTAGTATTATTTTCTGTTTAGTTCTACCCTTATACTCACTACTTGTGATTCTCAATACGGGTCGACTTACCTATGGGTGGGTTTTAGTAGGCGCCATCGTGATTCAGGAAGTCTGGTCGTGACAAGATGATTTCTCCGTTATTGGAGACTCATTTGAAAAAGGTTTGAACCATTTGGAGAAAGTCTTGCAGCGATGTGTTGAGGCAAATTTTGTCCTCAATTGGGAAAAGTGTCATTTCATGGTAAAAGAAGGGATAGTCCTTGGGCACAAGATCTCTAGAAAATGGATTGAGGTAGACCAAGCCAAGATCGATGTTATTGCCAAGTTGCCTACCCCGATTTCGGTGAATGGTGTAAGGAGCTTCCTAGGCCATGCCAGCTTCTACCGACATTCATAAAGGATTTTTCTAAGGTGGAGGTTCTTTTTTGTCAGTTGCTTGAAAAGGAAATTGTGTTTGATTTTGATGCGAGTCGTAAGAAAGCATTTGTGAGCTTAAAAGTAAAGCTTGTCTCAGCCCCTATCATAATTGCACCAGATTGGAGTCTTCCATCTGAAATTATGTGTGATGCAAGTGGAGTAGTGCTTGGCGCTGTTCTTGGGTAGCGTAAGGATAAATTTTTTCACCCCATTTACTAAGCTAGGAAGAAATTAAATTGTCCTCGGAAAAGTTACACATTGACGGAGCAAGAATTCTTCGCCGTTATGTGTGGCTTTGAGAAATTCAAAGCATATTTGTTGGGTTCCAAAGTTGTAGTGCACACTGATCATGTAGCCCTTAGGTATTTGATGGAAAAGAAGGAAGATAGATTGATTCGATGGGTACTTCTTCTTCAGGAGTTTGACTTTGAAGTCAGGGATAGGAAAGGTTGTGAAAATCATGTGGCGGACCATCTATCAAGGTTGGAGTAAAGTAAAACTTTGGTGGAAGAACTAGACATCAATGATGCTTTTCCCCATGAACTAGTGATGAGGACTTCTTAAACCTCAATGTCATGGTATGCCGACTATGCAAAGTTTATTGTGTATGGACTGATGCTTGAAGGATTGAACAACTATCAAAAGAAGAAGTTCCCATTTGATGTTAAGAAGTTTATTTGGGATGAACCCTATCTCTTTAGAGAGTGTGCTGATCACATTATCACACGTTGTGCTCCTGAAGTTGAGGTGAGAGAGATCCTTGAGGCTTGCTGTGCATCAACCATAGGTGGACATCATGGGGGTATCCAAACCACCTCAAAGGTGTTTTAAGGCAGTTATTATTGGCCTTCACTATATCGGGATGCTCATGCTTCTTGCAAAATTTGTGTACAATGACAAATGCAAGTAAGTATCCAAGGAGGCATGAGTTGCCTCTTTCACAAATTCTTGAAGTTGAACTATTTCATGTGTGGGGAATTGACTTTATAGGACCATTTCCTAGTTCTTTCGGGAACAAATACATCCTAGTGGTTGTTGATTATGTATCAAAATGGGTAGAAGTCGTTGGTTTACCTATCAATGAAGGGAGAGATGTCACAAAGTTCCTAAAGAAGTACATTTTCACAAGGTTTGGAAACCCACGAGCTATTATAAGTAATGGCGGTTCCCATATTTGCAATCGTCAATTTGAAGCACAGTTGTCTAAATATGGGGTAAAGCACAAGGTTGTTGAAGCCGCCCAGCTAGCAAGAGTGACCCGGGGGCGTGTCGACTCCGAAGAGGATATCAATATACCAAGGCTACACAGCCAGCCAATCCACTTCTAGGGACATAAGCCGCCCAGCTAGCAAGACTGACCCGGAGGTGTGTCGACTCTGAAGAGGATCTCAAATCAATACCAAGCCACCGTGGAACGATTTCCACTCATATGGAAATCCCCTAAAGGCTCCATTCCCAAACAACTCGGGTAACGGGTCGAAGCTGCGAAAATAGGGGAGAGAGTGAATAGAAGATTAGTCAAGCCACGACAATGCCTAAATTAAGTCTCATACTATCACTCTCAAGTCTGTTATTCCATTCTACAGGGATCTTATCCATCCGAATCGACGTTGGAGAAGAAGCACGACTAACATGCCAAAAGGATAGCTAGTCTAAGGCAACACCAGCCTAATCATAGACTAAGGCCACACATACTCCAATACAACAATTAACAACAAGAAATCAATTCACAAAACCATGGAGTAACACACAATCCTCGTCTAGCATGGTTCTACACCCAAAATAATGTCGATCAACCGTGAAACATGGTATCTAGAAAAAGAAATAAGAGGAACTAGGTACCCCCCCCCCCAAATTCATTCTAATCAACTTTCATTTATTCATTCATGCTTAATCTAATAGAAAGGAAGTCGTAGCCTACTCTGAGGTTGATCGCGCACTCTCTAAATCACAATGCCGGAGCTTTTTCCTTTTGGTTTCCTCAGAACGCTGCCATGCTATAAAAAATAGGATCACAACGTCAATACGGTCGTTCAACACAAAAAATATATAAAACAGAAACAAGCCAATTTCTGAGTCAAAAAAGAATCAAGGGACCCGCGTCAAAATTTTTGGAATTGATTTCGTCAAAGTGTCCTAAAAAGTTCCCTAAACTTGTGTTCCAAAGAGGAATACAATCCGAGGCTTGGAACAGCCAAAACAAGCAACATACAGTTTAATCACAATTAGGCTCAATTAAAAATTTAAAATAGGCCCAAAAGACTAGAATTTACAACAAACAAGAGTGCCCCAACAACTTGTGATAACCCACGCATGAAGCCTCGACGATTCCGGATGCACAGGACAATGAATCACCTAGTTCCGAGCAAAACTGAGAGAGTAGTCGCCTTTTGAAATTTGCCATCACAGCTAAATCACATATGGTCTTTAAATAAAAAACTAGATGGATTTGTTCTTTGTTAATCTGGCCCAGGGGTCCCGCGATCATAGAGCAAGAAAAATTTCCCTACGCAAATGTGGCAAGGAGCCCGTGAATGCGAAAGCAAGAAAAACCAGGGGCCTTGGATCGCGGTTGGATCCCCACGAATGCGAACGTTAGGTGGACTAAACCTTTGCAAATACATCCTAGACACCGCAAATGCTGTGACCAACCTTCCTAGTCTCCACAAACGCGACCCAAGCTCTGCGAACGCTAAGACCAAATTTGGTCTACACTAGCTAATACATATATGCTGGCTTTGGTAAATTTCAAATCTCTGAAGGGGTGTTTCGAATTCGTTCGGAACCCCGTGCTCACAAACTAGATATCCTACCCTATCAAATTTGATATTCCGGACTAAGCTAGGCATAAAATTTTTCATACGAGGTTATCTAGATAAAAAGTGGGACCAACCCCAAACTCTGTTTTTAGTAAAAATCTACATGGGGGCTCAGAATTTGCAAAGAAGCCTCGGGATCCACATAAAGGGTCACTGTAGATCAAACTCAACAGTGCGGAGCTAACCACACTGACAGAATTCTCATCTGAGCACATTTACCTAGAATGTTGACTAAAGTCAAACTTAGGCCTAAACATGAAAGTTAAAATGCCTAATTGCACAGACTCGTACTAGAAGCCTCGAGAGTTGTGTCGACATGCTACTAGCATAAAATGTCCCTTCCAAAGCTGATGAAATCATCCAAATTGGATTCTAAGGTTATCTTTCTGAACCTTTGATAAAAATGACCATTCAAGGTTCAAAAGCTCCAAAACATAGAAATTCACCTAAAAATCAAACGAATGACCAGGTGACCGAACAGTAAGTCCCAGCCAGTCATGAATTACTTGCGGTCGCTATAGGAGCACTTTAAACGATGAACAGAAGGCATAGATATATGAAACGACCCGGAGGATAATTAAAAGAATTCTCATCCTCTTCTGTTTTAGGAGAAAAATTTTAATCAAACTTGAGATGCTCGGTCATAATAGCACTTCTTGTTTCTTTTTTTAAGTTTCTGCACCTGAAACTTCATTGTCAAGTTCTGGTCCTCCGTGTGTTTATCTGGAGGCATTTCTGAGCCAGGATGCATAATCTTAAACATTAGTATTCACTTTTATTCTTACTTGTTAGGTGCTTATAATTCTTTTTGGAGATCCTTAAATGCCTCTAAGAAATTCGATTTTCCCTCAACATAATCACATTGACAATCCTCTAGTTTCATTTTTTTTAAAATTATCAATTATTTCTTCTATACTTATGGAACCATAGGAAAATGGTTTTCCAGTTGGTGGAAAGAGCATAACACAAACATCTGCTCCAATTTAAGTTGGAAGCTTTTCTGCTTGTGGAATACGTTATTTTATTCTTTTTAAGAAACTAACCGTGTGTGCTTACTTAAACTCTATTAACTTTATTTTAGTCTTTTGCTTATCCTTTTTTGTCATTTTTTCCATTGTAAAAGCAAATAATTAAAAAAAATAAGATACGGTTTTTTTGAATAAGTCTGAGCAATTCTAAAAAAACATCTTTTTTTGTTATTTAATTATTGGCTTTCGTAATAGAAAACTAGAAAGGGCAAGCAAAATATTGAAATAAACTTGATTAAGACTGAGAAAGCATGAAGTATTAGTTTCTCGGGAGAAAAAAATACATTGTTCCATAATGCATATAAGGTTGCAATTTGGCCAGAGCAAATGTTGGTGTTATGCTCTTTTTACCGAGTGGAAAATCATGTCTCTATGGTTTCATGGTTTCACAAGTATAGACAAAATAATCGAATATTTTTCAAAGTTAATGTAGAGGATCGTTAACGTGACTATGCTTAGGGAAATTCAAATGGCTTTGAGGCATTGGAAGATCTCCGTAATGAACTATAAACATTGGACTAGCAAGAAAAAAGCGAATACTAATAGATAAGATTATACACCCTTGCTCCAAAATACCTCTAAATAAACACATTGTGGAGCATAAGTTAGCAATTCAGTTGCAGGTGGAGATAATTAAAGAAAAAATAATAAGTATTATTCTGGAATGCATTTTATTTTTTATAGACAAAACCAAACATTGCATAAAAAATTATCTTAGCATAACTAATGCAAACATTACTAATACACTATATTCATCATTATTCTTGTACACCCTATCAACCTATCCCTTATATTTTTGTTTGTAGGTTCCTTTCTTTGTATAATTCTTGTATACGCCAAGTTTGCCTTTATTTTATTAACGAAACTCTTTGCTTGATTAAAAACTAAAAAATAAAAAAATTAAATAATAGTAAGAGTTGGGCGGATTGTGTTATGACCCATTCTTTATCATATTTTTATCTAACCCATCTTAATCCAATAAATTTTTGCGTTGGATTTGATAATGACTCATTTATTGATTCAATCCATTTTGATCGGTCAAATTCAGTATAAATTGACAATTTGTCAACTTGGCTAACCAGTAGTTTCATACACTTGCACCCTCAACGTCCATTATTGTTGAGATATTTTATGTGGAAATTTTAATGCATGGATTGTTTATGAGGTATATTAATAATGAATGGATTGTTATTCGGTGATTAAAAGTTAAGTGTTTTTTACACATTAATTAATTAATTACTTTGAAAAAATATTTTTATCTTTAAATAGTACTATCTACATTGCTAATGCATATATTTTCATTCACATTCTAATCAACATAATTGCTAATGTATATTTTATGACCTCATATTACAAAAGATTCCACCATCTCACCGAGAGTTAGCTTTGGTGTAAAATGTCAATGCACCAGTCCCTGTAGAGTTGGAATAATGAAAGTACACTAGTGAGTGCACGAGGGTTCTCTTTGATCCATCACTTTCACATTGTTTACTAGTTCAGTAAAATGCTTCAATTGATTTACTAATCTAGACAACACGAAAAATCATAAAATTTTTAAGATGAAACAAGCAAAAAAGCAGACATAAGAACTACATAACCTTTTATTTTGTTGCCTAAAATCTCATATAAATTAATCATTGAAGACTAATAACTTGTGACTTAATAACAAAGAAAATAATTGACTATATTTGAAACCTCGATCACTGGTAAAGTCTTCCCGAAGCATAACTCATATTTTCAAGAACTCCAATTATCAAATCCATGATAACTATAAGTTCAAGAACTCTTATCCTCTTCTGTCTCAGAGGAAAAAAATAAATCAAACTTGAGATGCTTGGTCATAATAGAACTTCTTGTTACTTTTTTAAGTTTCTCCACCCGAAACTTCATTGTCAACTTTTGCTCCTCCATGTGTTTACTTGGAGGCATTACTAAGCTAGTGTGCATAATCTTAAACATTAGTATTCGCTTTTATTCTTACTCGTTCGGTGCTTGTAATTCTTTACGAAGATCTTTAAATGCCTCTAAGACATTTGATTTGCCCTCAGCATAATCACATTAGTGAGCTTCTAGTTTCATTTTGAAAAAAATATCAATTATTACTTCTATACTTGTGGAACCATAGAAAAATGGTTGTCCACTTGGTTAAAAGAGCATAACACCAACATTCACTCTGGTTCGAGTTGCAATCTTATCTGCTTGTGGAATACTGCATTTTATTCTTTTTGAGAAACTAATAGTGTGTGCTTACTTAGACTCTATCAACTTTATTTCAGTCTTTTGCTTATCCTTTTTTTTTTATGTTTTCTATTGCAAAAACAAATAGTTAAAGAAGAAAATATTTTTTTGTTGAATAAGACTGAGCAATTCTCAAAAATATATCTTATTTTCTTCTTTAATTATTTATATTTGCAATAGAAAACAGGTCTATAAAAGGTAAACAAAAGATTGATATAAAGTTGATTAATTCTTAGAAAGCACACACTGTTAGTTTTCGGAAAAAATACCTTGTTCCATAATGCATATGAGCTTGCAACTCGGCCAGGGCAGATGACTGTGTTATGATCTTTTCACCAAGTGGAAAACTATGTTCCTATTGTTTAACAAGTATAGAAAAAATAATCAAATTTTTTTTCGAAGTGAAAGTAGAGGATCGCCAACATGATTATGCTTAGAGAAAATCAAATGTCTTTGATGTGACACCCCGTCCATTTGAACGTTGGAATTAACTTGTACTTTTGGAATAAGAGTAAGACTTCTTAACACATAAGGAAGGATGTTTTATGATTTATTTTAGTTGCAAATTTTTTTTATGCTAAGTGTTAAAGTCAAGAAAGTTGCTAAATAAAATTTGGCAAAGGTTCTTTTACATGCTGTTAAGTAATTTTTCTGAAATATTGTTCAAATGTTTCTGCACTTTTCTCCTAGTAAATAACGAGTTGGAATTTCCATTAACTATCAAATCAAAGGTATACGAGTCTAGTTTCCCACGCACTAAACCGCTCATCCATACGACTTTAGAATAGAGGGTTATGAAGATTTCTGTGAGACTGCGCAAGCAGACTGCTCTAAGCGGGCCCCCTTAACTCTAAGTCGGTGGTCTTTATAAAGACCACCATCTTCGTCATTTTTAATAGAAAATAGCAGAAAACCCAGGAAAATTGATAAACCCACCCTCAAATACTCCTTGGATGCTTAGATTCTCAACTCGGATGTTTAACGGAAATTGCTCTACGTTGCAAGCTCATCGTTGTGGTATAATTTTCGTGTCGATTTAGGCTCCGTTTGTTGTTGATACAAGAAGGCAGAACCTTAATAATATTATTTCAAACATTTTGGTTGAGGTAATTCTATTTTTACAACCCTCCTTCGCAATTCTATATCTTAGTATCGTTATTTTAGATTTTTTGAGCCTCGGGGTGGTGTTCCAGATATTGTAGCTATGGGCAGCCCCTTTGTCTTATTTAGTTTGGATGTTATTGATGTTTAGTGATTGTGTTAAAGTGCTGGAGGTAATGGGGGGATTGGTTTGATTCTTATTATAGTCGCGTATGATGGCTATTCGATTGAGCGGCGTGAAGTACGCCTAGTTTTGTTGCCTTCAGAGCATGTCGCTCCTTTGAAATGTTGTTGGAATGTCTTCAGTGGAGTGAGTTGGTGACTATTGTTTTTATTTGTCTCATTTTGTAGTTTGGACTTGGCTGGTTACTAATGTGGAAATAGCGCCTTATTGATTAATCATGGCTCGTTCTTGCAGCCTTGCTGGTTTCCGCATTGTACATAACTTTTTGTTGGACAAGCTTCATAGAGACACCTTCTGGCTTCGATTGAAAGGCATGTTAAGGCTATTATTTCTCTTCTGGCATGATCCTAATGGCCTAAGCTTGTTATGGCCAGTGTATTGTCATTATTTGACCTGTAGCCTTGTCATTTTAAGTTGGCTACGACCATATGATATGATGTCTATCGGCAACACTCTATTCCTTGCTTAGTGGCCTGGAAAAGCATGTTGTGATTGAGTTTTGATTAATTATGATTATTTGTCATTGTTGTGATATTTTATCGTCTAACTGCCACCTATGAGCTTGTTTTGGCCTCAGCAGACACTAACATTGCAGGGTTCTTGGGCGTACAGATTGATTCTTATACCGAGCCTTTGGGCCAGGTAGACTGAGCCTTTAGGTAGGGTAGAACGAGCCTTCAGGCCGGGTAGACCAAGACTACGGGCCGGGTAGGCTGTACCTATGGGGCAGCATATATGTATTGTATCACACAGCCTCAGATTTGCATTGATTCATGGCACATGTACATTCAGAGAGGTCAGATCATATTAGCATTGGGATCTAGGTAAGGGGATAATATGAGTATTTAGCGATTGTTTGCGTTTGTTAGGACTGATAGTGGTTGTGTGTTGTTTGTACCTGCAAGGCTTATGCGTGCCTGGTCAGGTTATTGCTTGTTCTGTGTTTATATTATCATATTGTAGGGAGATAAGGTATTGTATTGGTGTTTTCACCCTTGCCCTTTTAATTCAGTACTTTTACTTCAGTTTCAGCTTTCAGTTTACCTTACATGCTCGGTACATTATTTTGTACTGACGCCCCTTGCCAGGGGCACTGCATTCATGCCTTCAAGTCTTGAGCGACGACCAGACAGACCTGCTGAGTAGCATAGCCGCCTATCCAGCTGATTAGTTGACTTCTTTCTTCCAGGGGTTACTAGAGTCCTAGAGGTTTGCTTATTTTGCTGTTTGAAGATATTGGGCAGGACGGGGCCCTATCCTGTCCGAGTGTTATATTCATAGAGGCTTGCAGACTAGTTTTTGGGTCGTATAGCCATATTATTGGCCATGTTGGCCTTGCTTTCTACTTGGCTTATGTTTGATAGCTGCATGACATATTGGTAGTTATGTACCTGTTTTCAGTTCATGTATAGAGATCATGGTGGCTTTGATGGCCCACATAGCATTTATGCTTTCCTAGATACCATGGTGGCCTCAATGGGCCAAATAGGCTTCTATGCTAGTTGTTTCTTGCTTTATATAAACTATTGGGAGTAGCTGTTTTATTTGTAGAGCTGTTGACACGGGTCTTACAGGCCGAAGGCTTATTTTTAAGCCGAGATATACTTGTTTGTTTTCTTGATGGCTGCCATGCGCCATTAGCAAGTGGTTTAGTAGGGTTGGCTCAAGCCTAAGTTTTGACATTAGGTGCCAGTTTCACCCCTTGAGTTTGGGGCGTGACATTTGAGGCATTGGAAGATCGTTTTAAAGAATTACAAAAATTTGATGAGCAAGAAAAGAAGTGAATACTAATGTATAAGATGATACACCATGTCTTAGAAATACCTCCAGATGAATATATTAAGGAGCAGAAGATTACAATTAAGTTGTAGGTGGAGATAGCTAAAGAAGATATAAGAAGAATTATTTTGGTCGAGCATCTCAAGTTTGACTTAAATTTCATCTCTGAGCCAGAGAGGAGGAGAATTCTTGAACTTATAATTATTATGGATTTGGCAATCAGAGTTCTTGAAATTTGAGCAATGCTTGGAGGAGACTTTGCCCATAATCAAATCTTCTAATATGATCAATTCTCATCTTTATTATTAAGTTAGTTGTTGTTAGTATTCACTCATCTATTTATATGAAGTTTTAGACCACAAAATTGAAGGTTATGGAGTTATTTTGTTATTATGACAATTTTTTAGATTTTCATCTTTAGTCTTCAATGATGCTTTGTGTTGTCTAAATTGGTAAGTCTGTTGAAATATAATTCCTTGGCACTAATGTCTTTTAGTTGTGTCAACTTGCTTTTCTTGATGTCTTCTATTATATGATCCCTCCACATCTAAAAACAGAAATAATTAGTGCAACGATATTAACTTTATACTACAATCGGCTCCAATTTAACTTCAATACAATATTTATCAAACCAAAGTTTGACGATGACCGAACCCAAAATTTGGAAATACCGAATGCCCACTCTGAGTAAGGTCCCATCCACATTCTTGTGACTTCTTGCATCTCAAAATCATTTCTTTGGTTTTCATGGAATTCATCTCTTTTTCGATTACCCATGCATGTTAAATCATTGATCACTTCTGCTTGTAAATCGAATCTAAAATGCACTGGAATGCTTGCATATATCCGTTCAAGTTCATTTTTCTTGGTTCAAATTGCTAGTTGCACTTAGCTATCTTTATTATTGATTGACAGGTGTAGATGGAAATCTCTGTGTACTGTTAAATAGATTATAAGTTAATTTCTTAATTAGCAGTCCTTCATTAAGAAAAGTGATTTTAGAATATGCTAAAATGTTAAAAAATAATATGTTATATTTCAAATAAATAAAAAGTACTCTTATTTTTAGAATAATCTTATAAAAAATAACTTATCACATTATTTATTTTTATTTTATTTTATAAAGGATACACGATTCAACAAGTCAACTAACAAAGTGAGGGATACTCAAGATGTACTTCGTTAGCAATAAAGAAGGAATAAGGGATAATTTTTTGTTATAAGTGATAATGAAGTTATTTTTGATTAAAAATTAATTCAATGGTCATTTTGTTAAATTTTTGCATGGTTGTACAACAGGAAAAAATGACTTGGAGTTCCAACTAAAATAAGCGGGCTTCCATGTAGTGCCCAAAAGCCCATCACTTTTGAATTTGTTTGTGGGTCATTCAAGAACGAATATCTCTATTTTAGGGTAATTTTTAATTTTATCTTTTAAATGAATATTTTTTATTTTTTTTCTTTCAATGTATTAAGTAATTAAAAAAAATGGTCCAAGATACCCTTGACAATAAAAATAATAATCGCAAGACACAAATTATGTCTTACGCAGAAAAAATTCACAAGACAAAATTAGCAGCACACAAATTATGTCTTACAAGACATAAACTCAATTTCAGAACATTATGTTTTAAAAAGTTCATAATTCATAAGTTACGACATATGAACTAATATTGATGGATACATAAGTTGTTTTAAAACCACAAAGTTGTCTCTTAGTGACATAACTTATCCTAGTAAACTTTTGTCAAATAAGATAAAGGTTCTCTAAACTTATCTTGGACAAGATAAAAAGTTCTCTAAACTTATGTTGTACAAGTAACATATACACTTAGAATTAGATACTACATAAGTCATGTCGAACAAGACAATTTTTTTTCTCAATTTCTGCTTTACAAAATTAGGTCATAACTAAAAATACTTTAATCTAAAAATTATAATTTAATTAAAAATTATCAATTTAAAGGACAAAAACTAAATACCACCATTAGAATATGATTTATCTGTGCAAAAATTTGTTTATTTTGCCAATGTTAAAAGAGCCCATCATATAAGTGGGTTTTGGCCCACATTGGAAGAGCCCTATCATATGAGTGAGTTTTGGCCCACATTGGAAGAGCCCTATCATATGAGTGAGTCAATAACCTGAGAGTTGTGGTTCAGGGTATAGAGGGTAAAAAATGAAGGAAAGCAATAAGAGGTGGAGGCGGAGGCGGAGACTAGAAGGAAGAGAGAGCAATGAAATCATTGGGATGGGGATATGTTAGAATAATATCAAGAACTATTTTTGGAGGAAATCTTGAATTCTATCTTATACATCGCGCTGAACTTCACTACAAGATTTTGTGATCTTCTTTTTCTTATTCTATGTTTGTTTGTTATGCCAAAGCAAGATCACATGTATAAATTATTGTTATATGATTGAAGGATATGTGGAACGAAGATTGATGAAGTATCAGGAGGAGCTCAAAATGAAGCAAAGTATGGAGACATATATATACCCACTGAGTTGTCACCCTCTTGCGAGATAGGTACTTTTAATCACTGATTTGCTAATCACTTCTTTTTCTGTAGATTATAGCTTATATAAGCTTTGAGATATTCAGATTCTTGTGTATCTCGTTGATTATTATTTGGAAATTCAATCCAGACTAGACACTCCAATAGCAGTGAATAATTGGGTATGGAATTGCAGTTTAGGAATTTAAGGTGAATTTTTTGTGTCCAGCTTATGTCTTGTCGATAATAACTTATGTTTATTCTCTGAAATACAATTGGTTTAGTAGATATCTGAATTCGGAATCATAGAACATGAGGGTCTTATTTGGGGCTTGTTAATGCTAAAATGTAATCTATCGTTAAGTTTGACAATTGTGAATTATGAATTTTGAGTCATGGATTCTTAATTGCCTTTAATATGAAATTACTCTCTAAGATCGGGTGATCAATCAATCTCCTTATATATTATTTCTTGTTTTCAACAAAAAAATCTAATGTGTAGGTTAAAAACAGTGGCTGCTCAAGTGCCTAGCAACCTCGATGTAGGTCTCCACTATACTCTACTTTGCAAAATACCATAGAAGGCAGGAGATGAGGTGCCGACTCATGTTTATCCAAGTAAACAATTTCTCTGTGTTTTTTATTGGAGTGACAAAGCTCTTATAAAATATGATATGTCCAATCCATACAAGTTTGGATAGGTTAATGTAGTGTTCTGGGAAGTGTGAAGCTGAAAAAAGTGGCGAGGCTTGCTTCACTTAAACCATGAATCGTAAAGCGTACTGCTCTCTTCATTGAAGTGAAGCGCAGTTTAACAGAAAAAAAACCAACATAAATATAGAGAATATATAGGCAAAAGTTCAAATTATAAGCTAAAAATTAGATATCACAAAATCAAAGCTATTAATTGTTCAATATTTATTTCTAGTTCTTCTACATGATCTACTTGGACAAGATTGTTAGAATCTTGTATTTCTCCCTTACCATTTTAGTGCTTATCATTTTCTTCAACTCCATTATCATCTCACATATATGAATCCCTTTTATACTTCCTTATCTAATAAATCCATATCACAGTTATCATAAAAAGTGATGGGTTCAAACTTACTAATTCATTGAGGCCCTTATAGCGTCGAGCTCCGCTTCATGCTTAAAGTGGTGAAGCGATTGCTTTCCTGAATACTGAGTTAATGACCCATTCAATTATTAACTCAGTCCATCCCAACATCTACAAATTCAGTCTATTTAAAAGTTAGATTGTTGCGTTTGCGTTTGTGGGCAAGACGTATGTCTGAAGGGAAGAAAATTAAATTAAGTATTTAATTATATTTTTATTAGCTTTCTGTATTTTATTATAAAATAGGATTTATTTTTTTTGTTTCATAAGGATTAGGCTTAGCAATTTTTTTTTTGTAGAATAGGATTTATGTTTTCTAGTTTCATAAGGATTAGACTTCTTATTGTTCTAATAAGACTCCTTATTTAAAAGGAGATTTGTGGAATCAAACAATTCCTATTTTAATAAGAAAACATGTTATTGGAGTTCGCTCATCCATTGAACTCTTAAGTTTCAACTTTTCTTTCATGAGTTGAAGTTATATTTAAAATAGATTGCTCTAGGAATTCGAACAAAGACAAAGGAAAGTCGAAGTGAATTTATTTAGATTTTCCTGTTCATCATCGTATGACTTGATCTTTCTCTAAAACTCCTAAAAATTTTGTATTGGGGCCAGACACAATGAGTTCACTTAGAGATTCAAAGGAGAACATGTAATCTACACCAGACTGTATGATATGTAGAGTCGAGTAGCATGAATGATCGGGTATGTTATTACAGACCAAAATTTTTGTGTAGGGAGCTAGCAAACTCAATCAACCATTTTTTCTTACATTGCAAATAGACAGATCAGCCATTGAGAATGGTCATTTGTCTAAAAGGAATCATATGGGAAAAAACTGGAAGTATCACATGGGTTTTAAGCAGTTGGAACAAGGATCACAAAGAAGGAGGAGAGATGGAAATTTTTCCCAACATGCTTATGGTGGACAATCTAGGCTGAAAGGTACAAGAGGTACTTTGAGGATGTGTAAAATAGTTTGAAGAAGAACAAAATGAACGGTCTAATCCTCTTATATTTTTGGTGTAGACATGATGTATTAGCTCAAATAGAGGACATCTTTGATGTACTTGACTGTTTATAGGCTTTAGAAAGATAGAGAAAGAGGTAAGTTTGTAATACTTTTGGAAGGGAACTACACATTTCGTTGTAATATACCTGTGGATATTTAGATTAAAGTTACCATATTCAAAAAAATAAATTGTTGTAATAAAGAGAGAAAAAAGTAGTTTGGTAGAGTGTATTAGAAAAATAATGCATGCATTAGCCTTGTCTATTATTAGTACCTTATTTGTTATACTTATTTAGCCTAATGTATCATAATGCTTGCATTAGTTTTACTCTCTATTGTATATTGAGGTGTGTATTACTAATACCATGAGTTTTCATGTATTAATAATATAAAGGGTTTTAACACATGCATTAGATAGATTAACGACATAACTACCCCGCAAATCCGCCCCCCCCCACCCAAACATTTTCCAAAGATAAAGAGTGTGGAAGGTATTTTTGAAGACAAACATTATTTATGGAACTTATGCAATGCATTTTATTTTTAAAACAACAAATCAAACACATAAGAAATAATATTAGCATATTGATTGACCCATTTTTAGAATATTTTGATCCAACCCATCTTAATCCAACAATTTTTGGTTTGGGTTGGACAATGACTCATTTATTGATAAAACGCATTTTGACCTTCCAAATCCAGTCCAAACTAACAATTTGCCTCCCTAGTTTACCAGTAGTTTCATAAATTTGCAACCTCAACGTCCACTACGGAAGAGATATTTTTTGTCGAAATTGTAATGCATGGATTATTTACAAGGTAAATTAATAATGTATGGATTGTTATTTGGTGATTAATAGTTTAGTGATTGTTATACATGAATGAATTACTTTGAAAGAATATTTTTGTCTTTAAATAGCTTCTGTCTACATTTCTAATTCATATATTCTTATGAGAAAATGGCCAAAAGCCCCCCTAATCTATATCCGAATTTTCAACTACACACTTTAACTTTACGGTAGTCCTATCACCCACCTGAACTGTTTAAAACTGAAATAATTACACCCTTAAAAAGTCACAACCACATCTATCTTGACCTGTGAACTTCACGCGTTTGACAGGTGGAAATCTGATTAATTTATTATTTTTTAAAAATTTTTTATAATTCCTTTCCACTTTCTCCTATACTCTCCCAATTTCTTCAAATCCCTAAAGTAATTTCTTCCCCAATTCTTTCAAATCCCTATTGAATTGTGAGGAACAAAGATGAATAGTGATAGCAAGGCTCGTCAAACGATATTCGAGTTTTGCTTGTCGGAGAACTTGAAAAACAAACTAAAAGGATCTGTGCATATCGCTACTTCGTCGAGGTTTCGCTTGCTTCGCCGGAGTTTGCTGGTCGGAGCAATGTAGCCACAAGGTTTTGTTGTTGTTGTTGTAGTCGACCTTGCTGTGAGAACAGAGGTAGGTCTTCATGGTGGCTGTCTCGGAACGAGAGAGAGATGAGAGGAGAGGGGGAGGGAAGAATGGATTTTTGCGGGTGGTTTAGGTTTCACCGGAGGCGGCGATAATGGTGGCGGTTGGTGTAGCATTTCGCCGACCAGTCGAGCAGCGAAGATAGGGGGAACTTAAAAATAACTAAAAAAAAGTGAGCGAAGGAAAGAGGGAGAACGAACAAGGCAGTTGCAATGCCATTAATGGAGGTCAACTAAAACAAGTACAATCCTCTCATAGTTAGATTGATTGAAATTTGAGATTGATAATTAAAGGATCTATAAATAAAAAAGAAAAAACATTCTCATTTGGGAGTTCAATTGAATTTGATGTAAACCCAATTTGATTTTTTTTTTCAAATCTGATCCAAATCTCTTTTTAGGATGATAAAAATACATGTTATTTTATCTTCAATTGATTTAATTGGTTATTAAAAGTTTTTTACATGAGAGTTTAAAAGCTTGTGTGAAAACAACAATGGTGAATCCGGTGAAGATGGTGGTGACTATGATGACTTAGAGATGATGAATGATGGAGGAATTTGGTCTTTGTTGCTATGGAGAAGAAAGACAATAAATAAGAAAAAAAATAAAAATACATATATTTATAAAAGAGATTAAAAATAAAGTTCTAATATTTGTTTTTTTGCTCACTCTCTCAAAGAGAGTGAAATGCATTCTCTTTGCCAGCTAAGCATTCAGGGAGTTAATAATTTCAGTTTTAAAAACTTCAAGGGGGTAACGGGACCTCGTGAAGTTAAAGTGTGTAGCTGGAAATCCGAATATAGATTGGAGGGGCTTTTGGCCATTTTCTCTATTCTTATTCCACATTCTATTCTACCTAAAATAATACTAATAGCTAATGGATGTTTTATGAACTCATATTACAAAATATTCCACCATCTCACATACAGCTATCCTTGGTGTAAAATGTAGATGCGCCAACCTCCCTGGAGATGGAACCATGAAAGAACACTAACAAGTGTAGGGGTGTTTTCTTTGATCCATCACTTTCACGCTATTCACTAGTTCGGTAAATGGGACTAATTAATTTACCAATCTAGACAACTCATAGAAACATCAAAGATTAAAGATGAAACAAACCAAAATGATTGACTTAATAATATAAGAACTCTATAACCTTCTATTTTGTTATCTAAAACCTTATATAAATGGGTGATTGAAGACTAACAACAAGTGACTTAATCACAAAGATAGGAATTGACCATATTAAAAGACTTAATCACTAGTAAAGTCTTCACCAAGCATAACTCTAAATTCAAGAACTCCATGATAATTATGAGTTCTAGAGCTCTCATCCTCTTCTGTCTCAAGGGCAACATTTAAATAAAACTTGAGAAGCTTGGCCATAATAACACTTCTAGTTTCTCTTTTATGTTTCTCCATCCACAACTTCATTATCAACTTCTGCTCCTCCATGTGTTAATCTAGAGGTAGTTCTAAGTCAGAGTGCATAATCTTAAACAGTAGTATTTATTTTTTTCATTCTTGTTTAGTGCTTGTTATTCTTCACGAAGATCTTCAAAGGCCTTGACATCAGGATGATCACGTTGTCGATCCTCTAATTTCACTTCAAAAAATTTATCAATTAATTTTTATACTTGTGGAATCATAAGAACATGGTTTTACGCTTGATGAAAACAACATAACACCACATCTGCTCTGGTCCAAGTTGCAAGCTTATCTGCTTTTTGGGACAAAGTATTTTTCTTTTTGAGAAACTAAAAGTTCATGCTTTCTCAAATTCAATCAATTTCATTTCAATCTTTTGGTTACAATTTTTGGTCATGTTTTCCATTGCAAAAGAAAATAATTAAAGAAAAATATAAGATATATGGAAAACATGACCAATTAGCAAAAGAATGAAATAAAGTTGATTGAGTCTGAGAAAGCAAGTACTTTTAGTTTCTTGAAAAGGAAAAAAACCTTGTTTTAGTACGCAGATAAGCTTGCAACTCGGATTGAAGTGTATGTTGGTGTTATGCTTTTTTCACAAGTGTAAAACCATGTTCCTATTGTTTTACAAGTATATAAAAAATAATAGACAATTTGTTTGTAGTGAAACTAGAGGATCACTACCTTAACATGTTGAGGGAAGATCGAATGTCTTTGATGCATTTAAAGATCTTCGTAAAGAATTTCAAGCATTGAACCATAATGAAAAAACCAAATACTAATGTACAAGATCATGAAACTTGGTTCACAAATACTACTAGATAAACAAATATTGGAGCAGATGCTGACAATGAAGTTACGGATGGAGAAAGTTAAAAAACAAGAAGTGTTATTATGGCCGAGCATCTCAAGATTGATTTAAATGTTGTGTATGAGCCGGAAGAAGAGGAAAGTTCTTGAACTCATAGTTATTATTGAGTTGGTGATTGGATTTCTTGAATTTGGATCTATGCATGGAGGAAACTTTACCAATAATCGAAACTTCTAATATTGTCAATTCTCATCTTTTTTATTATGTTATTGGTTATTAATCTTCAGTCATCCCTTTATCTAATGTTTTAAACCACAAAATTGAAGGTTATGAAGTTCTTAAATTATTAAGTCAGAATTTTTGTTTTTTATCTTTAGTCTTTCATGAAGTTTTGAGTTGTCTTGATTCATAAGTCAATAGAGATCTTTTATTGACCTAGTAAATGATCAATGAAATTCCTTATTCACTCATTATTATTGTTTTTATCTACAATGAGGGCGGTGCATTTATATATAGGATAGTTCTCTATGAGATGATGGAAACTACGTAGTACGAGTTTTTCTAATCTCTATTCACTTTACTGGCAAATTCAGGATACCAAGAGAAATTGAGCATGATTTTTCAGCCAGATCCACCCATGTGTTTAAATAGAGTACCCTTTTTTTATCGGGAGCACATACACAAATGGGGTTCCTTTCTTGTATGAAACAAAATAATATTTTCTCAATTACATTAGCCTTATAGATTACTTTGTCAAATTTGATTTATTCCTTTTCTGGCTCAAATTTTATGTAACCTAAATTACAAATCAATTGAAATCTTTTATGAGACAATGTGAAAATGATGGATCAAAGAAAACCCTCATGTACTCATTATTTTATTTCAATCGCAAAGTAATACAAACAGATTGAATCTAAAGACAAATGAAAAACAACTATGCCTTTTAATTTATTTACATATATAATGTTTATTTCTTGTATGGGTACACTTTCTCCTAATGTGATTCAAGAAAAACTATGTACAACTCTAGCTCAATAAAACCTTATAATGTGATTTTAAACCTCTAATTAATTGCATCCCCCCTCCCCCCGTGTAAAGTAAATAAATTGCATTACAAAAGGCATCAAGCAGATGCTAGGTTGTAATAGAGAAAAAACTAGTAGCTTCAGAACATAGCTCCATGAAGCTATAGTAATAAGCAAAAACCTGTGGAAATAGTCAAAAGAATTGTGCCATGGAACTCTTCTATATGAGAATCAAAGAGCTAACAAAACCCATAAAACTATCAACATTGCTTACTGGGGAGTGGTAATGCCATTTAAATAAACTAACTAGAAAATAGCCTTCAAAGAACATTGGGAAATGAGTTCCCATCAAATATCTATAGTTTCTTTCTTTTCAAATACACCAAAAGATAGATGATGGAATCATACACCAGATTTTTTTTCTGAATTTTTCGACTCTTCATGATATTAGGTTTTCAAAGGCATCTTTGATAGAGAAAGGCGTAACCCATTGCCACGACCCAATTCATGGAGTCATGATGGCACCTACTATATTCCACCACTAGGTAAGACAACTCGTAACCCAAAATACCAAGCAATGGATATAAGGGTAGAAACAAAGTAGAAGCAGTAAATTACAACAGAAACAAAGCAAAATAGGAGAAGCAAGACAAAAGATATATACAATAGATCACTCCAAGAACCTGGAAGTCACAAGTACAAATCTATCTAAATAAAAGAATATAAGTCCCAAAAGTGGACCTAAATACAAAGCTAGTCTCAAAAAGCGAAAGATTAGTTATCCAAAATACTAAAGGAAATAGGTATGTCTACAATGCCATGTGCTCACCCTCGCTTCCGATCCAAGTTGTAGCACGCTCGAGTAATCAACGGTGGTAGCTGTTGCTCGGACATCTGTCATGAAACTGATGTAGAGTGTAACGTGAGTACAAAAACAACAAGTACTCAGCAGACATCATAGACTGACTAAGAAGGAAAAGTAAAAACAATATAAAATGATAAAATCTAGACACAAACAAAGGTCAAAATGGGATTAAAAGAAAAGCACATGAGCATACTAAAATATAAAGAAGTAAGTACAGCTAAACTAAACCTAGCTGGACCCATATAAGCCCAAAAGGTACACTTATGCGCAAGTTTAACTAAATCCCCAACTGACCCCCATAAGATTGATAGGTACACATAATAGCTAAATCTACTTGATAGGTATACCGGCCTCTAACTACGAATAACCTCTAAGTAACCATAAAGAGGCGCCCAACTAAAGAGGCAGAGCCCGGACCTCTAACCGCGGATGAATATTTTAAGGGTGTAAGGTCATAGCCATAAGTGTGTCGAAACCATAGAGGATAAGCACAAGCCTTTAATTTGCAAATAGCAGTAATCAACTCCTTAGAGGATAATAAGCAGCATGACAGGACCTTTAATCCATTACTAGAAAAGGTTGTCAAAAGATCTCATGCCATCCATCATCAAAGAACCACCATGGAATGACGTCCACTCCCATGTAATATGTACAACACACCAAGCTCAAACCAACTCCAGTCCCAAGTCACCAAGCGACTCCCGAATTCCCAAATGTAACAAATGGAGCTGTAGAATAAGGGAGAGTGGACAGAAGGCAGTCAAAGTTGAGTCAATGCCTAAACTAAGTCTCATTCTATCAGACTCAAGTCTATTAAACCAGTCTACACAGAGCTAAATTGTCTGAATCGACATCAGAGTAGAAATAAGGCCAAAAAAGGCTCCAACTACCACAAGTGTATGGAAAGCACTAGTCTAAGACTAGACTAAGGCCAAACATGCTCAAACATATATCTCCGACGTCAAACAAATCTAACCACAATGTAACGCTAAGCAAGAATCACACTAGCACACATCAAGTCCCAAAAATCCATAAAATAAGCCAAAAACATAATTTCTAAGAAGGGTAAAATGATAAACTAGGTATGTGCCCCCAATTCACTCAGATTAACATGAATTTTCATATTCAAGCTGAATCTAAGGGAGGGGAAGTTCTAGCCTACCAGGAGGCTTATCACGCATGCTCTAAATCACAGTTCCAGAGATTTTCCTTTTCGTGTGACCTTCAAACGCTGCCACACTATTAAAAATAGAATCACAATATTAATACGATCATTTAGACACTAATTTTACTTAAAATGGAGATGGACCAATTTTTTAGTCAAAACCGGAATCGTGGGACCCAAGCTAGAATTTTGGAAACGACTCCATCAGAAGGCTCTAAACAGTCCCAAGAATTTGTGTTACCAATTTAACACCCTTCGGGGTCTTGGATAGCATAAAAATCACATGCAATAAAATTCACATTTAAGAGCAGTTAACTAAGCTAAGGCTAAGGCAGTCCATAAACAGGTGAAATTACCTCAACCGGGGAAAGTCCAACACTTTCCTATCACACACCCACGTATCCTTAAGCTCCACAATCGCACAAGACTTTGAATCACAAAAAATAGAGTTGAAACGAGAGAGAAATTGCAATTCAAAATTTGAGAGCTAAACCTGATCGGGGGCTCTGTCTTAAATTAAAAGAACAGACCCTGACTCCTCTTTGCAAATGTGGCGGAGCACCACAAACACCTCAAAGGCCTCTCAATCGCGATTGGTGGAGGACCAGGGCCTTGCGAACATGGCAAAGGATCTCGCAAATGCGGGCCTCACGAACGCAGCTGGGCCTGCGAACACGGAAACTAGTCTTTCTAGTCTTTGTGAACTTGGCCTAAGGCCCATGAATGCGAAGGACATTTTGGCTTGCACAAGCTGATGCAGATCAGCTTGTTTTGGCAACTCTTAACTCTTCGACGGGGTGTTCGGAATTTGTTCAGAATCCGATGCACTCAAATGAGATATACTACCTCATCAAATCTGATATTCCGGACTCAAGAGTGCAGCTGAAACTTCCATATGAGTTTTTCTTGACAAAAAGTGGGCCCCACTACCAAACTCCATTTTAAAGCTAAAATACACAGTGGGCCTCAGAATTAGCCCGAGAGCCTCGAAATCTTCACAAAGGATCATTCCAGACAAAATTGGACATTTCAAAGCTTACCACGTTATTGGAATTCTCCCAATATGTTTCTACGGACAGTCCTTAAGCATACCATTCACAGAACATCCTAGTTTGTGGCCTTCTTTAATAGTGTAATCACCCTTCTTCCTATTTAGGGTAACATCCAAGCTGTACTCTCTAGTGAAACAAAGAGATGGAGGAGCTCATTGGCTTCCTAGTCTTGATGATTTCTTCTGAAAGTAGTTGCATTTATTGTTACTTTTTTAGACTTGATTAGCCTTGACTGCATTTGTTGAATCTTCTAATGTCGTCAAATATTGTCTTTGTTATTAATTTAGTTGTTGTTAGTCCTCACTCATCAATTTATACGAGGTTTTTGACCATAAAATTGAAGGTTATGAAGTTCTTTTGTTGTTTAGTCAATTTTTATGTTTTTTCATCTTTAGTTTCAATGATGCTTGGTGTTGTCTAGACTGATAAGTCAGTTAAAATCTTTTATTGAATAATGTAAAAGTGATGGATCTAAGAAAACCATCTTCCACTCATTATTCCACTTCAATCGCAAAGTAATATAGCTGAATTGAATCTAAAGGAAAATGAAAAACAACTATGTTTTAAATTTACTTACATATATAATGTTAATTTTTCATTATGTGTACATTTTCTCCGAATGTGACTCAAGAAAAAATATGTACACCTATAGCTCAATAAAAACTTATAATATGATTTTGCATCCCCCCTTCTCCTCCGTGGGTAAAGTAAGTAAATTGTACTAGAAAGGCATCTAGCAGATGCAAGGTTACATAGAGAGAGAAACTAGTAACTTTAGAACATAGCTACATGAAGCTATAGTAATAAGAAAAATCTTGTGGAAATAGTCAAACATGTTTCCTGGGCCAGTCATATCAAGCATATCATTCACCGAACATCCTAGTTTGTAGCATTCTTTCATAGTGTAATCACCCTTCTTCCTGTCTGGGGCAACAACCAGGTTGTTCCCTCTAGTGAAACAAAGAGATGGAGGAGCTCATTGACAGGACTGATGATTCCTTCTGAAAGTAGTTGTATTTAATGCTACTTTTTGTCTTGATTAGTTTTATTGAAGTTGTTGAACTGGATACCACTTAATGAGATTTCACTAGGTATGTTGTCGAATTGTTTACTTCCCTTTTTTTCCATCACCTATATTACTTTCAGTATTTCACTTTAAGATTTCCTTTATGTAATATCGGTAATTCTTTGCCCAGTAACGCTAAATTCACGTTACGCTAAGTTCCAAAGTTTGAAATTAATGTTGGATTCTCTATTTCAAACAAGAAAAATTGTTCTATTCATAAATGGCATAGAAATTCACTACCATAAACTCCAAGAGGAAGGACATGAATTGGCTATGATCAATAGGGAAATGGTTAGACAGTATAAAGACAAATTCCTCAATAGGCAAATTTAAGCACAAAGAAACTGAAAGTAAGGAAGTTTAGAGCTCAAGCTTCAATCTTAAAGCTTGAGCTCTGCATCGTTGCATTCACAAAAAATTCTTCATTCATGCTCAAGAGTTCACTATCAAATAAAATTTGAACTTAGGGGTCGTTTGGTAGAGTGTATAACAAAAATAATGCATGCATTAACTCTCTGAATTAGTAATACTTTGTTTGGTACATTTTTACATGTTATGTATAACTAATGCAAACATTAGTTATACACTCAGTTGTGTACTAAGGTATGCATTACTGATACCATAGATTTCTAGGTATTAGTAATGCAAGAGGTTTTAGTACATGCATTAGCATGCTTAAAGAGCTAGGGGTGGCAATTGGGCAGATTGGGTCAAATTTGGACGGGTCATAATGGGTTAGAACAATAATCGAGTCAAGACCCAACCCAATCCAAATTTTGTTGGGTCAAAATGGGTTACATTAAAGGTCAAGACCTAATCCAACCCAATTTTTACTAAGCTTAATTACTTTATTTTTTCTTTTAAACTATTTTAATACCTAATAAATTTATTCTTTTCTTTATTATGGCTATATTACAACATATTCAATTGAAAAAAAAGTTTTTAAAAATATTTTGACTAGATTTTTCATGAGCTTATTTGGGTAACATATCAACCCAAGTTTTAATAGGTTGAAATGAGTTGGGTTAAAATGGATTGAGGTAATGAAAGGGAGGATAAATAACCCTCCTAAACTTAAATGGGTTGGGTTTTGTATTGATGCAGCGGGGCTGTGTCATTGCTTATGCGTCGAGGCAACTTAGGTTACATGAGTGCAGCTACCCCACTCATGACTTGGAGTTGGCGGTGGTAGTTTTTGCGCTTAAGATCTGGAGGCACTACTTTTACGGAGTTCATTGTTAGATCTACACTGATCACATTACACTTTAGTATATTATGAGCCACAGAGACCTTAATTCGAGGCAGCGTCACTATATTGAGCTTCTGAAGCACTATGACCTCTCTATCTCTAACATCCTTGCAAGGTGAATATGGTGGGGGACGCCTTAAGTTTGAAGGCAACGAGTATGGGTAGTCAAGCCTTCTTATCTACTGTGGAGCGACCTTTAGCTTGGGACATTCGGTCCTTAGCTAACTAGATGGTTCGGTTGGATGTTTCAGATTATTATTGTGTTCTAGACTATGTGGGAGTTCAATCCTCTCTTCTTGATGAGATCTATCGCCATCAGTTTGAGGATTGGTGGAACTGCCAGATCAATTATTAGCGGGTGATACTAGTCAGGTTACCTTAGACTCAGATGAGGTTTAGAGGTTTATTGGCTGTATTTGTGTCTCAAGAGTTTGGGGTTTGATTCATCTGATAATTCAAGAGGTCCATGATTATAGATATTCTATTCGTTCGGGCATCGCGAAGATGTACCGTGACTTGAGGCAGTATTACTAGTGGAGCGGTATGACGAGAGATATTGGAGACTATGTATCTCGTTGCCTTAATTGCAAGCAGGTGAAGGCCTAGCATTTGAGACCTGGTGGTGTCTTTCAGAGATTACCTATTCCGGAGAGAAAGTGGGATCGCATCACCATATACTTTGTGGCAGGTTTGCTTTGGACTTCTAGAGGTGTTGATAGCATTTGGGTCATCATGGATCGATTGACCAAATCAGCACACTTCCTCCCTGTTCAGTCTTCATTTAGCACCGAGAGGTTAGCCCATATCTACATTCGTGAAGTGGTTTATCTTCATGGTGTGCCGGTCTCTATTATATCAGATTGGGGTGCTTAATTCACTTCTAGCTTCTGGAGGACTTTTCAGGATGAGTTGGGTTCTCGTGTTGACCTTAGCATAGCTTTCCACCCGCATATGGATGGTCAGTCGGAGCGTACTATCCAGGTCCTTGAGGACATGTTGCGGGCTTATGTATTAGAGTTTGGTGGTTAGTGAAACTAGTTCTTGCTTTTGGCAGAGTTTGCGTACAACAAAAGCTACCATTCTAGCATCCAAATGGCACTATTTGAGGCCTTATAGCGTAGGCATTGTCTCTCTCTAATTGGTTGGTTTGAGTCTACAGAACCTAGACCGCGTGGCACAAGTTTGATTCAAGAGGCTTTGGAGCAGGTGAGGGTGATTCAGGACAGACTTTGGACAGCTCAGAGTAGGCACAAGAGTTATGCTGATCATAGGCGACGACCTTTGAGGTTTTCAGTTGGTCATAGTGTTTTCCTCCATATGTCGCCCATGAAGGGCGTGATGAGATTTGGGAGGCTGGGCAAGCTAGGCCCCAGGTATATTGGGCTCTTTGAGATCCTTTGGAAAGTTATAGAGGTTGCTTATGAGTTAGCTTTGCCCCCGATGTTCTCAGCTATCCACCCAATCTTTCATGTTTTGATGCTACGCTGGTATATTTCTGATGAGTGTTTTGGGAGTTTTTGAACCTTGAACGGTAATTTTTTATCAGAAGTTCAGGAAGACGGCGATACTTTTTGTGTGAGTGTGTGCCGTTAGGCGTTTTAACTATGAAGCTTAAACCAAGGGTTGACTTTAGTCATTATTCTTGGTAAACATGCTCAGATGAGTATTTCGTCAGCGTGGTTGGCTCTAGAATATTGAGTTTGATCTAGAACGACCCTTAGGTTAGGTCCCGAGGCTTCCAGACCGATTCCAAGGCCCCTAGTGGAATTTGGCTTAAAATGGAAATTGGATGTGGGACCCACTTTTTTTTGAAATTACCTCGGATGGAATTTTTAATTGTTTCATTGAGTCCAGAATGCCGAATTCGATGGGATAGCATATTTCATTTGGACGCACAGGGTTCCGACCGAATCCCAAACACCCCATCGGAGAATTCAAAGTTGAGAAAATCAGCCGAATTGCTGATATCTGGTGCAGGCTTTTAGCGATCAGATATCAGACTTTTACCAAGCTGATTTTTAGTTTTTAGTGACCAGTTTCGGGTATTTATTCCCAGAAAATTGAGCTTTCACCTGCAGTTTTCAAGAGTCGATTTCTCCCTCATTCACATTTTGATTTGGTGATTCGAAGTCCCACGTACTTGTAATTGTCGGGGCTATGTGGTGGAGTGATTGGATTGGGTCGGTGGCACTCCGTTCCAGGTAATTTGGGCACAAAAGTTGCTTCTCCTTTCTTCTTATTTTAGTTTTCGTGGTGTGTTGTAGATTCCATTATTTTGGGCCATGAACTGTGTCCTTTTTTTGGACACAAGTTCAAGGCATAGATTAGGACCTTTTGACGGAGTCAATTTTGGAAATTCCAGCATGGATCCCATGATTCCCATTTGACTCTAAAAATTGGTCCGTCTCCATTTTGGGTGATTTTTCTTTCTAAACGACAGTATTGACGCTGTGATCCTGTTTTTGATAGTGTGGCAGCATTTAGAGGCGTTCGGAAGGGAAATGCTCCGACCTTGTGATTGGGAACACGCGGGATATGCCTACAGGTAGGCTAGAACTTCTTTTCTAATTAGATTGAGTAGGAATGTGTAAATTCGTGATGACTAGTGTGAATTGGGGCGGGTACCTAGTTATTTCTAGTTTCCTTCTTAGATACCATGATTTAGGGTTGATTACCACTGTTTCGAGGGTAGTACCATGCTGGAAGAGGGTTGTATGTGTGTTGTAGCATGCTATGTGATTTACTTGGTTGACTACTTGTTTTTGAAGCATGTTTTGGACCTTAGTCTAAGATAGACTAGTGTTGCCTTAGACCCATGCACCTTGTGACTATGGTGTATCTCCGACATCATTTCGTATGGACTAGGTCATTGTAGATTGGATTAGTAAACTTTCGTCTGATTGAATGAGCCTTAGTTTACGCGTTTGCGCAGCTTGTTAGCCCTTTTTGTCTCCTCTCCCTATTTCTACGGCTTCGATGTGTTACCGGAGATTATGTGCTTTCTTGGGATTGGAGTGCTCCTCACTTGGAGCCTTTTATGATATCATTGAGGGTGGACGTCTATCCATGGTGTCTTAGAGCCTACTTGAGATCCTCGTCGGAGTCGATACGCCCTGGGCACTCTTGCTGTCTAGGCGGAAGACTCCCTTAGGAGTTGGCTGGCTGGTTGGGCGGCCTAGATATCTAAGATCCTCTATGTAGTTGACACGGCCCGAGGCACTCTTGCTAGCTTGGCGGCTGACGCCCCTGGGAGTGGATGGTATAGCTGGGCGGCCTGGGTTGATAGTCATTCTTGCTAGCTAGAATGGGAGTTGACTAATTGTGTTGATTGTCACTATTGCTAGCTGGGCTGGGAGTTGAATGGTTCTGTGATTTGTATCTGGATTGCTCTTCTGTCTTGTAGGCTTAGCTATTTTGTGTACCTGTTGGGCTTATGGGGGCCCATTTAGGTTTTATTTAAACTAGTGCATGAGTGTACCTTCTAGGCTTATGGGGGTCTAGTTAGGTTTAGTTTAGTTGTACTTAGATTTACTTTTGGTGTGCTCGTGTTATTCTTTTCATATCTGCTTTGGACTCTTTTTTTGTCTAGATTCTATCTTTTCAGATTATTTTTACCTTTATTGCTCGGTTGGCCTGTGATACCTACTGAGTACCATTATTTTGGTACTTATGCTACACTCTGCATCTTTTCATGATGCAGGTCCTAGTACCAGCTACCAGCGGTGATCGTTTGTGCCATCTTTTGCAGCTTGTGGATATTGGAGATGAGGGTGAGCTTTTGGCATCCTAGATTGGCATGTCTCCTTCTATACTTATGTCAGCTTGTCTTTTGCCTTTGAGATGGCTTGTTGTGGGTCACTTTTGGAACTTGTATTTATCTTGTTAGAAAGCTCTGTACTCATGACTTCCAGGTTCTGGGAGGGTTCCTTTGTATATAGTTTTTGGTTTGCTTCACCTTTTTGTCTTTGCTTATTGTTAGCATTTTTTTCTGTTTAGTTCTACCCTTGTACTCACTATTTCTTGTTCTGGGTATGGGTCGGCTTACCTACTGGTGGATTTTAGCAGGTGCCATCATGACTCGGGAAGTTGGGTCATGACAGGTTGGCTCCACAGATGTTTGTGATTATACTCATCATTGTGATGGAAAATTTGAGGTGGTGTCACAACTTTGTGCAAGAGACTATAATGGTATCTCCGATGTGAATGCTGATCCAGCTGCTATAACTGTGAGAGCTGCTATATGTAAATTTTGTATATTTCACTGATTTTGAAGGTGTGCATATGATTATTCCTTAATGTAACTTTGTTATCAACTTCAGGAAAGTGCTAGATATGACCTTAGAGGATACGTACAATGCTCAGTATAATTTTGATGTTGATGATGATGACAGTGAGAAGGAACCATCAAAAAGGCAAATAGAAGTTCTAAAGTTCTGTGTCAATTATTTACCATGATCAATGTCGAGGTTGTTGGCAATTGTGAAGTAAGTTGTTTATATTTTTGGCTATTCTTTTTGTGCTCGTTCAGCATGCCCAAACTACATCTATTTTCTAAGCTAAATTAATTCTGAAGTTTTCAATTACTGTTGACATTATATATTCCATGGTTTATTAATAGAATAATGCCTATGCAGGTATGCGGAAAACACATCGAATCTGGGATACTCAGGCATGGATTTTTTGCATCTCTATATCTGCTTGTAGAGGATGTCAACCAAGATGTGTTAGCCTGTAACTGAAAATTCTGAAGGTTGGTAGTAATTTTACATTGCAGGACATTATATTTGCATTTTTGATTGATTAATAAATAACTTTCTTGTGCAATGAACTTTATCTGCTATCTTATAATTGAGCCCTCACCATTTGTGTTGCCTCTTGCCCAATGTGGTACCCTTGTATCTTGATTCCATTTGGTTTACCCCCTTTTCAAATAACCCCATGGCAGCAAGAAAAGGTCAAATATCTGGTAATGTTGAATGGAAGTCCAAAATCTAAGAGTTAGCTTATATAATATGAGCACATAGTAAGGAGTCATTGTTTTGAAATGCTTTTAAAGGTGACTAGCTGATTATGTTTTTTCAATTATAAAGTTTGGTTAGAAAAACAGAAAAGATATAAGTTTGTACTAATACATTTCAAGCGAACTACACATTTGGTTGTAGTATATGTGTGGGTATATAGATTATAGTTTCCTTATTAAAAAAATAAATTGTTGTAATAAAGAAGGTCAAGAAGTTTTAGGGTTCATTTGTTCGAGTGTATTAGAAAAAACCCATGTATATAATGCAACAATGTAGAAAAAAACATGTATATTTGTGTATTATTAGTACCTTATTTGGTACTCTTTTAGCCTATGTATAACTAATGCAAACATTAGTTATAAAATCAATTGTGTATCAAGATGTGTATTACTATTATCACGGATTTCCATGTATTAGTAATACAAAGGGTTTCAGCACATGCACAAGATTGATTAATGACATAACTACCCCTCAAATCCTCTCAAACATTTCCCATTTTTCGAATCGTAAAGAGTGTGGAGGGTATTTTTGAAAATATTTATTTTTTGTGGAAAATGTGGAATGCATTTTATTTTTAATACACAAAACAAAACATTGCATAAAAAGTAATCTTAGCATAGTAATGCAGACATTACTAATACACTATATTCATCATTATTCTTATACATCCTATCAAACTATCCATTAAATTTTTGTTTGTAGGTTCCTCCTTTTAGGTATAACTCTTGTATACGGCAAGTTGGCCTTTGTTTTATTAATGCATCTCATTGCTTGATTAAAATAAATAAATAATAATAAAAAATTAAATAATGGTAAGAGTAGGATGGGTTGTGTTTTGAACCATTGTTTATCATATTTTTATATAACCCATGATGAATATGAGTTCAAGAACTCTCATCCTCTTCTGTCTCAGTGGCTAAATTTAAAATCAAACTTGAGATTCTCGGTCATATAACACTTTCTTTTTCTTTATACGTTTCCCCTCTCGTAACTTCTTCATTGTCTACTTCTGCTCCTCCATGTGTTTATATGGAGGTATTTCTAAGCCAGGATGCATAATCTTAAACATTAGTATTCTTTTATTCTTTCTCGTTTAGTTTTTTTAATTCTTTACAGAGATCTTCAAATGCCTCTAAGCCATTTGATTTGCCCTCAGCCTGATCACATTGGCGATCCTCTAGTTTCATTTTGAAAAATATATCAATTAGTTCTTCTATACTTGTGGAACCATAGGAAAATGGTTTTCCACTTGGTGAAAAGAGCGTAACACCAACATCCGCTCCGGTTCGACTTGAAAGTTTATGTACATTATCGAACAAGGTATTTTTTTCGAGAAACTAACAATGCGTGCTTTCTTAGACATAATGTATATAAACATGCAACTTGGGCCAGAGGGAATGTTGGTGTTATGCTCTTTTCACTAATTGGAAAACCATGTTCCTATGGTTCCCAAGTATAGAAAAAATAATGGAAAATTTTTCCAAAGTCAAAGTATAGAATTGCCAACATGATTATGCTTTGGGCAATTCTAATTGCTTTGAGGCATTGGAAAATATCCATAAAAAATTATTAATATTGGACGAGCAAGGAAAAAGTGAATATTAATAAATAAAATTATACACCCTGACTCACAAACACCTCTAGATAAATACACGGAGGAGCAGAAGCTGGAAATTAAGTTGTAGGTGGAGATAGTTAATGAAAAAATAAGAAGTATTATTCTGGAATGCGTTTTATTTTTAATACAGAAAACCAAACATTGCATAAAGAATAATCTTAGCATAACTTATGCAAACATTACAAATATACTCTATTCATTATTATTCTTATACACCCGATAGTCGACCCCTTATATTTAATTCGTAGGTTCCTCCTTTTTTGGTATATCTCTTGTATACAACAAGTTGGCCTTTGTTTTATTAATGAAACTCTTTGATTGATTAAAAAAATAAACAAACAAATTAAATAATGGTAAGAGTTGTGCTAGTTGTGTCGTTATGTCCCATTGTTTATCATATTTTTATCTAACCCATCTCAATCCAACAGATTTTTTGGTTGGATTGGACAATGACTCATTTATTGATTAAATCCATTTTGACAGGCCAAATTCAGTTTAAATTGACAATTTGCCAGCTTGGCTAAATAGTAGTTTCATACATTTGCAACCTCAACGTCCACTATGGTAGATTTATTTCTATGTGGAGATTGTAATGCATGGATTGTTTATGAGGTAAATAAGTAATGAAGGGATTGTAATTCAGTGATTTATAGTTTAAAGATTGTTATACTTTAATTACTTAATTACTTTGAAAGAATATTTTCTTGTTACTATCTACATTCCCAATGTACATATTTTTATTCCACATTCTAATCAATATAAAATAGTACTCATCGTTAATAGATGTTTTATAAACTCATATTACAAAATATTCCACCGTCTCATCGAGAGCTAGCTTTGGTGTAAAATGTAAATGCACCAATCTCTATAGAGTTGGAACAATGAAATAATACTAATGAGTGCACGAGTGTTCTTTTTGATCCATTACATTCATAATGTTCACTAGTTCAGTAAAAGTCTTCGGTTAATTTACTAATCTAGACAACATAAAACATTATTAAATTTTAAAGATGAAACAGACAAAAAAACTAACTTATTTACATAAGAACTCTATAACCTTCTATATTGTTGTCTAAAATCTCATATAAACTGATGATTGAAAACTAACAAAATCAGATTTCATAACAAAGAAAAGATTGACTATATTAGAAAACGGGATCTTTGGTAAAATCTTCTTCAAGCGTAACTCCAATTTAATAAACACCAATTACCAACACCATGATACTTATGAGTTCAGGAACCGTCACGACTCGATTCCTCGAGTCATGATGACACCTACTATAATCCATCAGTAGGTAATCCAAACCGTAACCCGAAAGAAGTAATGAGTGTAAAGGTAGAAATGAGTAGAAACAACACTATTACAACAAAAAATACAGAAATTGAAGCAAAAAAAACTATATACAAAAGATCCCTCCAAAAACCTCGAAGTCACAAGTACAGAGCTATCTAAAATTAGAGTACAAGTACCAAAAGTAGACAAAAAGCAATGTTGTCTCAAATAGAAAATGACTAGCTATACGATAAACAGAAGGAAACCAGCAAGTCCAGAATGTCAAGTGGTCACCCTCGTCTCCGATCCCAAAAGATGTTGATGGCATGAGCAATAACCACCGGTAGCTGGTACTAGGACCTGCATCACAAAATAGATTAGGAGTGTAGAATGAGTACCAAAGCAAAGGTACACAGTAGGAATCATAGGCCGACTGAGCAAGAAAGGTAATGTAACAGCTAAGATTTCAAAAAGGGAAAAGACGACAACAAATTGCAGTAGCAGGTTTAGATCTACGAGACTAGTCTATGGTTCATAGGTCTTTCTATAGGTCGTAGACCAGTCTCGTAGAAAAGGCATAAAATAATTTTTTTGAAACCAAGTCTGAGTACTTCTTTTATGGTTAACTAGGAAGTCCTCTCATTTCTTATACGAGTTGTAGATAGGTCTCGTGGGTGAGTCCCAGACTTAGTGAATTTTGAGGGTTAAGTTGGTTTCTACGGTTGGTATCTACGGACCGTAGGAGGACCTACGAGCCGTAGATAGGTTCCGTCAAAGTTAGTCAAAATTTAAAAGTTTCTGATCTTTTCTACGGTCTACCAGTATGGTCCATAGAAAGTCCTACAAACCATAGGTCCGAGCTATAGGTCGAGTCTGGCAGTTATTTTTAAAGAGCTTTTGGCTCTTTTTCTTAATCATTTTAATCCAATAATATGTCATTTTGCCTTCTACCCTTAACCATATATAAAGCTTTTAAGCCCCAAATTAGTCACTTTCAATTCACTCTTCTATTTCCCCAAAATCTAACCAAATACATTCTTCTAAATTCCCTCGCAAAACCTAAGGAAGAAGAAGAAACTAGGGTTCACTCAAGGGCTTCAATTCACCACTCATCTTAGGCTTTTGGTAGTAAGGTATGTGGGCATTCACCAATGGAGTCCTTTCCTCCATGGGGTCCCCAAGGTTCAAATTTCTCAATTCAATTTCAATTGATGAAGTTAGGGTTTCAATTCAATCTTTGTTGGTTTCATTCAATTTTGATTTATTATTGTTGATTAAGTCTTCTAAAGCATGATTTAATGTTAATACAGATAATTAGTTGAAATTATATTGACTCATGACTAAATAATGATTTTTCAACTATGAACCTATGATAAACCCATGAACCTATGAACTATGAATTTATGAAGATATGCATGTTTTTATGAAATTATTCAAAATGATTTGGGGGATGCATTGAAAATAAAGTATCAATGCTATGGTGAAAGGATTTCTCACGTACTATGATGATCATGATTGTGAAAGGTATTTCTAACATTTAGATTCACATTGGTAAAAGGTTTTCTCATCCATGTTGAATTGTGATTAAGGAGCTATTCTACATTTTGATCTAAAAAGTGTGGATTGGAATTGATCATTGTCTTTACTATGTTATAACGATATTTGACTTCTATCTATTCCATTGAGATTTAGACTTAGCACCAAGAGGGCTTTGAGGTGGATGCTCAAAAAGGGTAGTCTCTAGTAGCAACCTCTAGTCCCAAACTATGTGCCCCGTAGGATTGTCTTAAATGACCTAGCTAGTGGATCCACTTTAGCAAAAGATGATATGTACGGGTGTCTACCCTGGCAAGGAGATTCCCCTTCTTTCGGTATGAGGGATATACAAGATTTCATGATATAGCTCTAACGGTCTTATTGTCGGTTAAAGCTAATATCCCACAAAATGACTATGTTTTCTTCAAAACTTTTCTCAAGTCCTTTATGTTAATGTCTTTGACCATATTTCATGATTTACATGTTATTTCTTCTTTAAGCTTTTAAATGTTCAAATATTGGTCATGCCTTACATGTTTTAAGCCATTCATACTATCATACCTATTTTCATGCATATTGCCTCATACGTAGTACATTCCATGTACTAATGAATACTTGTGCCTACATTGTCTCATAAATGTAGGATCTGATGCTTCTACCCCTCACTCCAATGGCTAGCTGATCTCATTGAAGATTCGAAGTCCAAGAGTTGGTGAGTCCTCATGTTCCGAGGACCGTGAAGCTATTATTGCTTTATTTACTTCTATTTTCTGACTTTGTATGTGATGTATGGGTTACATCCAATCACTTTCCTTATGATGTATTAGATGACATATTGAGACTTATGTTAGACTTCCGCTTTGTCAAACTCTTTGAAATATCAAATGCTTTCTTTTGAATTCTTTAAATTCTATTATCTTGTATGATGTATGCTAAGTGGCTTGGGTAGGGCCTCTCGGGGTCCTATACGCCATATTACGCCTAGGGTATACTTTGGGTCATGACAGGTAGACACAACATGAAAAGATAAAATCTAGACACAAATAGAGGTCAAAGAGGAATTAAAAGAAAAGCACACGAACATACATAAAGTAAATCTAAGCACAACTAAACTAAACCTAGCAGGGGGGTACCCCATTAGGCCAGAAGGTACACTCGTTCGCAAGTTTAATAAAACTCGAGTGGACTCCCATAAGCCCTATAGGTACATAGAATAGCCAATTATACAATAAAGAAGTGCCGCGAATCTGAATTCAAAAAGTGAAAGTTGGATTAAATTGCATTCTTAATTTCCTAGTTGAATTCTTATCACAAACTCACACCTAGTGAGATTCGATGCCGACTCTTTGTTTTGTACTTTTATTTCTAATGACCTCTTACTCTTTGAACTTGTTTTGAGGGTAATTTGAGTGTTATCAAAAATGGCGCCGTTACCGAGGTGTTATGGCTAAGAATTCAGTTTGTAAAGTTAGTTTTAAACTTGTTTATTTGTAGTAGGATGTTATTTTGTGTTGTTGTTGTGTCCCAATTGTAGGTGAGAAGATGAATGTAGATGATGGTGATGATGCTAGTCACTATGGGCAAAACAAGGACATTGCGTATATGGATGTCATAAATCTCGATGTCATCAATAGTTGTCGAACAATTCAGTTGCCCCCTTCTTCAGGGGTGCTACCTTTATTGTAACCGAAGCCATATTGCAGCTGCTCCAAATAAGGGAAATGTTTCTGGGTCTTGCCCATGAAGATCCCCATGACAATCTCTGAAAGTTTGTGAATATTGTGGTCCTTTTACCATTGAAAACATTATGCAAGAATCAATACGATTGAGGCTATTTCCTTTCTCCTTAATGGGAGAAGCAAAAATATGGCTGTCCAAATTATCACAAGATTTCATCACTTCATGGGAGGAACTCACTGAAGCATTTCTTGAAAGGTTTTTCCCTCCCTCGAAAATGGTGATGTTGAGAGATGGTATTCAAGATTTCAAGAGAATAAATGGTGAGCCCATTCATGAAACATGGTTGCTTTTCCAAAGGTTGATGTGACAATATCAAATCTTGGTATTTCGGATAGGTTATTTCTGCAATATGTTTATATAAGCCTTGACATCGTGAACAAAGGGTTGGGTAACCAACTCATCCAAGGGGGAATAGTATGACAATTATTTGTCGTGGCTTCAAGACTACTTAATTCGATGACAAAGATAAACCGAGCTTGGCATACTACTGAAGATCAAGTGTCTCCTCTTCAAGTGGGTTTGACCAAAGAACAAGAAGAGAAGAACCGAGAACATGATGAGAACATAGCTAAAATGATTGTTCAACTTGAAATGTTATCAAAACATGTCATGGGAGAGGCTACTAGATCGATAATTGTGGTTGATATGTGTCGAGGGATGAATCATGTGACTGCTAGATTTTTGAGCATATATAATGAAGATACTCAATCAAGAAGTGGCCAAATAAGGGGTTTTCGTCCAAGCTATCTGAGGCTAAATGAAAATATAGGTTGGAATGGAAGTAGTGATGGTAGTTGGGAAGATATTGACTTGTATGATAAAGATGAAGATTTGGAAGGAAGTAAATGTTAGAAGGGAAAATATGAAGCACACCAACCCAAAAAATGCTCGGATCGAGGAGTTGCTAGCCAAGATTCTTGATAAGGTGGAAGGATCCGATATGATGTAGCATGAGATGAGGATTGATTTTTCATCATTGAAAAATACGGTCACTTTTCATTCATCATAGATTAAGCTACTTTAAGAGAAAATGAGCTATCTTACCACTATTGTGCGTTCAAGTTTTTATAGATGTGTAATGACCTCTAGGTAATTTATGTGGTTATGCCTCTTGTTAGTTGTTTAGAGCTTTCTTCTAGTGACCCCAATTCATTTATGACTTGTTGGGACTGACAGTTCTGTAACCTGGTCGTTCATTTAGTTTTTATACGAGTTTTAGTGTTTTGGAGCTTTTGAACCTTGAACGGTCATTTTTATTAGAAGTTCATAAAGATGACCCCAAAATCAAATTTTGACAATTCTATCAGCTCCAAAAGGATAATTTTAGGCTAGTAGCATAGTTAGCATGACTCTCGAGGCTTTCAGTGCGAGTCTTTGTAAATAGGCGTTTTAACTTTTAAGTTGAGGCCTAAGTTTGACCTTTGTCAACTTTCTGAGTATACGAGCTCGGATGAGAATTCTGTTAGCGTGGTTGGCTCTGGAATGTTGAGTTTGGTCTAGAACGACCCTTCGTTTAGGTCCCGAGGCTTCTAGGCATATTCTGAGGCCCTTCATGTATTTTTTCTATAAAGGGAAATTGGGTGTGGGACCAATTTTTCATCAAGACGACCTCGGATGGTAGTTTCAATGGTTCTATTGAGTCTAGAATGCCGAATTCGATGGGGAAGCAATGTTTTTTGGCACGCACGGGGCCCGTCGGAGTTTTGAATCCTTGACACTTTAGCTGAGTGCTGTTATCCAAGGTAGCCTCACGTTTGCGTGCCTAGGGCAACGTTCGTGAATGGCTAGCACCCAGGTGTATGCATTCATGTGCGAGCTGCTGCGTTTCCAGGCAGGCACCTATCCTCACGATAGCGTGCGAGCTACCGTGTTTGCGGGCAACGGTAGGGCCAGGCCTCGCGTTTGGGCGGCCGCGACAACTGACCTGGCCTTTTTATTTAAAGCCAATTCATGACAAGCCTTGTCTTCCTTGAATATTTATGTGATTTATCCTTCGTCTGAACTCTGACTTTGGTGATTCAAAGTCCTACACATTCATATTTATCGAGGCTACGTGGTGGGTTGATTGAATTGAGTTGGTGAACCTTCATTTGAGTTAATTTTTGCACTGAAGCTCTTGCCCCTTCTCGTTTTTTTTGTTATTAAGTTGAGTTTTCATTGTTGTTGTTGTGTTAGATAATTTTCGAGTCTCGAACTGTGTCCAATTTTGGGACACAAGTTCAAGGCATAGCTTAGGACTTCTTGACGGAGTCAATTCCTAAACTTTTGGCACAGATCCCATGATTCTCGATTGACTCTAAAATTGGTCTATTTGTGTTTTAGGTCATTTTAGTGTTTCTAAGACCATATTGATATTGTGATCCTATTCTTGATAGTGTGACATTGTTTAGAGGTTGTTCTTATGAGAAAAGCTCCGACCTTGTGATTTGGAGCTCCCGCGGTCAGCCTACAGGTTGGCTACGACTTCTCTTCTAATTAGATTGAGCCCAAATGGCTGAAATCATGATGATTAGTATGAATTGGGGGTGAGTACCTAGTTATTATTGCTTTTCTTCTTAGAAATAATGATTTAGGATTATTTACCGTTGTTTCAAGGGTAGTACTAGTTAGTTGGGGATTGGGTGTGTGTGCAGGAAGGTATGTGATTTACTTGATTAGCTACGTGTTTCTTGAAGCATGTTTGGCCTTAGTCTAGTATAGGCTAGTGTTGCCTTAGACTTGTGAAACTTGTGACTTTGCTATCTCTTCGATGTCATTCGGATGGACTAGGTCCTTGTAGACTGGAATAGCAGACTTGGGTCTGACAGTAAGAGCCTTGGTTTAGGCATTTGCTTAGGTTGTTAACCTTTCTATCTTCTCTCCCTACTTCTACAACTCCAATGCATTACCGGAGGTTATGTGCCTTCTTTGGATATGAGTACTTCAGGCATTGGAGGTTTTGATGATATCTTTGAAATTTGATGTCGATCTACGGTAGCATCAAGCCTACTTGAGATCCTCTTCGGAGTCGTTACGCCCTCAGGTCACTCTTGCTAGCTGGGCAGCTTACACCCTGAGAGTGGATTGGCTGGCTCGGTGACCTTGATATTTGAGATCCTTTACAAAATCGACATGCCCCTAGGTCACTCTTGCTAGTTGGCCGTCTTACGCTCCTAGGAGTGGACTGTCTGGCTGGATGGCCTAGGTTGATTTCACACTTGCTAGCTGGGCTTGAAGTTGATTGGTTATTGGTTACTTGGGTTGGGATCCTGACTGATGTTCTTAGATTTTGATTGGGTTACTCGTATTTCTTTTAGACATAGGTATTCTGGGTACCTGTCAGGCTTATGGGGTCCGTTTAGATATAATTTAACCCTTTGCACAGTTGTACCTTCTAGGCTTATGGCGTACAGTTAGGTTTAGTTTAGTTGTATAAGATCTACTTTCGGTATGCTCGTGTGCCTTCTTTTTATATAAGCTTTGACCCTTGCTTGTATCTAGAATCTATCTTATCAGATTGTTTTTTCCTTTCTTGCTCAGTTGGCCTATAATGCCTATTGAGTGCCTTGTTTTGGAAATTATGCTACACTCTGCATCTTTTCATAATGCAGGTCAGAGTATCAACTACCAGCGGTGATCGTTCGTGCCGTCTTTTGCAGTTTGTGAATATCGGAGTCGAGGGTGAGCACTTGACATCATGAATCAACCTATCTCCTTCTGCATATATATGTTATCTTGTCTTTTGCCTTTGAGAGGGCTTATTGTGGTCCATTTTTGGGACTTGTATTTATCTTGTTAGACAACTCTGTACTCGTGACTTCCAGGTTCTGGGAGGGTATCTATTGTATATAGTTTATAGTTTGCTTTTAATTTGTATATTTTCTTATTGTTAGTATTATTTTCTGTTTAGTTCTATCCTTATACTCACTACTTGTCATTCTGGGTACGGGTTGGCTTACCTACTGGTGGGTTTTAGGAAGTGCCATCATGACTCAAGAAGTCGCTTCATGATTGGATGATTTCTCCGTTGTTGGAGACTCATTTGAAGAATGTTTGAACAATTTGGAGAAAGTCCTGCAGCGATGTGTTGAGGTAATTTGTTTCCTCAATTTGAAAAAGTGTCATTTCATGGTAAAAGAAGGGATAGTCATTGGGCACAAGATCTCTCGAAAAGGGATTGAGGTAGGCCAAGCCAAGATTAATGTCATTGCCAAGTTGCCTCCCCTGATTTCGGAGAAAGGTGTAAGGAGCTTCCTAGGCCATGCCAGCTTCTATCAGGGATTCATAAAGTATTTCTCTAAGGTGGCGATTCCTTTGTGTCGATTGCTTGAAAAGGAAAGTGTATTTGATTTTGATGCGAGTTGTAAGAAAGCATTTGTGAGCTTCAAAGTAAAGCTTGTCTCAGCCCCTATCAACACTGCACCCGATTAGAGTCTTCCATTTGAAATTATGTGCGATGCAAGTGGAGTAGCGCTTGGCGCTGTTCATGGGAAGCGTAAGAATAAATTTTTTCACCCTATTTACTAATATAGCAGACATTAAATTGTGCTGAGAAAAATTACATAGTGATGGAGCAAGATTTGCTCGCGCATTGTGTATGGCTTTAAGATATTCCAAGCGTATTTGTTGGGTACCAAAGTTGTAGTGCACACTGATAGGTATTTGATGGCAAAGATTGAAGCTAAGCCTAGATTTAATTGATGGGTACTTCTTCTTCAGGAGTTTGATTTTTAATTCAAGGATATGAAAGGTTGTGAAAATCAGGTGGTGGACAATCTATTAATATTGGAGCAAAGTAGAGCTTTGGTGGAAGAACTAGATGAAGAAGTGATAAATGTTATTAAAACTCTTTTAGTAAATTTTGTGGACTCATCCACACACTTGCTCTAATTACTACAATCAATTAGTTTGCATTCTTAATTTCATAGTTGAATTCTAATCACAATATCACTCCTTGTGAGATTTGACCCCGACTCTTTGTTGGGTATTTTTATTGCTAATGGCCGCTTACTCTTTGAACTTGTTATAAAAAATGACGCTGTTACCGGGGTGTGATGGCTAAGAATTCAGTTTGTGAAGTTAATTTTTAACTTGTTTATTTGTAGTAGGATGTTATTTGGTTGTGTTGTTGTGCCCCAGTTGTAGGTGACAAGATGAATGTAGATGGTGTTGACGATGCTAGTCACTATGGGCAAAAAATGATATTGTAGATATGGATGGCATCAATCTCGATGTCATCAATAGTTGTGGAACAATTCGGCTACCCCCTACTTCAGGGAATCTTTATTGTAACCAAAGCCATGTTGCAGCTGCTCCGAATGAGGGAAATGTTTTAAGGTCTTGCCCATGAAGATCCCCATGACCATCTCCAAAAGTTTGTTAATATTGTGACCCTTTTACCGTTGAAAGCATTACGCAAGAATCAATATGGTTGAGGCTATTTCCTTTCTCCTTCATGAGAGAAGCAACAAAATGGCTGTCCAAATTACCACAAGATTTCATCACTTCATGGGCGTAACTCATTGAAGCATTCCTTGAAAGGTTTTTCCCTCCCTGAAAAAATGGTGAAGTTGAGAGATGGTACTCAAGATTTCAAGAGAATAAATGGTGAGCACATTCATGAAACATGGTTGCGTTTCAAAAGTTGAGGTTACAGTATCCAAATCATGGTATCCTGATAGGTTATTGCTGCAATGTTCTTATATAAGCCTTGACATCGTTAACAAAGGGTTGGCTGATAAACTCATCCAAGGGGAATAGTATGACAAGTCATGGCTTCAAGGCTACTTAATGAGATGACAAAGATCAACCGAGCTTGGCATACGATTGAAGATCAAGTGTCTCCTTTTCAAGTGGGTTTAACCAAAGAAGAAGAAGAGAATAATCGAGAATGTGATGAGAACATTGCTAAAATTATGGTTCAACTTGAAATGTTATCAAAACATGTCATGGGAGAGGCTACTAGATCGATAAATGCGGTTGATATGAGTCGAGGTATGAATCATGAATACTAGATTTTGGAGCATATATAATGAAGATACTCAATCAAGAAATTGCTGAATGGGGGGTTTTCATCTAATCTATCCAAGGCTAAATGAAAATCAAGGTTTGAATTGAAGTAGTAATGGTAGTTGGGTACATGTCAACTTGTATGATAAAGATGAAGATTGGGAAGGAAGTGAATGTTAGAAGGGAAAATATGAAGCACTTCATGACCTATGCAAAATAAGGAGACAACACACCAACCCGAAAATTGCTCGGACCGAGTCGTTGCTAGCAAATATTCTTTATAAGGTGGAAGGATCAAATATGATGTTGCATGAGATGAGGAGTGATTTTTTCATCATTGAAAAATACGGTTACTTTTCATTCATCATAGATTAAGCTACTTGAAGAGTGAATGAGATAGCTTGCCACTATTGTGTGTTTAGTTTTTTATAGATGTGTAATGACCTCTAGGTCATTTATGTGGTTATGCCTCTTATTCATTGTTTAGAGCTTTCCTGTAGCAACCCCAAGCCATTATTGAATTGTTGGGACTGATAGTCTTGTCACCTGATCTTTCATTAGTTTTTATGCAAACTTTTGTGTTTGGGAGCTTTTAAACCTTGAATGGTCATTTTTGATCAAATGTTCATAAAGATGACCTGATAATTTAATTCTGACAATTCCATCAGAAGGGTAATTTCAGGTTGGTAGCATAGTAGGCTTGACTCTCCAGTCTTTCAGTGTGAGTCTATGTGATTAGGCGTTTTAACATTCAAGTTGAGGCCTAAGTTTGACTTTAGTCAACATTTTGAGTAAACAATATCAGATGAGAATCCCATCAGTACGGTTTGCTCTGGAATGTTTAGTTTGGTCTAGAACAACCCTTTGTTTAGGTCCTGTGGCTTTCGGGTATATTCTAAAGCCCCTCAAGGATTTTGGCTTAAAAGGGAAATTGGGTGTGGGACCTACTTTTCATCGAATGACCTCGAATGGGTGTTTTGATGGTTCCATTGAGTCCAAAATATCGAATCCGATGGGGTAGCATAGTTCGTTTGCATGCACAAGATTTTGAACGAATCTCGGGCAACCCTACAAAGGTTTGAAGCCTTGGCACTTAAGCTGAGTGCGATTATCTGAGTCATCCTCGCTTTCGCGTGCCTAGAGATGCATTCACGAGCATCTGGTGATCAGGCGTTCGCATTCGTACGTGAGCTGCCTCCTTCCGGGCAGTCACATGGCCTCGCATTCGCGTGGCCACCTTGTGATCGCGAAGACGAACCGACCTGGCCTCTTTATTTAACGCCAAGTCGTTACAAGCCTTGTCTTCCTTGAGTATTATTGCGATTTCTCCTCTATCCAAACTCTGATTTTGGTGATTCAAAGTCTGACGCATTTGTTATTGTCGAGGCTACTTGGTGGGTTGATTGAATTGATTTGGTGAACCTCTACTTGACGTCATTTTAGGCTAAACCTGCTGCCCCTTCTCCCTTTTTAAATGATTAAGTTGAGTTTTCATTATTGTTGTTGAGTTAGCTGATTTTCGAGCCCCGAATGGTGTATAATTTTGGGACACAAGTTCAAGGCATAGTTTAGGACCTCTTGACATAGTAAATTCTAAAAATATTTGCACGAATCCCATGATTCTCATTTGACTCTAAAATTGGCCCGTCTCCATTTTGGGTGATTTTAATGTCTCAATGACTGTATTGATGTTGTGATCCTATTCTTGATAGCGTAGCAACATTCAGAGGCTGTTTGGAAGGAAAAATCTCCGACCTTGTGATTTAGAGCGTGCGTTGTCGGCCTACATGTAGGCTATGACTTATATTCTAAGTAGATTGAGCACGAATGTGTGAAATCATGATTATTAGTGTGAATTGGGGCGGGTACCTAGTTATTCCTGTTTTTCTTCTTAGAAACCATAATTTAGAATTAATTACAACAGTTTCGAGGGTAGTAGAATATTAGTTGGGGATTGGGTGTGTGTGCAACATGCTATGTGATTTACTTGTTTTACTACGTGTTTCTTGAAGCATGTTTGGCCTTAGCCTTGGATAGGCTAGTGTTTCCTTAGACTTATGAACATTGTGACTTTGGTATGTCTCCAACATCATTTAGACAGACTAGGTCCTTGTAGACTGGAATAGCAGACTTGGGTCTGATAGTATGAGCCTTGGTTTAGGCATTTACCCTTCTGTCTTCTCTCCCTACTTCAGCAACTCCGATGCGTTATCAGAGGTTATGTGCTTTCTCGGGATTGGAGTACTTCAGACATGGAGGCTTTGGTGATATCTTTGAGAATGGATGTCGATTCACGGTGTCTTAGAGTCTACTTAAGATCCTCTTCAAAGTCATTACGCCCCAGTTCACTCTTGCTAGCTGGGAAGCTTATGCCCCTCGGAGTGGACTGGCTTGCTAGGCGACCTTGATATCTGAAATCCGTTTTAGAATCGACTTGCCACCGGGTCAGTCTTACTAGCTGAGCAACTTTTTCACTTGGGAGTGGACTGTTTGGCTGGGTGGCTTGGGTTGGTTGTCACTCTTGCTAGTTGGGTTGGGAGTTGAATGGTTCTTGGTAATTTGGGTTTGGAGCCCAATTAATGTTATTTGATTTGGACTGGGTTATTCTTCTTTCTTCGAGACTTAGCTATTATGTGTACCTGTTGGGCTTATGGGGTCCGTTCGGGTTTTATTTAAACTTGGTACTAGTGTACTTTCGAGGCTTATGGGGGTCTAGTTGGGTTTAGTTTAGCTGTACTTAGATCTACTTTCGGTATGCTCGTGTGCCTTCTTTTCTTATTAGCTTTGACCTCTTCTTGTGTGTAGATTCTATCTTATCAGATTGTTTTTACCTTTCTTGCTCGGTCGGCCTATGATGCCTATTGAGTACCTTTTTTCAGTACTTATGCTACACTCTGCATATTTTCATGATGCAGGTCCTAGTACAAGCTACCGGTGGTGATAGTTCGTGCCGTCTTTTGCAGCTTGTGTATATCAGTGGCAGGGTGAGCACTTGACGTCCTGGATCATCCTATTTCCTTCTGTATATATATGTTAGCTTGTCTTTTTCCTTTGAGATGGTTTATTGTGGTCCACTTTTGGGACTTGCATTTATCTTGTTAGACAGCTCTGTACTCATGACTTGCAGGTTCTGGGAGGGTATCTATTGTATATAGTCCTTGGTTTGCTTTCCATATATGCCTTTTCTTATTGTTAGTATTATTTTCTGTTTAGTTCTACCCTTATACTCACTACTTGTCATTTTAGGTTTGGGTCGGCTTACCTAATGGTGGATTTAATAAACGCCATCATGAATCGAGTAGTAGGGTCCTGACAGGAAGATTTCTCCGTTGTTGGATGCTCATTTGAAAAATGTTTGAATCATTTGGAGAATTTCTTGCAGCGATTTGTTGAAGCAAATTTTGTCCTCGATTGGGAAAAGTGTCATTTCATGGCAAAAGAAGGGATAGTCCTTGGGCACAAGATCTCTAAAAAATTGATCAAGGTAGACCAAGACATGATCGATGTTATTGCCAAGTTGCCTCCCCCGATTTCGGAGAAAGGTGTAAGGATCTTCCTAGGCTATGTAAGCTTCTACCGGCGATTCATTTCTCTAAGGTTGACTTTCCATTTTGTAAGTTTCTTGAAAAGAAAAGTGTATTTGATTTTGATGCGAGTTGTAAGAAAGCATTTGTGAGCTTGAAAGTAAAGCTTGTGTCAGCCCTATCATAATTGCACCCGGTTGGAGTCTTTCATTTGAAATGATGTGTGATGCAAGTGGAGTAGAGCTTGGCTCTGTTCTTGGGTGGCATAATTTAACGCCCGTTAGCTCGTTTCGTATACGTGACCTAGTTCTTTCATAAAAGAACCAGCCTATAAATTTTAAATGAGAATTTTTTAACTAAGGTAAGCAAATTTTCAAGTGAACTTTATTCCTTGCCAACATTAATGTATTGCATGGATATAGTGATAATACTATTAGTATTAAATTGTGGGTAGGAGCGGACATGGTTGGTTGCTGCACTGTAGCGCCGTTATTGTTATGATTATTACTAACATGATGAGTGACGCATCGGGCCAAATTTAGGCCAATACTGGATAGTTAATGGTTGGAAACATTAGGTATAGTTAGTGTTGCAAATTGTTCCATAGCGAGAATTAGGTTAACAAATAGTGAATTTCTCCTTTAAATTTATTTTAGTTATCGCATTATGATTCAAGTTTTCATATATTGAGATAAGTAATTAAATATTATGTGTATTGTATTATATGAATATTATTAGATTATGATATTTGGAGGAATTACGACTTAACCCTACGTTTTAAATTTGAGAAATACGAGACTTGATATATTAATTAGCATCAAGATTAGGAACTTGATTATAGATTCATGCTCTATGATTTTTAGGTAATTTTTTGAGTCTAGGTTAGATATATAGTAATATAGATGTCTACGGACTCGTTTACTTATGAATATTGTATATTTGATAGAGTGAAAACATTCTGAGGCATCGAGGAAAGGAAAAGCATTGGGGAATTAGCTTGCCTGACTTGAGTTCTTCAGTGGAGGTAGGTTATAGTCTATTCAATGTGTTAGATAGACTCTTAATAGTGATTTATAGTCACTGAGTTTTATTGTGAAATTTTTTATGTACTTGGTTGTTGTGGTTTGGATGATTCATGTGTTGTTGTGATTGGTCTGTAATCCCAAGACTGCAAAATTCATAATCTTGAACTTGTTCTATTAAAGTTATGCCTTGAATAAACAAGGCTTGGTTAAATATTATTAATGAAGTAGAAAGTGATGAAAATAATGATGAATTAACTATGTTATGGGATCAGGTGCCATGAGCTAACACGATATATTGGGATCAGGTGCCACGAGCCGACACGATATATTGGGATTGGGTGCCACGAGCCGGCACGATATTATTGGATCGGGTGTCACATTCTAACATGATATTATTTAATTGGGTGTCACGTTCCGACATGGTAATATTAAGAGAAAACATATTAAAATAACTTAATGTACTCAATCTCAAAGAATACATTTTCAAAAAGAGCGTGTTGTGGAGGCTTGAGTCCTCATGTGTGGTTTTGATATTGTGACTGATTACATACTTTCTTCAGTGTTGTTGTAACTTGTTCATATTGTTTGTTGCTTGCCACCTGCTAAGTACTATAGTTGGTGTTATACTATTACTTATTTCATATTGATTTCTATTTTAAGTCGGCCGATGATATCTACTCAGTGCATGTTGCCCTGTACTGATCCCTACTTGTATTTTCTTCGTTTTCTTTTGTGGAGTGTAGCGAGTGTACCAGCGACTTCGAATCACCCTCAGCTCTAGAAGGTCTCCCGTACATTAGGTTCCAGGGTGAGCTATTCATTCTAGCTTGTGTTGGATTCTCTCGATCATGGCATGGTATCCTTAGTTTACGGACACAACTATTTATTTGTTTATTTAGTGTCTTTAATACTCTGACTTAATATTTGGGGTTTAGATTGATGTGATGACTTTCATGTTTTTGAGATAATATGTAAGACTCTAGTGGATTTTGTTTCTCATATTAATAAGTTTTCAGCTTCCGCACAATGGTTGTACTTTGTAAGTTTAATAATTAACATAAGTTGGGGTTTGGATTTGTTGGTTTGCCCAACTAAGAGGTTAAGTGTGGGTGCCACTCATGACTCGTTTTGGGTCGTGACAAGACTTTGTATCAGATCCTTAGGTTTGATGATCGCATCACACAAGGACAGGTCTAGTAGAGTCTTGCGGAACGGTATGGGGACCTCTTTACTTTTCTTCAAGAGGCTATAGGACTGTAGGAAAACTCACTCCCTTCTTTCATTCGTGCTATTACTTGAATCCAATTGGTATCTAGGTGATACAAATTGGTATCTGAACTTCTTCCCTCTATTTCGCATATGGTCAGAACTAGAGCAATAGAAGTGACAATACCAACACGAGAAAGAGAGGATGCGTCCTAGGAAATAGGCATGTTTCTCTGATAGACTACATGGCCTTTAATGACTAGTGACAAACATAATCTCTTTATTAAGTTCTTAAAGTTGAAACCCTTGGTCTTCAAGAGTATTGAATCTGAAGATGCCTATGATTTCCTTGTTGATTGTCATGAGCTGCTTCATAAGATGGATATTGTGGAGTGATTTGGTTTTGAGTTTATGACATATCGTTTCTAGAGAGACACCAAAATATGGTGGTGGTCTCATGTTGTGTACCGACCAACAAAGGCACTACATACGACTTGGGCAGCATTTACTATCTTCTTCATGGAAAAGTATATACCCTGGACTTTGAGGTATAGAAGGAGAGATGAGTTCCTAAATATAGAGCAATGAAAGATATATATTGCAGTTTATGAGGCAAAATTTCATGCTTTATTAAGATATGTGACTAGCTTTGCTTCAGTCCGGAAGAGCGGATTCACTACTTTGTGAAAGAATCGAGGTTAGATTTGCAAATTCAAGCTTTATAGGTGGCTGCTTCACCAAAATCTTTTCAGGAAGTAGTTATTTTTGTGATGGAGGTAGAGGGGGTGAAGCCAGATGACTCGTAAGGGATGGCTAGATAATGAATACCATTACTTTGTGAAAATACAGTTAGTAAAGTTGTCATAACATGTATGGATTGCTTAGCGAATGATGAAATTATGTTGCGCTACTTGAGGTCGGAATGATTACTACGATTTCATAGATTGACTCTATATCAAAGAGGGTCATGATACGACTACTACTACAGTATTGATGCTTACTTTGTTAGAGTTATGAAGTGTGTTAGTTTTGTCATCGACTTGATCTAAGAAAGAATGAAAATCGCTTGGGCTAGAGACAAAACATATTTGATAATGTTTTGTAACTTTTCAATGGGTAAAAATGTGTGGGCTATTTGGGTAAAATCTTCTCGATAGGTATGATGTGTTCTTGTGATGGATCTAACGGACTTTCACAGTGTGGTACTAGTGTTATGTGGAAACGAATACGTCGATTATAAAGTGTGAATACTAACTAGTTAAGGAGTTATCAGTTGTATGACATGTTCATATAATGAGATTCAGTGTTGCATTCACATTTGAGAAACCAACTAGTTTGTTACTACGGACGCCTGGGTTAAGCATTGTTTTTAAGGAAGATTTTAGTGGTGTATCTTTTGTGTAGTATTAATGCATTTAGGTTGTGAAGTCTATCTTGATGATTCTAAATGTGGACTGGTTATTTTATCTTAAGCTCTAAAGGAGTGGATTGATACCGAGATGACAAACTTTTGGGTAAAGAAAGTCCAGTGAGTAAAATTGGGTGAAGGCAATTGAAGATTTTAGTAAGAAAGTGCATATAAAATTGGGTTAGTCCTTTGGATTTGATTGTTATAACTGAGTTTGAAGTTTTATGTCGATGAAAAGGTTGACTTTGTGGTGATGGAAAGGGCTAATTGAGCATGATGGAAATATGAGTTCATGATGGATTGTGATTGGGATGCAGTTATATAGTAAAGATTGTTGGCTAAATGAATTTTGTATGATAATAACAACGTGCGAGTATCTAAGGTTGTGGTTTTCTACTATTTTGTGAGTAACGCGATTGTATTGAAAGTTTTAGGAGATGTTGGGAACCGCTCGAATAGAATTTAAAAGAGCTAGATTTATAATGAGAGAAAATAATTAGTGGGATGTAGTGTAGCCTTCAGAAAGAGGTGAGAGCAAGAATATTTCCGCTGATTGCAAGGGCTAAAGAGGTATCTTCAGAGGGATTGAGAATTGGGTTTAGAGACACGTGATTTCATCTATTCTCCTCTGGTTATGGTAATAGCATCACGGGTTCATCAGATTTGTTAAAATCTACTGGATAAGACTTGAGAAATAAGTGTACAAACGTTCAGCTCGAGGATGATGATAAGTTCTTTTGTGGTTTTGAGTCTGATAATGAGTACGGTTTGATTTTTAGCGAAGGATATGGTAAGGTCGATGGAGAGGCAATCAATTATAATCTAAGATACATGAATTCATAAAAATCTTCAAGGTATGAGCTAATGATGATAGATAAGTTGATTGGGTTTCATAGTTTGATTCATAATTCAAATTTTTCATTGTAAGTCTACATTCGTGGTTGTATGTTTTGTCAAGGTATGGATTTGTAAGGTAAGAAATGATTGATTGCATCGGGTATGGAGCAGTTGGAAGGACTTATGCATAGTTTGGGTCGTAAAGATTGTTACTTTTTATTGTTAAAGGACCTAATGAAGGGTTTCACCTAAAAGTGTTGGTGTTAAGTAAGGTAAATGGCCGGAGTGGTTATGATGGTTGTTAGTATTGACAATATGGGTTTCAGTAGAATAATGTGAAGAGTATGTGGAGTATGATAAATAGAGTATAAGTACGATCGTAAAGGGGACAAGACCGGTAGATTGTGGGTAGCTAAAAATCAAAGAAATGGAGTCAACTGGATGGAAACATTTTATATGGGATCTTTAGAGGAAACATTTATTTTAATTCAACCTTGGTTCCATGCATTCTTATGTGACCACCTATTTCGTTATGTACATGGTTTGGAGTATGATTCACTAGCTTTGCCCAAGCGTATTTTCACTTTTGTTGGTGGATCCCTAGTTGTGGATTAGTTGTACAGATCCTGTGATGTCCTCTTTGCTGGGTAAGATGTTTGGGAACACTTAGTTATCTCAGATGACATATTTGGTGTTGTCTTGGAGCTGTCAAAGTATTCTAGTGGTTCTACATGTACCACCCTATGTATGAGAATTTAGAGAAGAGCTACAATGGGTATTTACAGTTTTTTGACAATCTTAATAACCATCTAGTCATCAAGGTCATGTTCTAATTATGTGTGGCTAAATATGGGGACCATTTGGTCTATTTCTACCGTTCTTAAGGGTTATCTACAATCACAACTACTAATCCAGCATTTCAACAGTGTTGTTAGAGGTTTTGTATGCTTGGGTGTATCCCTCGATGGGTGGTTACTCGATTATTTCTTTCTTTGGGTTAGATAAGTTTGATTCTCCCTCTATGAGTACCTAATGTCTAAAGATCAATTTTTATAATTTAAGATCGTGGAAAATTTATGTTGTGAGAAGCAAATATTGATAAAATCTATAATGGTTTGTGCATTATGAGTGTGTGGTGATTGAGTCAGGTTCACTTCTTGTTATATCCAGTATTGATTCAGGATTTTAACATGGCTATGTGAGAAAAGATTCATCTTGATGGTTGTGTCAAGGTCCTTGAGAACATATTGTGGACGTGTGTATGATTAACTTTGGTGGTTATTGAGAATAGTTTTTGTTGTTAGTTGAATTTACATACAACAAAAGTTATCATTCGAGTATTGAGATGGCCCCATTTGAGCCATTATATGGGATGAGATGTAGGTCTTCATTGGTTGGTTTGATGCATTTGAGGTGAGACCGTAGGGTACTGATCTTTTCAGGGAATCGTTAGAGAAGGTGAAATTCATCCAGGAGAAGCTTTTATCAGCTTAAAGCAGGTAGAAGGAGTATGCTGACTGGAAGGTTAGGGACTTGGAATTTATGGAGAGAGAGCAAGTATTACTGAAGGTTTTACCCATGAAGGGTGTTATGAGGTTTGGTAGGCAAGGTAAGCTTAGTCCGAGGTATATTGGGCCGTTTGAAGTTCTCAAGCATATGGGAGAGGTGGCTTATGAATTTGCTTTGCCTCTAGGGCTATTAGGACTGCATCAGGTGTTTTATGTGTTTATGTTGATTAGATACCATGGTGATAGAAACTATATTATTTATAGGGATTCGGTTCTACTTGATGAGAATTTATCTTATGAGAAGGAACCTGTAGCTATTCTAGATAGGGACGTCCGCAAGTTGAGGTCAAAGGAGATTGTATATGTAAAGGTCTAGCGGAAGAATCATCTAGTTGAGGAGTCTACTTGGGAAACTGAGGCTAATATGCACGAAAGATATCCACATCTATTTGTCGAGTCAAGTACCCTTTCATACCCTCGCCTTTCTTTTAACCGTTCGGGACGAATAGTGGGTAAATTTGTATCTAATGTAATGACATGTTAGGTCATTTTGATACAAGACCTATTTCATTCATAAAAGAACCTTCCTGTAAATTTTAAATGAGAATTTTTGGACTATTTATTTAACAACGGTTATTTAATTGATGGGCAATTTTAAATAATTAATTTCACTTGTGGTTAATGGGCTAAGTTGATAATTTATTTAATACCTTATGTCATTTGGCCCATGTGTAAAAACTAAATTGAAGGTAAAAGGGATTATTATTCTTTTTAATTTTAAATCAAACAAATTGTGGCTCAAACCCTCAAAGGAGAGAGTGACAAGAACAGCCTCAGGTAAGAAAATTTTCAAGTGAACTTTATTCCTTGCAAACGTTGATGAATTCATGGATATAGTGATAATACTATTAGTATTAAATTGTGGGTAGAAGAGGATGAAATTATAAACTTAATTGACAAGGTTTTTTGCTACACTGTAGCGCCGTTATTGTTATGATTATTACTAACTTGATGAGTGGCATCGAGGGCTTAATTTAGGCCAATAGTGGATAGTTAATGGTTGGAAACATTAGGTATAGTTAGTGTTGGAAATTGTTCCATAGCGAGAATAAGGTTCACAAACACTGAATTTCGCCTTTTAATTTATTTTAGTTATCACATTATGATTCAAGTTTTGATATATTGAGATAAGTAATTAAATATAACGTGTATTGTATTCTATGAATATTATTAGATTATGTTATTTGAAGGAATTATGACTTCACCCTAGGCTTGAAATTTGAGTAATACGAGACTAGATATATTAATTGGCATCAAGATTAGGAACTTGATTACAGATTTGTGCTCTATGATTTTTAGGTAAATGTTTTAGTCTAGGTTGGATATATAGTAATATGGGTGTCTACAGACTCGTTTGCTAATGAATATTCTATACTTGATAGAGTGGAGACATTCTGAGGCATCGAGGAAAGGAAAATTATTGGGAAATTAGCTTTCTTGACTTCAGTTCTTCAGTGGAGGTAGGTTATGTTTTATTCTATGTGTTAGATAGACTCTTAATAGTGATTGATAGTCATTGAGTGATATTGTGAAATTTTTTATGTACTTGGTTGTTGTGGTTTGGATGATTCATGTGTTGTTGTGATTGGTCTGTAATCCCAAGACCGCAAAATCCATAATTTTGAACTTGTTCTATTAAAGTGATGCCTTGAATGAAGATGGCTTGGTGAAATATTGTTAATGAAGTAGAAAGTGATGAAAATAATGATGAATTAACTATGTTGTGGGATCGGGTGCCACGAGCTGGCACGATATATTGCGATCGGGTGCCACGAGCCATCACAATAATATTAGATTGGGTGTAACGTTCCAGGATGATATTATTTGATCGGGTGTCACGTTCTAACACGTTAACATTAAGAGAAAACATATTAAAATAAATTAATGTATTCAATCTTAAAGAATACATTTTCCAAAAGAGTGTGGTGGGGAGGCCTGAGTCCTCATGTGTGTTTTAGATATTGTGACTGATTACGTACTTGCTTCAGTGTTGTTGTCACTTGTTCATGTTGTTTGTTGCTTTCCACATACTAAGTACTATAGTTGGTTTTATACTATTACTTATTGCATATTGATTTCTGTTTTGAGTCGGTTGATGATATCTACTCAGTACATGTTTCCTTGTACTGATCCCTACTTGTATATTCTTCAGTTTCTTTTGTGGAGTGCAGCGAGTGTACTAGTGACTTCGACTTGCTCTCAGCTCAAGCCGGTCTCTAGTACATTAGATTCCAGGGGGAGATATTTATTCTAGTCCGTGTTGGATACTCTCGATCATGGCATGATGTCCTTAGTTTCTGGACACAGCTATTTATGTGTTTATTCTAGTGTCTTTTATACTCTTAGACTTAGTATTTGGGGATTAGATGTCCTTGATGTGATGACTTTCAAGTTTTTGAGATAATATGTTAGACTCTAGTGGATTTTTTTCTCATATTAATAAGTTTTGAGCTTCCGTATTATGGTTGTATTTCATAAGTTGAATAATTAATATAAGTTGGGGTTCGAATTCGTTGGTTCGCCCACCTAGGAGGTTAAGTGTGGGTGCTACTCATGACACATTTTGGGTTGTGACACGTAAGGATAAAAATTTCTCCCCATTTACTAAGCTAGGAAGACGTTAAATTGTCCGCAGAAAAATTACACAGTGACGGAGCAAGAATTGCTCGCCATTATGTATGGCTTTGAGAAATTCAGAGTGTATTTGTTGGGTACCAAAGTTACAGTGCACACTGATCATGTAGCCCTTAGGTAATTGATAGCAAAGAAGTAAGCTAAACGTAGATTGATTCGATGGGTACTTTTTTAGGAGCTTGACTTTGTATTCAGGGATAGGAAAGGTTGTGAAAATCATGTGGCGGATCATTTATCAAGGTTGGAGCAAAGTACAACTTTGGTGGAAAAACTAGACATCAATGATGCTTTTACCTATGAACTAGTGATGAGGACTTCTCAAACCTCAATGCCATGGTATGCCGACTATGCAAATTTTATTGTGTAAGAACTGATGCCCGAAGGATTGAACAACTATCAAAAGAATAAGTTCCCATTTGATGTTAAAAAGTATAATTGGGATGAACCCTATCTCTTTAGGGAGTGTGTTAATCACATTTTCAGACGTTGCGTTCCTGAAGTTGAAGCGAGAGAGATCGTCTTGCCATGCATCAACCATAGGTGGACATCATGGGGGTATCCGAACCACCTCAAAGTTGTTTCAATGCGGTTATTATCGGCCTACACTATATCGGGATGCTCATGCTTTTTGCAAGATTTGTGTACAATGCCAAATGCAAGGAAGTATCCAAGGAGGCATGAGTTGCCTCTTTCACAAATTCTTGAAGCTGAACTATTTGATGTGTGGGGAATTGACTTTATAGGACCATTTCCTAGATCTTTTAGGAAAAAATACATCCTAGTGGTTGTTGATTATGTATCAAAATGGGTAGAAGTCGTGGCTTTACCTAACAATGAAGTGAGATGTGTCACAAAGTTCCTAAAGAAGTACATTTGAACAAGGTTTGCAAACCCACAAACTATTATAAGTAATGACGGTTCCCATATCTGAAATCGTCAATTTGAAACACATTTGTCTAAATATGGGGTAAAGCACAAGGTTATTGAAGCCACCCAGCTAGAAAGAGTGACCCAGGGGCGTGTCGACGATGAAGAGGATGTCAATATATCAAGGCTGCCCAGCCAGCCAATCCACTTCTAGGGGCATAAGCCGCCCAGCTACTAAGAGTGACCCGGGGGCGTGTCAACTCCAAAAAGGATCTCAAGTCAATACCAAGACACCGCAGAGCGACGTCCTCTCATAAGGAAATCCCCAAAAGTCTCCTTGCCCAAACCACTCCGGTAACGCGTTGAAGCTGCGAAAATAAGGGGAGAGAGAGTATAAGAATAGTCAAACCACGACAACGCCAAAATTAAGTATCATACTATCATACTCAAGTCGGCTATTCCATTATAAAGGGATCTTATCCGTCCGAATCAACGTCGGAGAAGAAACACAACTAACATGCCAAAAAGATCACAAGTCTAAGGCAACACTAGCCTTACCATAGACTAAGGCCACACATGCTCCAATAAAACAATTAACAACAACAAATCAATTCAAAAAACCATGGAGTAACACACAATCCTCGTATACCATGGTTCTACTCTCGAAATAATGTCGATCAACCCTAAAACATGGTATCTAGGAAAAGAAATAAGAGAAACTAGGTACCCTCCCCCAATTCATTCTAATCAACCAGAATTTACGCTTTTAAGATCAATCTAATAGAAAGGAAGTCGTAGCCTACTTTGGGGCTGAATGTGCATGATCCAAATCACAAAGCCGGAGCTTTTCTGCAAAGCCATCAAAAATAGGATCACAACGTCAATACGGTCGTTTCAACAAAAAAAAAATAGAAACAAGCCAATTTCTGAGTCAAAAAAGAATCATGGGACCCGCATTAAAATTTCTTGAATTGACATCGTCAAAGGGTCCTAAAAAGTTCCCCAAACTTGTGTTCCAAAGCGGAATACAATCCGGGGCTTGGAACAGCCAAGACAAGCAACATACAATTTAATCACAATTAAAGATTAAAAATAGGCCTGAAAGACAAGAATTTACAGCAAACAAGAAAGCCCCAACAACTTCTGATCACCCACACATGAAGCCTTGACAATTTTTGATGCACAGGACTTTGAATTACCAAATTGTTGACTAAAGTAAAACTTAGGCCTAAACGTGAAAATTAAAATGCCTAATTGCACAGAGGCGCACTGGAAACCTTGAGAGTTGTGTTGACCACGTGACTAGCATAAAATGACCCTTCTAGAGTTGATGAAATCGTCAAAATTGGATTCTAAGGTTATGTTTATGAACTTTTAATAAAAATGACCATTTAAGGTTCAAAAGCTCCAAAACATAGAAATTTACATAAAAACAAACGAATAACTAGGTGACCATACTGTCAGTCCCAACCAGTCATTAATTACTTGGGTTTGCTATAGGAGCGCTCTAAATGATGAAAAGAAGGCATAGACACAAAAATGACCAGAAAGATAATTAAAAGAATTCTCATCCTCTTCTGTCTCAGGAGAAAAATTTAAATCAAACTTGAGATGATCGCTCATAATAGCACTTGTTGTTTCTTTTTTTAAGTTTCTACACCTGCAACTTCATTGTCAATTTCGGCTCCTCCGTTTGTTTATCTGAAGGTATTTCTAAGCCAGGATGCATAATCTTAAACATTAGTATTCACATTTATTCTTACATGTTAGGTGCTTGTAATTCTTTTTGGAGATCCTCAAATTCCTCAAAGACATTCGATTTTCCCTCAACAGAATCATGTTGACAATCTTCTAGTTTCATTTTAAAAAATTTATCAATTATTTCTTCTATACTTGTGGAACCATAGAAAAATGGTTTTCCAGTTGGTGGAAAGAGCATAACATAAACATCTGATCCAATTCAAGTTGCATGTTTATCTGCTTGTGGAATACTTTATTTTATTCTTTTTAAGAAACTAACTGTGTGTGCTTACATAGACTCTACTAACTTTATTTTAGTGTTTTGCTTATCCATTTTTGTCATGTTTTCCATTGCAAAAGTAAATAATTAAAGGAGAAAATAAGATATTGTTATTTTGAATAAGTCGGAGCAATTCTAAAAATAATCTTATTTTGTTATTTAATTATTTGCTTTGGTAAAAGAAAACAAGACAAGAAAGGGTAAGCAAAATAATGAAATAAAGTTGATTAAGTTTGAGAAAGCATGCAGTATTAGTTTCTCTGGAGGAAAAATACATTATTCCATAATGCATATAAGGTTGCAACTCGGCCAGAGAAAATGTTGGGGTTATGCTCTTTTCACCGAGTGGAAAACCATGTTCCTATGGTTTCACAAGTATAGAAAAAATAGTCAAATTTTTTTTCAAAGTTAAAGTAGAAGATCGTTAACGTTGTTATGCTTAGGGAAATTCAAATGGCTTTGAGGCATTAGAAGATCTCCGTAAAGAACTACAAACATTGGAAGAGATAGAAAAAAGCGACTACTAATAGATAAGATTATACACCCTGGCTCAAAAATACCTCTAAATAAACACATTGCATGAAAAATAATGTTAGCATAACTAATGAAAATATTATTAATACATTCTATTCATCATTATTCTTGTACACCCTATCAACTTATCCCTTATATTTTGGTTTGTAGGTTCCTTTTTTGTATAACTCTTATATACACCAAGTTTGCCTTTATTTTATTAATGAAACTCTTTGCTTGATTAAAAACTAAAAAATAATAAAAATAAATAATAGCAAGAGTTGGGTGGATTGTATTATGACCCATTGTTTATCATATTTTTATCTAACCCATCTTAATCCCATAAATTTTTATGTTGGATTTGACAATGACTCATTTATTGATTCAATCCATTTTGATCAGCCAAATTCAGTCTAAATTGACAATTTGTCAACTTGGCTAACCAGTAGTTTCATACACTTTCACCCTCAACGTCCACTATGGTTGAGATATTTTATGTGGAAATTTTAATGCATGGATTGTTTATGTGGTATATTAATAATGAATGGATTGTTATTCGGTGATTAAAATTTAGAGTTTTTTATACATTAATTAACTAATTACTTTGAAAGAATATTTTTATCTTTAAATAGTACTATCTACATTGCTAATGCATATATTTTTATTCCACATTCTAATCAACATAAAATAAGAATACTTACTAATATATATTTTATGACCTCATATTACAAAAGATTCAACCATTTCACTGAGAGTTAGCTTTGGTGTAAAATGCCAATGCACCAGTCTCTGTAGAGTTGGAATAATGAAAGAACACTAATGAGTGCACAGGGTTCTCTTTGATCCATCACTTTCACATTGTTCACTAGTTCAGTAAAATGCTTCAATTGATTTACTAATCTAGACAGCACGAAACATCATTAAATATTTAAGATGAAACAAGCAAAAAAGTAGACTTAATTACATAAGAACTCCATAACCTTCTATTTTGTTGTCTAAAATATCATATAAATTAACCACATGTGACTTAATAACAAACGAAATAATTGACTATATTAGAACACTTGATCACTGGTAAAGTCTTCCCCAAGCTTAGCTCTAATTTTGAAGAACTCTAATTATCAAATCCATAATAATTATAAGTTCAAAACTCTTATCCTCTTTTGTCTCAGAGGAAAAATTTAAATCAAACTTGAGATGCTTGGTCATAATAGCACTTCTTGTTACTTTTTAAAGTTTCTCCTCCTGAAACTTCATTGTCAACTCTTGCTCCTCTGTGTGTTTATCTGGAGGTATTATTGAGCCAGTATGCATAATCTTAAACATTAGTATTCGCTTTTATTCTTACTCATTCGTTGCTTGTAATTCTTTACGACGATCTTCAAATGCCTCTACGAGATTTGATTTGCCCTTAGCATAATCACGTTAGAAATCCTCTAGTTTCATTTTGAAAAAAATATCAATTATTACTTCTATACTTGTGAAACCATAGGAAAATGGTTGTCCACTTGGTGAAAAGAGCATAACACCAACATTCACTCTGGTTCGAGTTATAGTCTTATTTGCTTGTGGAATACTGAATTTTATTCTTTTTGAGAAACTAACAGTGCGTGCTTACTTAGACTCTATCAACTTTATTTCAGATATTTGCTTATCTCTTTTTTTCTTCTTCATGTTTTCTATTGCAAAAACAAATATTTAAAGTAGAAAATAATTTTTTGTTGAGTAAGTTGAGCAATTCTCAAAAAAATATCTTATTTTCTTCTTTAATTGTTTGTTTTTGCAATAGAAAACAGGACTAGAAAGGGTAAACAAAAGATTGAAATAAAGTTGATTAATTCTAAGAAAGCACACATTGTTAGTTTTCGGAAAAAATACCTTGTTCCATAATGCAATTAAGCTTGCAACTCGGCCAGAGCGGATGTTGGTGTTATGCTCTTTTCACCAAGTGGAAAGTTAAGTTCATATGGTTTAACAAGTATAGAAAAAATAATCAAAAAAAAATGCAAAGTGAAAGTAGATGATCGCCAACATGATTATGCTTAGAGAAAATCAAATGTGTTTGAGGCATTGGAAGATCTCTTTAAAGAATTACAAAATTTGGATGAGCAAGAAAAAAAGGGAATACTAATGTATAAGATTATATACCATGTCTTATAAATACCTCCAGATGAATACATTCAGGAGCAGAAGGTTGCAATTAAGTTGCAGGTGGAGATAGTTAAACAAGATATAAGAAGTATTATTTTTGCCGAGCGTCTCAAGTTTGACTTAAATTTCATCTCTGAGCCAGAGAGGAGGAGAATTCTTGAACTTATAATTATTATGGATTTGGCAATCAGATTTCTTGAAATTGGAGCTATGTTTGGAGGTGACGTTGCCCATAATCAAATCTTCTAATATGATCAATTCTCATCTTTGTTATTAAGTTCGCTGTTGTTAGTCTTCACTCATCCATTCATATGAAGTTTTAGAGTACAAAATTGAAGGTTATGGAATTCTTTTGTTATTATGATAATTTTTTTGATTTTCATCTTTAGTCTTCAATGATACTTTGTTTTGTCTAAATCGGTAAGTCAGTTGAAATATAATTCCTTGGCACTAATGTCTTTTAGTTATGTCAACTTGCTTTTCTTGATGTCTTCTATTATAGCATGACTCCACATCTAAATAAATAAATAATTAGTGCAACGATATTAACTTTATACTACAATCGGCTCCAACTTAACTTCAATACAATGTTTATCAAACCAAAGTTTGACAATGACTGAAACCAAAATTTGGAAATACCGAATGCCCACTCCGAGTAAGGTCACTTCCACATTCTTGTGACCTCTTGCATCTCAAAATCATTTCTTTGGTTTTTCATGGAATTCATCTCTTTTTCGATTACCCATGCATGTTAAATCATTGATCACTTGTGCTTGTAAATCGAATAAAAAATGCAGTGGAATGCTTGCATATCTCCGTCCAAGTTAAATTTTTCTTGGTTCAAATTGTTAGTTTCACTTAGCTGTCTTTATTATTGATTGACAGGTGCATATGGAAATCTCCGTACTGTTAAATAGATTATAAGTTAATTTCTTAATTAGTGGTCCTTCATTGAGCAAAGTGATTTTAGAATTTACTAAAATGGTAAAAAAAAATATGTTTTATTTCAAATAAGTAAAAAGTACTCTTATTTTTAGAATACTCTTATAAAAAGTAAATTATCACTTTATTTATTTTTATTTTATTTTACAAAGGATCCACGATTCAACATGTCAACTATCAAACTAAGGGATACTCAAGATGTACTTCGTCAGCCAAAAAGAAGGCATAAGGGATAATTTTTTGTTATAAGTGATAATTAAGTTTTTTTTGATTAAAAAATTAATTCAATGGTCTTTTTTAAAATTTTTGTATGGTTGTACAACAGGAAAAAATCACTTGGAGTTTGATAACGCTCAACTACACCTCTTATAATTCAAGGAGTAGGTGGTCGCTAGCAAGTATAAACACAACGAAGAGCTGGGGTCGATCCCACGAGGAGTGTTCTAGAAATGAATTCTGCTACGAAGTACTATAGTGATCTAATCTTTTGTAGGTAAAATAAAGTGAAACGAAGCAAAATGTAAATCTTCAAATTTTAATTATCAATAATGAGAGGGTTTAGTAACCAACTATAACGCAACGATCAACATAGGGTTTCACCAATTAGAGATGGAACCTTAGGAGTGTGTGGGTGATCAATTATCAATTTCGCTGATGGGTAATTACCAATTACTATAAGTTGTTGAATCGTAATGGGTGGGGAAGATTAAGGCTATAATAGCTATTTTTCAATCAGCCATCATGCATCAAGTGAGTTCTTACGAACCTCAACAAGCGTAACATTACAAAACAATCTAATTCCTAAATTCATCCCACTTTTACAAGCTAGGGAGCAAAGACTACAGTCTAAACAATTATCAATTGCAAATTCCACTCTAATGCTTCTTTTGCAAGCAAACATAGAGATCTACGCTAAATCTGAATTTGCAACTTCAGACCATAATTTAAAACATGAATTTACAACTGAACCCATTTCAATTAAACATTAAATTAAGAAATTAGCAATACTCATAAGCTAATTAGACAATTGATCACATATTCACACCCCTAAGGAGTTGGGGTTTTAGCTACTCATAGCAAAAGAGAAGAAATCGTTACCAAAGAGATTCTCCATTGATGAACAAAGTCTTCAAAGATCGAATGCTACAAATTAGAATTACACCCAAAGTCTCAAGATGTAAGAACCACACAAGAATTGTTCCAAAAAAATATTCAAAGTAAAAGTTCTTTTTGCACTATCTTAACTAATCCGTTCTCCCTTTTCAAAAATTCAATTAATACTCTCTTAGAAATTTTACACATTTCAGCATGTGGGTCAAATTGATGAGGTAAGTCAAGTTCGGCGAACCATTTGGCGATTCGCCCAATTGTTCCTTCTCGCCCTCTTGAACTTTATTTCAGCACCATCTTGTTCTTTTACTTTGGGTGATCTAAGTTGAGCTCACCTTTCTGATTAGCGCGTCGCCGATATATTCCTGGGCTCGCCGAGTCGACATGCTTCCTTATACAGCTCGCTTGAAGTTTGCTCGAGCTGCAGGCTCACTCGGCGAGTCGCCGAGTGGCATTTTGCGAGCTCCAACCTCTTTTTCTTCAAGTTTTCTAGCTTTTTCACTTCTTTTTGCAACATGATGCCCTTGCCTTTTTCCCAAGCTTCCCTGACTGCACATAAAGAAATTAACATCAGTTCTAGGCATAAAATAGGCATCGAGGACACTAAATTAATGGAAGACAAGCCCTAAATGAGTCAAAATTACCGACTCATCAACACCCCCAACTTAAACTTTTGCTTATCCTCAAGTAAAACAAGAGATCATTCAGTTCAACAGGGATGTCTGCAAACAGTGCTTCTTGAGAATCTACATAAGAATGCACACAAGGTTCAATTCAAACTGCAAGGTTCAAATGTGTACTCAAAGTTTAAAACTTGGACTAGCCATTATCAATTAGAGTTCATGCACACAAATGCTCACTTTAAATGCAAATTCATGCTCGACAAAAGTATTTGAATGCCCTCACATCATGAACAATTCCACGCTTTCACAAAGCCAAGCATAGATCATCATTAAGGAATCGAAAACAACACTCACACTCCCAAATGAGAAAAACATGCACGACTTTACCCATAGGCTTGCCCATATTTTCCAACAAACATACACAAGGCTCACGAAGGATCAAAAAGGTCTTTCAAGAATTGTATTGAGGTTGAGGTTGAGGTTGAGGTTCAGGGTATGATCATTTTGGCTTAGTGACTCTACCTTCATGAAGCATGGTTCCAATTTCACTTCTTTTCCTTCTCCTTCATACTTTTCAAATTCCCAACTCATCTTTGGTCTATTCATAACACACAAGAGATTTTTGACATACCCTCTTCATATTTCCACAACAATGCACAAAGGCACAATTTTATTCGAATCTTTAATTTCTTTTCGTTTCTCTTTTTCTCTTTTTTTTCTTATATGGAGGGATTCCATCTTTTTCACACATATCTTTCCAAGGATTGAGTTCACAAACTTCTAGCTCAATTTTATATGGAGAGGTTCCATCTTTTTCACATATATCTTTCCAAGGATCGAGTTCACAAACTTCTAGCTCAAATTCATTCTTCATTCTTACCACACCCCCAACTTAGCCTTTTGACCTAAGTTGGCTATTCAACCAAACCAATGTTTCACGAAGGTTATAGGTGGGAAAGACATGGCAATTTCAATCAACCAGCTAAAATCATTGCATTCGTGTTTCAACCAATGAAAAGGATAGGCTCAAATGGTGCCAAGATGGGTTCAGACACTCACAAGGTGGTCACACAAAGGTATTGCAATTAGGTCCACTCTCAAAAATTCATTCCTAAGATCATTTTCTTAATTTACCAATGCTAATCAATTGGACCAACGGGGCAAGTTCTAGGTATCATCATACACACCTTTCAAGTAAAGCTCACCACACATGGAATCCAAACACAATTGTGGATCACAAATCTACGAGTCAAGCTTGCGTGCAACGGTCATTGCAAGACTCACTTTGACATTCAACTAGTCACAATGAGATGCTAAGAGTTCACACAGGACTATGCAACTTAAATTACCTCTTTGGACTCACACAAACATATCGTTCATCAAGAGCACTATTCAAGTCTTCAATATTGATTACAATAGACACTCAAATGTACAAAAGAACAGCCACCAATCATTCACATTGCCCATATTTATCAACAATCATAAATAGAGAGAGAGAAGTCGACATTCATTTCAAAGCAAAATAACAACATCAGTCAAAACATCAAAACAAAAAAAAGAACATACAATCGAAAAAGGCAGGCCTAAATTCCTTCACCCCACCAAAAAGAGTACACAATGTCCTCAATGCGAGATAGAATAAAAACATCAACAGAAATGCAGGAATGGAGTGTAAAAAATATCCCCCAGTCCAGCTAAGTTGGAGGTGCACTCCCTCGAGGTTTGGTTGCCTCAACTTAGGCATCAGTGCCCGACTCATCTGTAGCTATGGTTGTGGTATCACTCGAACCAACCATTGATTTATCTCGTAGAGAAGCCACAGTGGCAGCCCTCACCATGTCATCCTCCAGGTCCTCTAGGTCTACATACACATCTCGCTCTTGAGCCAACTCCTCCTCATTTGTCTCTGGGGTGTCAGCCTCCCTGGACTCATCAACAACAGTAGTGGATCCGATAGTAGTAGGTGGAGGGATCTCAGAACATTGTCATATCCCACAACGATGTGATATCCGTGGACTTCAACTCGTCCATATCCCGGTGTAACCCATTAATGTCAGCCCTCATGACTGTCAACTCTGTAGTACTACCCTTCTTCTTCTCATACTCCTCCACTTGAGTGGTGAGGGCATCCAAAGCCAAGCCGTGAGCAGTGATCACTCTGTGCTGATACTCTAAATACGCTCTAATAGAAGCAGGTGATGCAGCTATGGCACACTCAATCAAACTAGGAACAGTTGCCTCGACCCTCGATGCCCGCACATCAGCCGAATGGGCAAGGTGGCCCATCTTTATAATCATGGCATGTGTCAAAGATTGAGAGCCAGGAACTGGGGTAGGTGTAGGGATAGAGGAGGTGGCAGGTGTAGGTGCAGAAGTGGCAGAAGCATCGGGAGTAGGTATCCATGTCGGCTCAACTACGGGAGGGGGAGAACCGGTCTCCAAGCATCAACATCAATAACTGAGGACGTGTCCACCGGGGGTCTCCTCCTCCTCTCTGCCTCATCCTTTAAGTATTCTGCCTCAATCCACCGGATGTCGCAAGATGAGGTCGGGGTAACCTCAACATCCATCTTTGCCTTGAAAGGCACACCAGCCGACCGACAAAGCTCGGTAATCAAAATTGGGAAAGGTAGGGAAGTCTAGTTCTGCTTTGCCCTCATTAGTATCTCTTACTCAATGACCATACCCAAATTCAGCATTTGGCGATCCATAATACATCCCAGAAGTGCAGCTTTCGAGTGTCGAAGGATGGACTCATTCTGAGATGGCATGAGTGTGCTGCTGATGAATCCGAACCAGTATCTCACTGCAATGTTTATATCCTTCTTCTTGATAATAGCACCTGCCTCAATCCACGGAGGTGTCGCATAACTAAGCAAAGGGGTCAACCACCTCTTAAGATCATTCAAAGTCTTGCTCTTGATTTTATCGGCCAATGAATGCCTAACCCTGACTGTGCAGTTGAGTGCATCATTAATCTCCGTTTGACTGCACTTCACCTTCTTTCCCCGTACCATCACAAAGTCAACTGGTGCCTTGGATTGGGCCTGCTTCTTCCCTTTTTGGATCAATTCAGCATAAGAAGCATAAAACTCTCAGACCCAAGTTGGTACATATGTGTTCCGAGGCTTTGTGAAAATTTGGAATTTGTTGAAACATAACGTTTCCCACACTTTCGGATACTTATCCACCATACCGTCAGTGGACAACCTCTTTTCCTCGAGGATTGTTCTCAAACCCTCGTCTTTAAGTCTATTCATCAACCTCCGAGGATTTACCGGGGCCGGAGTTGGAATTGAAGTGAGAGTAGGATCCACTAGTGGCTCAGGTGGGGAAACAGGAGTAGAAGCCATCGCTAGAGGATCGTGAGCTGCCTTAGAGCGCTTCCATTTGATTAAATCTGCAATCGAGGCCCCGGACTCCTCAACCCCCTCACTCTAGGAGCTAGAGGATGTGAACTTAATGGAGCTATCATCACGCTCCGAAAGGGAACTCTCCACCACCTGTTTCTTTCCTTTCAACTTTGCATGTGATGTTTTTCACACTTCCCCCAATTGATTCAAAATCAACAAAATGATGAATTTGCCCTTAAGAATGGCATCACCCAATCCATCCTCGGGCAATTTCAAGTCACTTGATCAAAACTGGGGCTACTCAAACTTCACCCACCAACGATTCAAAAACCCACAATAAAAATTAACAACTACCCACAAAAAATAGGGACAAAAAGCACAAATATCGACATGCTAGAATTCGAATACCACAATTAAAGTAAAATCTAATAACTTTAGGCATACACACATCTAATCAACCAATTACCCACACAATATCAAGTTAAAACAATGAAAACGACATGAAAATTTTAAAACCAAGGGGTACCAAGCTCAAAGAAGACAATAATAGGCAAGCACGGCAACAGGGAGGGGAAACGAGTCCAATCACACTCCGAGATCAACAAGTATGATGCAAAAATGTAAAATGAAAGGCCAAAGTATGATGGTATGCAAAGGAGAGTCGAAAAGCTCAAACAAAATGAAGATTTGAATTTGAAAAGCTTAAAATCGTTCAGTTCGCACTCTGTTAGGCGATGGAACTAATGTCGCCGAACGGATCGGCGATGCACCTAATGGATTGCCACTCACCGAAATCGATAGAGAAGCAAGCCTTTCAAGGGGCAAAAGGACAATCCAGATCAGGCTCACCGAACTGCTCGGTGATACGCCGAGTTGACCTTCAGCTCGTCGAAACTTCTAGGAGGTCTATCCTTTATGGCTCTCAAAGGGCGATGCAGTTGGGAAATAATGGGGAAATTTAGGAGACTCGCCAAGTAGTCCAGCCCCCTTGCCTTTCCATATCTTGTTTGAAACATGACTCTAACATACAAAACCAATAAATATTATTCAAACAACTAAAAATAAAACTTGGGTTGCCTCCCAAGAAGTGCCTTATTTAACATCGTGGCATGACGTGGACATGCCTTCAAGCATCATCCAAATACACCACATCAATCAATATCACATTGGGGCGCTCTCCAAAATAAAGCTTAAGTCGTTGTCCATTCACCTTGAACATCGACCCATTCCCATTTTCAACTTCAATTGCCCCATATTCAAACACACGCTTCACCTTAAAGGAACCCGACCAGTTGGACTTGAGGTTTCCCGGAAAGAGTTTCAAACGAGAGTTATAGAGTAACACATAATCACCAACTCTAAACTCTCGATGAAAGATTTTGGCATCATGCCACTTTTTCATTTTCTCTTTATAAAGAACTGAACTGTCAAAAGCCCGAAGCCGAAACTCTTCCAAAGCATGGAGTTGGTCAACATGATTCTTGGATGCATCTTCCCAATTCAAGTTCATAGCCTTCAAGGCCCACAATGCTTTATGCTCAAGTTCTACCAGCAGATGGCAGGCTTTACCAAACACCAATTTATAAGGGGACATGCCGATCGGAGTCTTGAATACAGTTCTATATGCCTAAAGAGCATCATCTAACTTTTGGGACCAATCAGACCGATTTGCATTCACGGTTTTTGCCAAAATCCTTTTGATTTCTCAGTTTGACATTTCGACTTGCCCACTTGTTTGCGGTTGGTAAGGGGTGGCAACCTTATGCTTGACTCCATATTTGTTCAACAATGTTTGCAAACATTCGGTTGCAAAAATGAGAGCCCCATCACTAATAATCGCCTGCGGAGTACCAAACCTTGTGAAAGTGTATCGCTTGAGGAATGTACCACACTTCTTCCTTCGTTGTTAGGTAAGGCCACAGCCTCTACCCATTTAGAGACATAGTCAACGACCACTAACATATATTTGTTCCCATAAGAACTCACAAAAGGGCCCATGATGTCGATTCTCCATACGTCACACAACTCAACCTCTAAGATAGGAGTAAGAGGGAGCTCATGCCTTCGCGATACTCTTCCTTGCTTTTGACATTGAACACATTTTCTGACAAAGGATTTCACATCTTCATACAATGTTGGCCAATAATAACCACTTTGCAACATTTTAGCAGTTGTACGCACCCCATTGTGATGTCCACCAACCGGTGATGCATGGCAAGCATCAAGAATGGCATCTACCTCAACCTCCGGGATACATATTCTAATTATATGATCAGCACATTCCCAGAATAGATAAGGTTCATCCTAAAAATATTTCTTCACATAAAAAAGGATTTTGTTTCGTTGGTAAAATTTCTGCCCAACGGGAAGAATCCCACACATCACATAATTGGAAAAATCAGCATACCAAGGTGTGGTACCCGTTGACATTACCATCACTGACTCATCGGGGAAAGCTTCTTCAATATCTTTTTTACCGGAGACAACCATACTCATTTCAAGCCTTGATAAATGGTCACTCACTTGATTCTCACACCCTTTTCGATTTTTGAGTTCAAAGTCGAACTCTTGCAACAGTAGCACCCATCGAATCAATCTTGGTTTTGCCTCCTTTTTTGCCATCAAGTAATGTATATCTGCATGGTCGGTGTGTACCACCACCTTGGTTCCCAACAAGTAGGCTCGAAACTTTACAAAAGCATACACCAGAGCCAAAAACTCTTGTTCAGTGACGGTGTAGTTCTTTTGAGCTACATTCAATGTCTTGCTCTCATAATAGACCGGATGAAACAACTTGCGTTTTCGTTGGCCAACTACAACTCCAAAAGCCACACCACTAGCATCATACATTAGATCAAATGGGTTGCTCAAATCCAGAGAAACAATGATTGGAGCCGCTACTAACTTCTCTTTTAGACACACAAATGCATTCATACAAGCCTCATTAAACTCGAAAACACTTTCATTCTCAAGTAGCTTGCAAAGAGGATGAGCTATCTTAGAGAAGTCTTTTATGACCCTCCGGTAGAAACCCGCATGGCCTAAGAAGCTTCTAACACCATTAATCAAAATAGGAGGAGGCTACTTGCCGATAACTTCAATCTTAGCTTGATCCACTTGTATGCCTTCTCCTGAAATTTTTTGCCCCAACACAATACCTTCCTTGACCATGAAGTGACATTTTTCCCAATTGAGGACAAGATTTGTTTCAACACATCTTTGCAAGACTCTACCAAGGTGCTCAAGGCATGCTTCAAATGTATCCCCAACAATTGAGAAATCATCCATAAAGACTTCCATTGAGTCTTCCACCATCTCAGCAAAAATAGAGAGCATACACCTCTGAAACATTACCGGTGCATTACACAACCCAAAAGGCATTCTTTTAAAAGCAAATGTTCCATAGGGGCATGTGAAAGTAGTATTGTCTTGATCTTCCGGTGCTATAGAGATTTGATTATAACCGGAATAGCCATCCAAGAAACAGTACCATCCACGCCCTGCAAGTCTATTAAGCATTTGGTCCATAAAAGGCATTGGGAAATGATTTTTTTCGGTGCCCGCATTAAGTTTCCTATAGTCCATACATACAAGCCAATCGGTAACCGGTCACACTGGCACAAGTTCACCTTTTTCATTCGAGATCATGGTCATACCACCTTTCTTTGGGACGCATTGAACGGGGCTTACCCACTTGCTATCCTCAATAGGGTGAATAACTCCCGCTTCCAGCCACTTGATGATATCTTTCTTGACAACTTCTTGCATTGGAGGGTTCAACCTCCTTCGATGTTCAACACTTGGTTTACAAGTACTATCCAATTGAAACATGTGGGAGCAAATACCCGGAGGAATTCCCTCAATGTCGACAATCGTCAACCCTATAGCTTTGATAAACCTTTTTAACACACTGACAAGGGCCTGAGTTTTCCATTCAATCAAGTCCGCAGCAATAATCACGGGCAACGTGTTGTTAGCTCCCAAGAACACATAACGAAGGTGCAGAGGGTGTACCTTCAACTCAAGCATTGGTGGCTCTTCAATGGATGGTTTTGCAGGGGGACTTTCCCTATTCTTCAAATCGATATTAAGCTTCAAAGGGTTTTTAGAATAAGATCCTAAACACAATAGACCAGCCACCACCTCATCATAATCTTGAATATCTCCCGCATCGTAATTTAATAGGACGGCAACAAAAGATTTACCAACACATGAAATGTCACCCACACTGGCAACCGCTTCATCAATCACATCAATAGCCGATAACACGTGGAGATCACTCAGGTGCTTCATAGATTTGCATACACTGAAAGTGACTTCCTCATTATTTACTCGAAATTTCAAATCACCACTTTTTACATCAACAAGAGCTCTCCTGTTAGCCAAAAATGGCCTACCAAGAATAATAGGAACCTCGTCATCAATCTCACAATGAAGAATTACAAAATCAGCCAGAAATATAAACTTGTCCACCTTCACCAAAATATCATAGAGAATGCAAACAGGACGCTTGATAGGTCGATCAGCCTTAAGAAGACGCATAGTTGTTGACTTAGGCTTACCTAGCCCAAGTTGCTTGTAAATGGCATAGGACATCAAGTTGATACATGCCCCCAAATCTCACAAAGCTTTAGCAAATTGAATCATCCCGATAGTGCAAAGGATAGTAAATGCCCCCGGATCATCCTTGTTGACAACCATGCTTGACATAATAGCACTACAACTATGGGACACTTCAGCCGTCTCGAAATCCATACTTCGCTTCTTCGTGACTAACTCTTTCATAAACTTTGTATATCCCGGCATCTCTAAAAATGCCTCCACTAATGGGAGATTAATAGAGAGAGTTTTGAAGATGGAGAGGAACTTTTGGACCTTGGCATTGTCGTCCTTCTTCTTCAATCTTTGTGGAAATGGTGGAGTAATTGTAGGCAATGACTTTTGAGGTTTTGGGGGAAGAACAACCTCCACCTTTGACTTCGTAGCTTCACCGGCCATGCCATTATTTGGTGTATCGTCAACCTCATTTGAAATGTCATTGTTTGATTCTTCGGCAATTCCATCATCATCAAACACAACAGCTTTCCTTTTACTTGGACCAGCCTTATCATCACTTCCCACAATATTACTAGTACGGGATGAGATTGCCATGCATTGAGCTTTTTCGTTCTTTGAATTCACCAAAGTATCACTCGGAAGACCCCCTTTTTGTCTTGGATTTAAGTGAGCTGAAATTTGACCCATTTGGGCTTCAAGTTGTTTTATGGAAACCGAATTATGGGTCACCATTTGGTTCAATGAGGAAAAATCAGCTTTCATCTCTTTGAGTACTTTGTCCGACCCTTCAACCTTGTTGAGAATGTTGGCAAACATATCCTTGATTCGAAAACTTTCGGGATCGGCATGAGGTTCCTTCGACTTTGAGTGATCATGAGAAGTTATGTACCAATATCTATCACCATCCCTATCTCTCCAATTGGTACCCCTATCACGCCAATCTCGATCTCTATCTCTCCAACCACCGTCACGGTCTTTGTTCCAACCTTGATTCCCGTCCAGCCTTGGATAGCTCGAACGAGAACCCACCATTTGGTTCAACAAAAATTTTACCTCTTCATTGTACATAGCTTCAAATTGTGCTTCATACGGACTCAATCCACTAGTAGCACCAACCACATTCACAGCGTTATGGTCACCTCCCATGACATGTTTGGTCAACAAATCCATTTGGGTCATCATTTTGGCCATGTTTTCATCACGCTGTTGGTTCTTCTCCATTTGTTCTTTAGTCATCCCAATATTGAGAGGTGACACTTGATCCTCTCTCGTGTGCAATGCTCGATTTATCTTAGTCATTTCATCAAGCAAAGACAATGCCACGGCAAACGGTTGTCTCATAATTCCACCCCGGAGAAGATGATCAACAACAGCCTTGTTGACGAAATCGAGACTTCGGTAAAAATATTGCAAGAGCACATTTTCTGGTAATCCATGAGTAGGACATTGGAGAAGTAGCTTTTGAAACATCAACCAAGCTTCATGAATAGGTTCACCATCAATACGCTTGAAATTTTAAATGCCTTCCCTAAACTTCACCATGTTTGAAGGAGGGAAGAAACATTCAAGGAACGCCTCCGTGAGCTCCCCCCAAGAAGTAATTGAGTCTCTAGGTAGTTCAGCCAACCACTTTGTTACATCCCTTGCTAGAGAAAAGGGAAACAAGCGAAGTCGAATTGACTCTTGGATGATGTTCTAGAATGAGAAAGGGCCACACACATCCAAAAAAATTCGAATGTGGTCATGAGGATCCTTATGAGAAAGTCCCCCAAAGAACCCTTTTATCTGCAACAACTGAAGCATAGTTCTAGTCAAATGAAAGATAGCATTTCCCTCAGCTAGGGGCAAACAAATAGCTCCAGCGCTTCCCACTTGATCAACATTGAAATCATTCATGTTTCAAATGTCGCCAGTTCTCCCAATAACACTAGCAGCTTCACTTTCGTGGACACTCATTTCTTCACCTGTTGATGACAAACAACGAAAAGACTAATAAGCAGATTCTACTACAACTAAATTAGTTCACTAAAACACTTCAATAAAAGAATTCTAAACTCCACTCCCCGGTAACAGTGCCATTTTTTATAACGCTCAACTAGACTTCTTATAATTCAAGGAGTAGGCGGTCGCTAGCAAATATAAACCCAACGAAGAGTTGGGGTCGATCCCACGAGGAGTGTTCTAGTAAGGAATTCAACTACGAAGTACTATACTGATCTAATCTTTTGTAGGTAAAAGTAAGTAAAATGATGCAAAATGTAAATCTTCAAATTTTAATTATCAATAATGAAAGGGTTTAGTAACCAATTATAATACAACGATCAACACAGGGTTTTGCCAATTAGAGATGGAACCTTAGAAGTGTGTGGGTGATCAATTATCAATTTCGCAGATGGGTAATTACCAATTGCTATAAGTTGTTGAATCTTAATGGGTAGGATAGATTAAGGCTATAATAGCTATTTTTCAATCGGTCATCATGCATCAAGTGAATTCTTACGAACCTCAACAAGCGTAACATTACAAAACAATCTAATTCCTTAATTCATCACACTTTTACAAGCTAGGGAGCAAAGACATGAGTCTAAACAATTATCAATTGTAAATTCCACTCTAATGCTTCTTTTGCAAGCAAACATAGAGACCTACGCTAAATCTGAATTTGCAACATCAGACCATAATTGAAAACACGAATTCACAACTAAACCCATGTCAATTCAACATTAAATTCAGCAATTAGCAATACCCATAAGCTAATTAGACAATTGATCACATATTCACACCCCTAAGGAGTTGGGATTTTAGCTACTCATAGCACAAGAGAAGAAATCGTTACCAAAGAGATTCTCCATTGATGAACAAAGTCTTCAAAGATCGAATGCTACAAATTAGAATTACACCCAAAGTCTCAAGATGTAAGAACCACACAAGAATTGTTCCAAAAAAATATTCAAAGTAAAAGTTCTTTTTGCACTATCTTAACTAATCCCTTCTCCCTTTTCAAAAATTCAATTTATACTCTCATAGAAATTTTACACATTTCAGCACGTGGGTCAAATTGATGAGATAAGTCAAGTTCGCTGAACCATTTGGCGATTCGCCCAATTGTTCCTTCTCACCCTCTTGAACTTTATTTCAGCACCATCTTGTTCTTTTACTTTGGGCGATCTAAGTTGAGCTCGCCTTTCTGATTGGCGCGTCGCCGATATGTTCCTGGGCTCGCCGAGTCGACATGCTTCCTTAGACAGCTTGCTGGAAGTTTGCGCGAGCTGCAGGCTCACTCGGCGAGTCACCGAGTGGCATTTTGCGAGCTCCAGCCTCTTTTTCTTAAAGTTTTCCTGTGTTTCTGCTTCTTTTTGCAACATAATGACATTGCCTTGATCCAAGCTTCCCTGACTGCACATAAAGAAATTAACATCAGTTCTAGGCATAAAATAGACATCGATGACACTAAATCAATGGAAAACAAGACCTAAATGAATCAAAATTCCTGATTCATCAGAGTTCCAACTAAAATAAGCGGGCTTCCATGTAGCACCTAAAAGCCCATCACTTTTGAATTTGTTTGTGAGTCATTCAAGAACGAATATCTCTATTTTAGGGTAGTTTTTAATTTTATCTTTTGAATTAATACTTTTTATTTTGTATCTTTCAACATAGTAAGTAATTAAAAAAATGGTCCAAGATACCCTTGACACTAAAAAAATAATCGCAAAACACAAATTATGTCTTACGTGGAAAAAAAATTCACAAGACAAAATTCGCAGCACACAAATTATGTCCTACAAGACATAAATTCAATTTCAGAACTTTATGTTTTAAAAAGTTCATAATTCACAAGTTACGACATCACATAGTTTCTATAAAACAAATATTGATGGATACATAAGTTTAGTTTTAAAACCACAAAGTTATCTCACTAAGAGATAACTTATCCTAGTGCACTATTGTCAAATAAGATAAAAATTCTCTAAACTTATATTGGACAAGATAAAAAGTTCTCTAAACTTATGTTGTACAAGTAACTTATACTTTCAGAATTAGATACTACACAAGTCATGTCGAACAAGACAATTTTTTTCTCATTTTCTGCTTTGCAAAATTAGGTCATAACTAAAAATACTTTAATCTAAAAAATTTAATTTAATTAAAAATTATCAATTTAAAGGACAAAAACTAAATACCACCATTAAAATATAATTTATCTGTGCAAATTTTTTTTATTTGGCCAACGTTAGAAGAGCGCATCATATAAGTGGGTTTTGGCCCACGTTGGAAGATCCCTATAATATGAGTGAGTTTTGGCCCACGTTGGAAGAGCCCTACCACATGAGTGAGTCAATAACCTGAGAGTTGTGGTTCAAGTACAAAGGGTAAAAAATGAAGGAAAGCAATAAGAGGTGGAGCCGGAGGAGGAGGCGGAGGCGGTGACGGAGACTAGAAGGAAGAGAGAGCAATGAAATCGTCGGGATGGGGATATGTTAGAATAATATCGGTATCTATTTTTGGAGGCAATCTTGAATTCTATCTTATACATCGCACTGAACTTCACTACAAGGTTTTGCGATCTTCTTTTTCTTATTCTGTGTTTGTTTGTTATGGCAAAGTGAGATCATATGTATAAATTATTGTTATATGATTGAAGGATATGTGGAACAAGAGATTGAAGAAGTATAAGAACGAGCTCAAAATGAAGCAAAGTATAGAGAAACATATATACCCCAACTGAGTTGTCACCCTCTTGCGAGATAGGTACTTTTAATCACGGATTTGCTAATCTCTTCATTTTCTATAGATTATAGCTTATATAAGCTTTGAGATATTCAGATTCTTGTGTATCTTGTTGATTATTATTTGGAAATTCAATCAAGACTAGACACTCAAATAGCAATGAATAATTGGGTATTTAATTGCAGTTTAGGAATTTAGGGTGAATTTTTTGTGTCAAGCTTATGTCTTGTTGATAATAACTTATGTTTATGCTCTGAAATACAATGGGTTTCGTAGATATCTTACTTGGGAATCATAGACCATGAGGGTCTTATTTGGGTCTTGTTCATGCTAAAATATAATCTATCGTTAAGTTTGACAATTGTGAATTATGAATTTTGAGTCATGGATACTTAATTGCCTTTAATCTAAAAATACTTTCTAAGATCGGGTGATCAATCAAAATCCTTATATATTATTTCTAGTTTTCAACATAAAAATATAATGTGTGGGTTAAAAACAGTGGCTGCTCAAGCGCCTAGTAACCTCGATATAGGTCTCCACTATACTCTACTATGCAAAATAACATAGAAGGCTGGACATGAGGTGCCGACTCATGTTTATCGAAGTAAAGAATTTCTCTGTGTTTTTTATTAGAGTGACAAAGCTCTTATAAATTATGATATGTCCAATCCATACAAGTTTGGGTAGGTTAATGCAGTGTTCCGGGAAGTGTGAAGCTGAAAAAAGTGGCAAGGCTTGCTTCGCTTTAACCATGAATCGTAAAGCGAAGTGCTCTCATTATTGAAGTGAAGCACAGTTTAACAGATAAAAAGACCAATATAAATATATATAATATATAAGTAAAACTTCATATTATAATCTAAAAAGTAGATATCACAAAATCAAAGCTATTAATGGTTCAACATTTATTTCTTGTTCTTCTAAATGATATACTTGGACAAGATTGTTAGAATCTTTTATTTCTCTCTTACCATTATATTGCTCATCATTTTCTTCAACTCCATTATCATCTCCCTTTCACACTTCCTTATCTAATAAATCCATATCAAGTTATCATAAAAGAGTGATGGGTTCAAACTTACTAATGCATTGAGGCCCTTACAGCGTCGAGCTCCGCTTCATGCTTAAAGTAGTGAAACGATTGCTTTCCTGAATACTGGGTTAATGACCCATTCATATATTAACTCAGTCCATCATAAATTCTACAAATTTAGTCTATTTAAAAGTTAGATTGTTGTGGTTGCGTTTGTGGGCAAGATGTATATCCGAAGGAAAGAAAATTAAATTAAGTATTTAACTATATTTTTAGAAGCTTTCTATATTTTATTAAAAAATAGCATTTATTTTTTTTGTTTCATAAGGATTAGGCTTAGCAATTGGTTTTTTTTCTAGAATAGGATTTGTGTTTCCTAGTTTCATAGGGATTAGACTTCTGATTGTTCTAATAAGACTCCTTATTTAAAAGGAGATTTGTGTAATAAAACAATTCATATTTTAATAAGAAAACATGTTATTGGAGTTCTCTCATCCATTGAACTCTTAAGTTTCAACTTTTCTTTATTGAGTTGAAGTTATATTAAAAAATAGATTCTTGTAGGAATTTGAACAAAGACAAAGGAAAGTCGTAGTCAATTGATTTAGGTTTTTCTGTTCATCGCCGTATGACCTGATCCTTCTCTAAAACTCCTAAAATTTGGTTTCAGGGCCTGACACAATGAGGTCATTGAGAGATTCAAAGAAAAACTTGTAATCCATACTAGACAGTATGATATGTAGAGTCGAATAACATGAATGATTGGGTATGTTATTACAGACCAAAAATTTTGTGCAGGGAGCTAGCAAACACAATCAACCATTTTTTCTTACATTGCAAATGGACAAATCAGCTATTGAGAATGTTCATTTGTCTAAAAGGAATGATATAGGTAAAACCCGAAAGTATCACATGTGTTTTAAGTAGCTGGAACAAGGATAGAAATGTCACAAAGAAGGAGGAGAGATGGAAATTTTTCCCAACATGCATATGGTGGACAATCTGGGTTGAAAGGAACAAGAGGTACTTTGAGGATGTGCAAAATTGTTTTAAGAAGAACAAAATGAACGGTCTAATCCTCTTTTATTTTTGTATAGACATGATGTATTAGCTCAAATAGAGGAAATCTTTGATGTACTTGATTGTTTATAGGCTTTAGAAAGATAGAGAAAGAGGTAAGTGTGTAATACTTTTGGAAGGGAACTACACATTTCATTGTAATATACCTATGGATTTTTAGATTGAAGTTACCATATTCTAAAAAATATATTGCTGTTATAAAGAGAGAAAAAAAGTAGTTTGGTAGAGTGTATTAGAAAAATAATTCATGCATTAGCCTTGTCTATTATTAGTACCTTATTTGCTATACTCTTTTAGCCTAATTTATCATTATGCTTGCATTAGTTTTACACTCTATTGTATATTGAACTATGTATTACTAATACCATAATTTTTTATGTATTAATAATATAAAGGGTTTTAACACACGTATTACATAGATTAATGACATAACTACCTGATCGGGGGCTCTGTCTTAATTTTAAAGAACAGACCCTGACTCCTCTTAGCAAATGCGGCAGAGCCCCACAAATACATCAAAGGACTATTGATCGTGACTGGTGGAGACCAGGGCCTTGCGAACGTGGCAAAGGATCTCACAAATTCGGGCCTGACGAACGCAGCTAGCCCTGCGAATGCGGAAACTAGGCTTTCTAGTCTCTGCAAATGTGGCCCAAGAACCATGAATGCGAAGGACATTTTGGCTTGCACAGACTGATGCCGATCAGTTGGTTTTGGCAACTCTTAAATCTTCGATGGGGTGTTCGGATTCGTTCAGATTCCCATGTAGCAAATGAGATATACTGCCCCATCAAATTTGATATTCTAGACTCAAGAGAGCAGCCTAAACTTCCATATGAGTTTGTCTTGACAAAAAGTGGGCCCCACAACCAAACTCTATTTTAAAGCTAAAATCCACAGCGTGCCTCAGAATTAGCCCTAGAGTCTCGAAATCTGCAAGAAGGGTCGTTCTAGACCAAATTGGACATTCCAGAGCTAACCACGCTATTGAAATTCTCATTCGGGAACGTTAACCAAGAATGTTGACCAAGGTCAAACTTAGGCCAAAACATAAAAGTTAGCACACCTAATCACACAAACTTACACTGAAAGCCTCGAGAGTCATGTTGGCCATGCCACTAGCCTAAAATAACCCTTCTGGAGCTGGAGGAGCTGTCAGAATTAGATTCTGAGGTCATCTTCCCGAACTTTTGATTGAAATCAACTGTTTAAGGTTCAAAAGCTCTAAAACATAGAAATTTACATAGAAACCATACGAACGACCAGGTGACCGAATAATCATACCCAGAAAGTCATAAATAACATATGGTCGCTATAGGAATGCTCTAAATGAAAAATAGAAGGCATTAATACATAAATGACCTTGAGGGACATTACACCCATTTGAGACAAAGCATTCAAAGGAAGAACAACCAAACATTAGTTGTCATTGGGCAGTGCAAAAAGTGGTGATTCACAGTTTCATTAATTTGTTTGCATAGGTAGCATCCCTTTATAAGAATAAAGCTTCTCTTTCTGAGTTTATCTTTGATCAGACAGGCACCTTTTTATGGGTCCAGGAAATACAATTAACTCTATGAGGCTGTCTAGTTCTCCCAACATGTTTCTGGGGCCAGTCCTTAAGCATACTATTCACAGAACATCCTAGTTTGTGGCATTCTTTCATAGTGTAATCACCCTTCTTCCTATTTGGGGAAACATCCAAGTTGTACCCTCTAGTGAAACTAAGAAATGGAGGAGCTCATTCGCTTCCTAGTCTTGATGATTTCTTCTGAAAGTAGTTGCATTTATTGTTAATTTATAGCCTTGATTAGCCTTGACTGCATTTATTGAATCTTCTAATGTGTTCAAATCTCATCTTTGTTATTAATTTAGTTGTTGTTAGTCCTCACTCATCAATTTATACGAGGTTTTTGACCATGAAATTGAAGGTTATGAAGTTCTTTTGTTATTTAGTCAATTTTTTTATGTTTTTTCATCTTTAGTTTCAATGATGCTTTGTGTTGTCTAGATTGATAAGTTAGTTAAAATCTTTTATTGAACAATGTAAAAGTGATGGATCCAAGAAAACCATATTCCACTCATTATTCCACTTCAATCGCAAAGTAATACAGATGAATTTAATCTAAAGGCAAATAAATAACTCTATTTTACATTTACGTACATATATTATGTTAATTTTTCATTATCTGTACATTTTCTCCAAATGTGACTCAAGAAAAAATATGTACACCTATAGGTCAATAAAACCTTATAATATGATTTTGCATCCCCCCTTCTCCCCCCTGGGTAAAGTAAGTAAATTGCACTAGAAAGACATCAAGCAGATGCAAGGTTACATAGAGAGAGAAACTAGTAGCTTTAGAACATAGCGACATGAAGCTACAGTAATAAGCAAAATCTTATGGAAATAGTCAAACATGTTTCCTGGGCCAGTATTATCAAGCATATCATTCACAGAACATCCCAGTTTGTAGCATTCTTTCACAACGCAATCACCCTTCTTCCTGTCTAGGGCAACAGCCAGGTTGTGCCCTCTAGTGAAACAAAGAGATGGAGGAGCTCATTGACTTCCTAGTTGTTGAATTTAATGTTACTTTTGTTTTGATTACCTTTATTGAATTTGTTTAACTGGACACCACTTAGAGAGATTTCACTAGGTATGTTCTCGAATTGATTACGTCCCTTTTTTCCATCACCTATATTACTTTTAGTATTTATCTTTAAGATTTCATTTATGTAATATCAGCAATTCTTTGCCTAGTAATGCTAAATTCACGTAATGCTAAGTTCCAGATTTTGATATTAATGCTGGATTCCCCATTTCAAACAAGAACAATTGTTCTATTCATAAATGGGATAAAAATTAACTACCATAAACTCCAAGTGGAAGGATATGAATTGGCTATGATCAATAGGGAAATGGTTAGACAGTATAAAGACAAATTCTTCAATAGGCAAATTTAAGCACAAAGAAACAGAAAGTAAGGAAGTTTAGAGCTCAAGCTTCAATCATAAAGCATGAGCTCTGGATTTTGCATTCACAAAAATTTCTTCATTCATGCTCAAGAGTTCACTCTCAAATAAAAAATGCACTTAGGGGTCGTTTGGTACAGTGTATAACAAAAATAATACATGCATTAACTCTCTATAATAGCAATACTTTGTTTGGTACATTTTTTTACATGCTATGTATAACTAATGCAAATATTATTTATACACTTAATTGTGTACTAAGGTGTGTATTACTAATACAATAGATTTCTAGGTATTAGTAAGGCAAGGGGTATTAATACATGCATAAGCATTTTTAAAGAGCTAGGGGTGGCAATTGGGCGGGTTGAGTCAAATTTGGACGAGTCATAATAGGTTAGAACAACAACCGGGTCAAGACCCAACCTAACCCAAATTTGCTTGGGTCAAAATGGGTTAGGTAATTTGTTACATTAAAGGTCAAGACCTAATCCAACCCAATTTTTTCTAAGCTTAATTATTTTATTTGTTATTTTAAACTATTTTGATACCTAATAAATTTATTCTTTTCTTTATTATGGCTATATTACAACATATCCAATTGAAACAAAAAAGTTTTTAGAAATATTTTGACAAGATTTTTCATGAGCTAATTTGGGTAACATATCAACCCAATTTTTAATGGGTTGAATCGGGTTGAGCTAATGAAAGGGCGGATCAATTACCCTCCGAAACTTAAATGGGTTGGGTTGTGTAATGATGCAGGGGGGTCGTTTCATTGCTTGGCAACTTAGGTTAAATGAGCGCAAATACCCCACTCATGACTTTGAGTTGGCGGCGGTAGATTTCACACTTAAGATCTAGAGGCACTACCTGTACGGAGTTCATTGTGAGACATACATTGATCACATGAGCTTTCTATATATCATGAGCCAAAGAGACCTTAATTTGAGGCAGTGTTGCCGGATTTAGCTTCTAAAGGACTATGACCTCTCTATTCTCTACCATCCGGGCAAGGCGAATATGGTGGCAGATGCCTTGAGTCGGAAGGCAGTGAGTATGGGTAGTCTAGCCTTCTTATCTAGTGTGGCGCGACCTTTAGCTTTGGACATCCAGTCCTTATCTAACCAGATGGTTCAGTTTGATTTTTTAGATTCTAGGCGTGTTCTAACCTATGTGGGAGTTCATTCCTCTTTTCTTGATGAGATCCGTAGCTGCTAGTTTTGTCGGAAAAATAGAGGTTCTTTAACTACAAAACTTAGAGCTGCACAAAGAAGATGAAGGACATACTTTGTAGAAGTGCACTCTTTATTAACTGGAAAAATAGTCCTATATAGGCTTACAGACTTAGGAAAATATTATCTATCCATGACTCCCACTTTACTAGAAACTAGGAAAGTGCCAGAAAAATAGCAACCAAATAACAACGTAACAAAGAATCTTTCAACTCTAGAAAAAGACTTATTCAAACTTACAGTAAATAATTTATCCTATGCAGTAAATTTGTAACTTAGACTCTTTTTTGAATCAGTTTTAATTTCAACACTCCCCCTTGATTCAAAATCACATACGCCAAGGCATAACATAAAGTAATTGTGCTTTGCCTGAGGAAGTGCTTTAGTAAGAATATCTGCCACCTGTTCTTATGTTCTACAACTCTTCAACTCAATCAGCCCTTCTGCAACAAGATCACGGATGAAATGATGCCGAATAACTATGTTGTTTGATCTTCCATGGCATACAAGATTTTTAGCCATTGCAATTGCTGATAAATTATCACAGAAAATTTTTGTTGCTCCCTTTTGTTCTTGGTGAAGATCATCAAGTAATTTCCTCAGCCACAACACTTGACATGTTGAAGATGTTGCTGCCACATATTCAGCCTCGGAAGAAGACAACGCTGTTGTTGATTGTTTCTTTGAGCTCCAAGTAATAGTTGCAGAACCAAGAGTGAAAAGGTTCCCAGAAACACTCTTTCTATCATTCACATTCCCTGCCCAATCACTATCTGAAAAACCATAGAGATTAAAATTAGTACTTCGAAAGTACCATTGTCCAAATCCTGTAGTTCCAGCAACATCACGCAAGACTTTTTTAGCTGCTCCAAGATGATGCTTCAAAGACCTATGCATAAACCTTGAAATCATTCCAACAGAAAAAATGATATATCAGGACGAGTGTGTGTCAAATAAATTAAGCCTCCAACTAAACTTCTAAAATAACTTCCTTCAGTTTTTTCAATACCATCATCAAGTTGCAGCTTCTCATTTACATTCATAGGAGTAGCCACTGTTTTGCAGTTAAGCATGTTAAATCTTTTGAGAAGATCAGTGGCATACTTCCTTTGAGATATGAAAATTCCATCTTCTTCTTGTTTCACTTCAAGTCCAAGAAAATAATGCAACACTCCCAAATCCATCATTTCAAATTTTTTCATCATAGAAGATTTGAAATCACATACAAGAGAGTAAGATGAATCCATATAGATCATATCATCAACATACAAACACACCAACAATAGATCATTTTTCATATTCCTTCACATATAAAGTTGGCTCATTCTTACTTCTTTCAAATCCATTTTCTCTGAAATGTGAATCGATTTTGCTGTGCCATGCGCGAGGAGCTTGTTTTAGCCCATAGAGTGTTTTCTTCAACTTGTATACTTTGTTCTCCTTTCATTTCTCCACATAACCATCTGTCTATGCTACGTACACTTCTTCTTCCAAATCACCATTAAGGAATGCAGACTTAACATCAAATTAATAAACCTTCCACTTTAATTGTACAACAAAAGCTAAAAGGATTCTTACTGTTTCAAAGAGAGCAACTGGAGAGAAAGTTTCATCAAAGTCAATACCTTGTTGCTGCGAATATCCTTTTGTGACCAATCTCGCTTTGTGTTTTTGCACGCTTCCGTCAGCATGGTACTTTGTGTTGAACACCCATTTTACTCTGATAACATTTTTTCCATCTGGAAGGTTCACCAAGTCCCATGTCCCATTTTTCCTTATTGCCATAAGCTCTTCTTCCATTGCACACCTCCATTCCATTTTTGTTGAAGCTTCCTGAAAGCTAGTTGGGTTTGCATCGAATAAAGCAAAGGTACATGTTCATAAATATCTAAAAGTGATCTAAACTTCCGTGGAGGAGTTTCACTGGAACCTTTTGAGTCAGGCACCATCAAAGTTGGGCTGCTACACCTTGGACTTGTGTCGCTGGAGTTTCCTGAAGAGTGGCTAGGTGTATTAGTAAGAGACTGACTATTAGCAAGCGATTGACTTACTTCTTCATTAGGAAACGCTTCATCTTCCACTTTAACTTGTAAACTTTTATTGTTTCTTTCCCATTTCCAGTAGGTATTTTCATCAGATACAACATCTCTCCTAATAATCACCTTACCATTTGTTGGAGTATACAATCTAAAAGACTTGGATTCCGAGCAATATCCGAAAAAGATGCATTTTTTAGATTTGTCATCAAGCTTTTTACGATGTTGAGAATTTTTTAGAGCATACGCAATACAACCAAAAATTGTCAAATGACTTACCCACGACTTTCTACCTTTCTAGATTTCAAAAGGTGTTCGACCTATGACTGCTTTGGTCGACGAGATATTAAGAAGATAAACTGCAGTATGAACAGCCTCAGCCCAAAACTGATTTGGAAGATCTTTACTCTTTAACATGCTCCTAGCCATTTCCACTACAGTTCTTTTTTTTCGCTCAGCAATCCTATATTTCTCCGGAGAGTAAGGTGAAATCAATTCCTTGTGAATTCCATTTTCTTCACAAAACAACTTAAATTCTTGTGATAAGAACTCACCTCCTCTGGTGGTACGCAGAATCTTAACTTTGTTACCAACTTTGTTTTGAACCAATGCCTTGAATTTTTTGAAGCTGGCAAAAGTTTCTGATTTGAGCTTCAAAAAATATACCAAACTCATCCGACTGTAATCATCAATAAGTAACTGAAAATATCAAGAATAAGTAACAGATTATGTGCTCATAGGACCACACAAAGCTGCATGAACAATTTTATGACATCTAGTAGTTCTTAAGGATCTTTCAACAGGAAAAGAATTTCTATGTTGCTTGCCATATATAAAACCTTCACATGTATTTTCAACAGATCCTACATTTGGCAAACCATGAACCATCTTATTTTGACTTAGCAATCTCAATCTATTCATATTCCATTTTCCATAACGCAAATGCCACAACTTAGATTCGTCAGGATTTTTCTCACTAACAATAAAGGCTTGTTCAACTTTTGAAACTTCAGGTGGAAACATTTTATTATCTTTCATGTGAATATTTGCTAAGATTTGACCAGCCTTCTTATTCTTAATAACACATGAGTCATCATCAAAAAAGACAGAGAATCCACAACTCAACAATTGCCTTAGTTATGTGCCAAACTAGGAGCAAATAACACATTTTTAATAAGTTTCACTTTACCTTGATTAGTCTGGACAACAATAGTACCTTCACCATCGACTTGAATTTCCATGTTATCACCAAGCCAAATTTGCCTCTTTTTTGTCTCATCCAACTCATTAAATCCCTTTATTTCACCGGTCATGTGATAGGAGCATCCACTATCCACAAACCAAACATCAGCCTTGTAATCTATGGTGGTAGAGCGAGCCATGAAAAACACACTTCTTCTTCCTCTTCCTCGGCATAACTAGCTTAATCATTTTTATACCAGTTGTTAGCTTCTATATGGCAAAACCTATGAAAATTGTAACATTGCACTCCACTTCTGCGGCTATTTGTCCATCCAGATTGGCTTCTGCCTCTACCACGTCCTCTGCCTCTAAAAGAGTCTCTGCCACGTCCTCGTGCTCCTTGTTCTAATGACTTCTCATTCTTAGTTGGATGCTCTTCCTTCACTTGAAAAGCTTGTTCTTTAGTTCTCTCTATTGACTTCTGGATCCATGACTCATGAGATTGCAAAAAGCCCATTAGTTCATCAAATGAAAACTTAGATAAGTCTTTTGATTCCTCTATGGCTGCAACCACATGATCAAACTTTGGAGGTAAACTTCTTAAAACTTTTGAAACTACAATTTTATCACCTATCTCTTCACCATATGATTTCATTTGACTTACAATTCCACTAACTCTTGATAAAAAGTCTTGCACAGATTCAGTGTTTTTCATAAACAATGTTTCAAAATCGCGACGAAGATATTGTAGTTTCACAGTAATTACCTTTGAGGAACCTTGAAACTCAGTTTTCAAAATCAGCCAAGCATCTCTTAAGGTAGTAGCTGCTATAATTCTTGAGAAAATTGTCTCATGAACATCATGTTGAATAAAGAACAAAGCTTTTGCATCCTTCTTTCTGATTTCTTTTAATCTCTTCTCTTCCTCTGCATCCAGCCCTACTACATCAGTGAACCCATCTTCGATCAACTCCCACAGTTCTTGAGACCTAAACAAGGTCTTCATCTTGATACTCCAAAGCTCTTATTTCCCACCATTGAAGATGAGTATGAGGGGTTGTGAAGAAGAGGATATACCATTTGCTGCCATAACTTTTTTTCATCTTATATTTCACTTCCTGTCTTTTTCTTATCTCTTTATCGCCCAGTCAAAGACCGAACTCTTGCTCTAATACCACAATGTAGTAAAAATAGAGGTTCTTTAACTACAAAACTTAGAGCTGCAAAGAAAAGACGAAGGAAATACTTTGTAGAAGTGCATTCTTTATTAACTAGAAACATCTGCCTTTATAGGCTTACAGACTCAGGAAGATAAAATCTATCATGACTCCAACTTGACTAGATATTAGGAAAGTGGCAGAAAAATAGCAACCAAATAACAACCTAACAAAGACTCTTTCAACTCTAGTAAAAGACTTATTCAAATTCACAGTAAATAATTTATCCTACGCAGTAACTTAGACTCTTTTTTGAATCAATTCTCAACAAGTTTGAGGATGAGGCCTTAGTGACACTTCAAGATCCATTGTTAGCGAGTGATACTGGAGAGGTTCAGAGGTTTGCCGGTCATATGAGGTTCAGAGGTTTGCCGGTCATATTTGTGTCCTGAGAGTTAGGGATTTGATTCAAGTGATAATTCGGGAGGCCCATGATTCTAGATATTCTATCCATCCTAGCACCGTGAAGATATACTGTGACTTGAGCTAGCATTACTGGTGGAGTAGTATAAGGAGAAAAATTACCGGCTATGTATCTGGTTGCCTTAATTGCTAGTAGGTGAAAGCCCAGCATTTGAGACTTGGTGGTGAGTTTTAGAGATTACCCATTCCATAGTGAAAGTGCGATAAAATAACCATGGACTTTGTAGCAGGTTTGCCTCGAACTTCTAGAGGTGTTGATAGCGTTTGGTTCATCGTGGATCGATTGACCAAATCTGCACACTTCCTCCCTGTTATGTCTTCATTCAGCAACGAGAGGTTGGCCCGTATCTACATTTCGGAAGTGATTCATCTTCATGGTGTGCCGATCTCTATTATATCAGATTGGGGTGCTCAGTTCACTTCTAGCTTCTGGAGGACTTTTAAGGATGAGTTGGGTTCTCGTGTTGAACTTAGCACAACTTTTTGCCCTTAGATGGATGGTCAGTCGGAGCGTACTTCTAGGTCCTTGAGGACATATTGTGTGCTTGTGTATTAGAGTTTTGTGGTAAGTGGGACCAGTTCTTGCCTTTGGTAGAGTTTGCGTACAATAACAACTATCATTCTAGCATCCAGATTGCCCTATTTGAGGCCTTATATGGTAGGCATTGTCACTCTTCGATTGGTTGGTTTGGTTCTACAAATCCTAGACCACATGGCTTACACTTGATTCAAGAGGCGTTGGAGCAAGTGAGGGTGATTCAGGACATACTTCGGACAGCTTAGAGTAGGCACAAGAGTTATGCTGATCGTAGGCGATAGCCTTTGAGGGTTTCAATTGGTGATAGAGTTTTCTTCGTATGTCACCCATAAAGGGCATGATGAGATTTGGCAGGCGGGGCAAGCTTAGCCCTAGGTATATTGGGCCTTTTGAAATCCTTTGAACAGTTGGAGAGGTTGCTTATGAGTTAGCTTTGCCCTCGATGTTCTCTGCTATCGACTCAGTCTTTCATATTTCGATGGTGCACCGGTATGTTCTTGATGAGTTTCAAGTGGTTCAGTATGATGCGATGGAGTTGGATGATCACTTGACCTTCGTAAAGGAGCCATATGCTATTCTTTCTAGAGATGTGCGGTGGTTGCACTCAAGAGACATTCTTGTGGTTAAGGACTGTTGGAGGTATCATCCATTTGAGGATATGTGGGAGAAGTTTCAAGGCTTGTTTGAGCCTTTAGGTACTTCTTGACTCTTACTTTCGCGGACAAAAGTCCTTTTTAGTAGTGAATGTTATAATGACCTCAAGGTCATTTATGTGTTTATGCCTCCTGTTAATCATTTAAAGATTTCTTACAGCGACCCCAAGCCATTTATAACTTGTTGGGACTGAGAATTTGGTCACATGATCGTTCGTTTGGTTTTTATGCGAGATTTAGTTTTTTGGGAGTTTTTGAATCTTGAACGGTCATTTTTTATCAGAATTTCAGGAAGCCGACCTTAGAATGAAATTCTGATGGTTTCATAAGCTCCGGAAGGGCCATTTTAGGCTAGGGGCATTTGGGCCATCGTTCGGGCTCCGAAACTTCTGGTGTGAGTTTGTGCCATTAAGTGTTTTAACTTTGAAGCTTAAGCTAATAGTTAAATTTTATCAACATTCTTGGTAAACGTGCTCGGATGAGAATTTTGTCAGTGCAACTATCTCTGAAATGTCGAGTTTGGTCTAGAACAACCCTTCGTTTAGGTCTCGAGGCTTCCAGGCTAATCCAAGGCCCCTCGTGGATTTTGGCTTAAAATGAAAATTAAGTGTTGGACCAACTTTTTATCGAAATGACCTCGGATAGAGGTTTTGATGGTTTCGTTGAGTCTAGAATGTGAAATTCGATGGAGTAGCATATTTCATTTGCGCGCACGGGGTTTCGAACGAATTCCGACTACCCTGTCGGAGAAGTCAGAGTTGAGCAAATCAGCTGAACTGCTGATATCTGGTGCAGGCTTTTAGCGACAATATATCATACTTTTACCGACCGGATTTTTAATTTTTAGCGACTAGTTTCGGGTATTTATACCCAGAAATTTTAGTTTTCTTGGGTCAAAATGGGTTAGGTAATGGGCAACATTAAAAGTCAAGACCCAATCCAACCTAATTTTTACGAAGCTTAATTATTTTATTTGTTCTTTTAAACTATTTTTATACCTAATAAATTTATTCTTTTCTTTATTATGGCTGTATTAAAACATATCCAATTGAAAGAAAAAAGTGTTTAAATATATTTTGACAAGATTTTTCATGCGCTAATTTGGGTAACATATCAAGTCAATTTTTAATGGGTTGAAATGGATTAAGCTAATGAAAGGGCGGATCAATAACCCTCCAAAACTTAAACGGGTTGGGCGGGTTGGATGTGTTGGGTTTGATTTTTCCACCCCTATAAAAACCCCATTTCCCTTCAAAATCTTTTTTACTTCTTTTCCATCATAATTGTGAAGAAAATATTGTAAATAAAGATTTTTATGCAAGCATGGCAAATACAATGCATAAAAAATAATCTCTGTATAGTTAATGCAAGCATTATTAATACACTTTATTTAGCATTATTCTTACATACTACACCAAATGGCCCCTTAGTAAAGAGTAGTATTACTAATTATTAGGAAACTTACCATTATTAACCAAAAGTTTTAAGCCATTTATAATGCACTATAAAGCCACCTACAAGTAGATTTCTATTCTATGTTCATGTTTGCCAAAAAAACAATTAGTTTAACATAAAAAGTTAAGGCAGTTGGAATAATTTTAGTTCGAACAATTTATGCATACACAAAAACTATACAAATATTTAGCAAGAATTAGGATTCTCCTTCATGCAAGCTGGTTTCGTCCCTGGTTGCAAAAGTTCCATATCAACATCCCCAAAATCTGCAGAAAGTCGCAACTCCTATTTAAATATATGTTTCAGTAATCCAATGTAACTTTGTTATCAACTCTAGGAAAGTGCTAGTTATGACCTTGGAGGATACGTACAATGCTCGGTATAATTTTGATGAGGATGATGATGATAGTTAGAGAGAACCATTAGAAAAGCAAATAGAAGTTCTGAAGTTGTTTTTTGTCAATTGCACCATGATCACTGTCGAGGATGTTGGAAATTGTGAAGTAAGTTGTTTATATTTTTTGCTATTTTCTTTGTGCTCGTTCAGCATGCCCAGACTACTTCTGTTTTCTAAGCTAAATTAATTCTGAAGTTTTTAATTACTGTTGACATTATATATTCCATCGTTTATTAATAGAATAATGCCTATGCAGTTATATGGAGAACACAGAGAATCTGGGATACTCAGGCATGGGTTTTTTGCATCTCCATATCTGCCTGTACTGGATGTCAACCAAGATGTGTTGGCCTGTAACTGAAAATTCTGAAGGTTGCTAGTAATTTTACATAACAGGACATTATATTTGCACTTTTGATTGATTAATAAATGACTTTTTTGTGCAATGCACTTTATTTGCTATCTTATTATTAGCCCATACAATTTGTGTTTCCTCCTGCCCAATGTGGTAACCCTGTGTCTTGATTTCATTTTTGTTTACCCCATGGCAGCAAGAAAAGGTCAAATATCTGGTAATGTTGAATGGAAGTCCAAAATCTAAGAGTTAGCTTATATAATTTGATCCCATAGTTAGGAGTTATTGTTTCGAAATGCTTCTAGAGGTGACTAGCTGATTATCTTTTTTCAATTATAAAGGTTGGTTAGAAAGACAAAAAGGATATAAGTTTGTACTAATACTTTTTAAGGGAACTACACATTTGGTTGTAGTATATGTGTGGGTATGTAGATTACAGTTATCATATTAAAAAAATAAATTGTTGTAATAAAGAAGGTAAAGAAGTTTTAGGAGTTGTTTGTTCGAGTGTATTAGAAAAAACCCATGTATATAATGCAACAATGTAGAAAAAACCATGTATATTTGTGTATTATTAGTACCTTATTTGGTACTCTTTTAGCCTATGTATAACTAATGCAAACATTGGTTATTCACTCAATTGTGTATCAAGGTGTGTATTACTATTTTCATGGATTTTCATATATTAGGAATACAAAGGAACACATGCACAAGATTGATTAATGACATAACTACCCCTCAAATCCTTCTTAAACATTTCCCATTTTTCAAATCGTAAAGAGTGTGGAGGGTATTTTTGAAAATAAATATTTTTTATGGAATATGTGGAATGCATTTTATTTTTAATACACAAAACAAAATATTGCATAAAAAGTAATCTTAACATAACTATGCACACATTACTAATAGACTATATTCATCACTATTCTTATACACCCTACCAAATGATCCATTATACTTTTGTGTGTAGGTTCCTCCTTTTTGGTATAACTCTTGTATACGGCAAGTTGGCCTTTGTTTTATTAATGAATCTCATTCCTTGATTAAAATAAATAAATAATAAACAAAAATATTAAATAATGGTAAGAATAGGACGGGTTGTGTTTTGAACCATTGTATATCATATATTTATATAACCCATGATAATTATGTGTTCAAGAACTCTCATCCTCTTCTTTCTTAGTGGCAAAATTCAAATCAAACTTGACATTCTCGGTCATATAACACTTTCTTTTTCTTTTTTAAGGTTCCCCACTCGCAACTTCTTCATTGTCAACTTCTTGTATTTCTAAGCCAGGATGCATAATCTTAAACATTAGTATTCTCTTTTATTCTTTCTCGTTCAATTTTTGTAATTCTTTAGAGAGATCTTCAAATGCCTCTAAGCCATTTGATTTGCCCTTAGCCTAATCACATTGCCGATACTCTAGTTTCATTTTGAAAAAAATATCAATTATATCTTCTATACTTGTGGAACCATAGGAAAGTGGTTTTCCACTTGGTGAAAAGAGCATAAACCCAACATCTGCTCCGGTTCGACTTGCACGTTTATGTACATTATCGAACAAGGTATTTTTTTTGAGAAACTAACAATGCGTGCTTTTTCAGACTTAATGTGTATAAACTTGCAACTCGGGCCAGAGGGGATGTTGGTGGTATGCTCTTTTCACTAAGTGAAAAACCATGTTCCTATGGTTCTACAAGTATAGAAAAAATAATGGAAAATTTTTCCAAAGTCAAAGTAGAGGATGGCCAACATGATTATGCTAAGGGCAATTCTAATTTCTTTGATGCATTGGAGGATATTCATAAAAAATTATGAACATTGGACGAGATAAGAAAAAGTGTATACTAATGTATACGATTATACACCCTGACTCACAAATACCTCTAGATAAATACACGGAGGAGCAGAAGCTGGCAATTAAGTTGTAGGTGGAGATAATTAATGACAAAAAAAGAAGTATTATTCTGGAATGTATTTTATTTTTAATACACAAAACTAAACATTGCATAAAAAATAAACTTAGCATAACTTATGCAAACATTACAAATACACTCTATTCATTATTATTCTTATACACCCTATCAGACGACCCCTTATAATTTTGTTTGTAGATTCCTCCCTTTTTGGTATAAGTCTCGTATACGACAAGTTGTCCTTTGTTTTATTAATGCAACTCTTTGCTTGATTAAAAAATAAACAAATAAATTAAATATTGGTAAGGGTTGTGCTAGTTGTTTCATTATGACCCGTTGTTTATCATATTTTTATCTAACCCATCTCAATCCAACAATTTTTTGGGTTGGATTGGACAATGACTCATTTATTGATTAAATCCATTTTGACCGGCCAAATTCAGTTTAAATTGACAATTTGCCAGCTTGACTAACCAATAGTTTCATACATTCTCAACCGCAACATCTACTATAGTAGAGATATTTTTATGCAGAGACTCTAATGCATGGTTTTTTATGAGGTAAATTAATAATGAAGGGATTGTTATTCAGTGATTAATAGTTTAGAGATTGTAATACTTTAATTACTTAATTTCTTTGAAAGAATATTTTTTTGTTCCTATCTACATTCCTAATGCACATATTTATATTTGATATGCTAATCAATATAAAATAATACTAATCGTTAATAGACGTTTTATAAACTAATATTTCAATATATCCCACCATCTCACCGAGAGCTAGCTTTGGTGTAAAATGTAAATGCACCAATTTCTATAGAGTTGGAACAATGAAAGAATACTAATGAGTGCACGAGTGTTCTCTTTGATCCATTACTTTCATATTGTTCACTAGTTCAGTAAAAGTCTTCAATTAATTTACTAATCTGAACAACACAAAACATAATTAAATTTTAAAGATGAAACAAACAAAAAAACTAACTTATTTACATAAGAACTCTATAACCTTCTATATTGTTGTCTAAAATCTCATATAAATTGATTATTGAAAACTAACAAAATGAAACTTAAGAACAAAGATAAGAATTGACTATATTCGAAAACTCGATCGCCGGTAAAGTCTTCTCCAAGCGTAGCTTAAACTTCAAAAACACCAATTACCAACTCCATGATACTTACGAATTCAAGAACCGTCATGACTCGATTCCACAAGTCATGGTAGCACCTACTATAATCCATCAGCAGGTAAGAGAAACAGTAACCCAAAACAACAAGTAATGAGTGTAAGGGTAGAAATGAGCAGAAACAATGCTATTACAACAAAACAAGACAGAAATGGAAGCAAAAAATCTATATACAAAAGATCCCTCCCAAAACCTGGAAGTTACAAGTACAGAGCTATCTAAATTGAGAGTACAAGTACCAAAAGTGGAAAAAGAGCAAAGTTGTCTCAAATAGAAAATGACTAGCTTTACGATAACCACAAGGAAACAAGCAAGTCCATAATGCCAAGTGCTCACCCTCGTCTCCGATCCCAAAATATGTTGATGGAATGAGCAATCACCACTAATAGCTACTACTAGGACCTGCACCACAAAACAGATTCAGAGTGTAGCATGAGTACCCAAGCAAAGGTACTCAGTAGGACTCATAGGCCGAATAAGCAAAAAAGGTAAACAAAATATGAAAATATAAAATCTAGAAAAAAATAGATATCAAAACGGAATTTAAAGAAAAGCACATGAACATACAAAAACTAAATCTAAGCACAACTGAACTAAACATAGCGGGACCCCACAAGGCCAGAAAGTACACTTGTGCGCAAGTTGAAATAAAACCCGAGCGGACCCCTATAAGTCGGATACGTACATAGAATAGCTAAGTCTACAAGAGAGAAGTGTCACGAATCCGAATTAAAAAACTGAAAGCTGGGCTCCTAGCCCAAGTAACCACAACACCTAAAAAGGGACCACCAAACCAGCCAGTCGACTCTCAGCCCAGCTAGAAAGAGTGGACCGGAGGGTAAGTACAATCAATCTAGGCTGCCCAGCTAGCCAGTCCACTCCCAGGGGCGTAAGCCATCTATATAGAAAGACTGACCTGGGGGCATGTCAAATCTGAAGAGGATCTCCGTATATTAAGGCTGCCCCGAAAGCCAGTCCACCCCCATGGGCGTAAGCCACCTAGCTAGCAAGAGTGACCCGATTGCGTGTCATATCCATGATGAGTGGTAGATTTCCGCTCATTTGAGGCCTTTTTAGTTCAACAGTTAGTGTCCTCAATGCCTATTTATGTCTTATTCTGATAATATTTTGATATTTTGCAGCTATGAAGGCTAAAGGGCAAGACAAGGATTAATACATTAAAAATAGGCCAAAAACATCGAAAGGAGTACAAACTCTTAACTGGTAGTCGCCTAACCAAAAGGGAAAATCGCCTAATTGGCCAGATCTCTCCGAAGATGATAGTGTTTGATGAGAAAATACAAAGGCAGGTCGACAAAGAAAGAATGCATCAGTGATGCGGTAAATGTAAAAAGGCGTACCCAAATTCCATCACCGAAAGTGATAGAGTGCTGAGCTAAAATGAAGGTTAGACTAGGCGAACAGGGCAAAAATTATCAATTCGCCGATCGTGAAAGGCGGACTTCATCGAGTTCTCCAATTGGGGCTCAAACACCTGAAGCCTGAAGGTGAGAAAGGGTGAGCTGAAGGATAGAATGGTGATCTGACGATCATGCTAGGTGAGCCCGACTAATGTCACCTAATGGGATGCGAGGGGCATTTTTGGTTAAGTTTTGGGGAAAGTATAAATAGCCTTAATAAGAGAGAAAATGTATCTATTGCCTATTCTAACTTTTTGATATTGAACAATAGACTTTTTAGTTCCTCTCTTAGTTTTGGGGTTTTCAAAAACTCTCGTAATTGACATTTAAAGGTTGAAATTAAAGTGGGTGTTGAAGATTCTTTCTTATTATCAACACATTAATGGATGTGATTATTGGATTGGGTTTTGATTTAATTTAGTAGGTCTTGTGCCTTGCTCTTCTTTATTGTTGTTCATTCATGGATTTGAGTTATTTAGGATGAGGTTTAACTTATGGGTTAAGGTGGCCAACATAATCCTAGCTTAGATGTGCAATTAGTGCTTCCAAGAGATCAATTTAAGTGGGTAGATAACTCAATTCTTGAAACTTAGGGTTGATTTATATAGTTTGCTCAAAAGAGGGATTATGGTTCAATTCTAGTTGCCAAATCTTCTTGAAAGAGAGATTTTAGTTAGGTAATGGGTTGTTTTGTGATTTACATAGATGATAGCGAAAGGAAATTCTATGATAATATGATTTGAGATAGAAAGAAGATTAGTGTCATTGAAGATTACGTAACTTATCTACTATTGTGTAGTGTTATTGAGCAAGTACTTGAACCCCTACTTGACATCAATACCAATCCCCACACCCATAGATTGTCTCTAAATTGTGAAACCCTTGTTTTTAGTTTAATAGTTATAATTGTTAATAAAACTCTTTTAGTAAATTAGGTGGACTCATCCACCCACCTGTTCTAATTACCACAATTAATTATTTTGCATTCTTAATTTGCTAGTAAAATTTTTATCACAAAATCACTCATTGTGAGATTTGACCCCGACTCTTTGTTGGGTATTTTTATTGCTAACGACCGCTTACATTGAACTTGTTATCAAAAATGGCGCCGTTACCGGGTTATGAAGAGAAAAAAGTTTGTGAAGTTAGTTTTTAAACTTGTTTATTTGTAGTAGGTTGTTATTTTGGTGTTGTTGTTGTGCCCCAATTGTTGGTGAGAAGATGAATGTAGATTGTGTTGACGATGCTATTAACTATGGGCAAAAAAATGACATTACAGATATGGATGGCATCAATCTCGATGTCATCACTAGTTGTGGAACAATTCAGCTACCCCCTACTTCGGGGAATGCTACCTCTATTGTAACTGAAGCCTTGTTGCAGCTGCTCCAAGTGAGGGAAATGTTTTAGGGTCTTGCCCATTAAGATCCCCATGACCATCTCCGAAAGTTTGTGAATATTATGGCCCTTTTACCGATGAAAGCATTACGCAAGAATCAATACGGTTGCGGCTATTTCCTTTCTCCTTAATGGGAGAAGCAACAAAATAGCCGTCCAAATAACCACAAAATTTCATCACTTCATGGGATGAACTCACTGAAGCTTTCCTTGAAAGGCATTTCCCTCCCTCGAAAATGGTGAAGTTGAGAGATGGTATTCAAGATTTCAATTGAATAAATTGTGAGCCCATTCATGAAACATGGTTGTGTTTCCAAAGTTGATATTACAATATCCAAATCATGCTATTCCGGATAGGTTATTGCTTCAATATTCTTATATAAGCCTTGATATCGTGAACAAACGGTTGGATGACCAACTCATCCAAGGGGGAATAGTATGACAACCATTTGTCGTGGCTTCAAGGCTACTTAATGAGATGAAAAAGAACAACCAAGCTTGGCATATAATTGAAGATCAAGTGTCTCCTCTTTAAGTGGGTTTAATGAAAGAACAAGAAGAGAAGAACCAAGAACGTGATGAGAATATAACTAAAATGATGGTTCAACTTGAAATGTTATCAAAACATGTCATGGGAGAGGCTACTAGATTGATAAATGCGATTGATATGAGTCGAGGGATGAATCACGTGAATGCTAGATTTGGGAGCATATAGAATGAAGATACTCAAACAAGAAGTGGCCGAATGAGGGGTTTTCGTCTAAGCTATCCAAGGCTAAATGAAAATCAATGTTTGAATGGAAGTAGTAATGGTAGTTGGGAAGATGTCAACTTGTATGATAAAGATGAATATTGGGAAGGAAGTGAATGTTAGAAGGGAAAATATGAACAACTTCATGACCTAAGCAAGACAATGAGACAACTCACCAACCCAAAAATTGGTCGGACATAAGAGTTGGTAGCCAAGATTCTCGATAAGGTGGAAGGATCCGATATGATGTTGCATGAGGTGAGGAGTGATTTTTCATCATTGAAAAATACGATCACTTTTCATTCATCATAGATTAAGCTACTTGCAGAGAAAATGAGTTCGCTTGCCACTATTGTGTGTTCATGTTTTTATAGATGTGTCCATTAGTAGGTAACCCAAATCGTAATTCGTAACAACAAGTAAAGGGTGTAAGGGTAGAAATGAGTAGAAACAACACTATTACACTAAAATAAGATAGAAAATGGAAGAAAAAAAAACTATATACAAAAGATCCCTCCCAAAACCTGGAAGCCACAAGTATAGAGCTATCTAAAATGAGAGTACAAGTACCAAAAGTGGAAAAACGCAAAGTTGTCTCCAATAGCAAATGACTAGCTATACGATAAATAGAAGGAAACAAGAAAGTCCAGAATACAAAGTGCTCACCCTCGTCTCCGATCTCAAAAGATGTTGATGGCACGAGCAATCACCACCGGTAGCTGGTACTAGGACCTGCATCACAAAATAGATTCAAAGTGTAGCATGAGTACCAAAGCAAAGGTACTAAATAAGAATCATAGGCCAACTGAACAAGAAAGATAAACAAAATATGAAAAAATAAAATCTAGACACAAATAGATGTCAAAGCGGAATTTAAAGAAAAGCACATGAGCATGCCAAAAGTAAATCTAAGCACAACTAAACTAAACCTAGTTGGACCCCCATAAGGCTTGAAGGTACACTCGTGTGTAAGTTTAAATAAAACCCTAGCATAGGTACATAGAATAGCTAAGTCTACAAGAGAGAAGTACCATGAATCTGAATCCAGCAAGTGAAAGCTGGGCTCCCAGCCCAAGTAACCACAACACCCAGAAAGGGACCACCCAACTACCCAGTCGACACCCAGCCCAGCTAGAAAGAGTGAACCCGAGGGTAAGTAGAATCAATCTAGGCCTCCCAGCCAGCCAACCAGTCCACTCCCAGGGGCCTAAGCCATCCATCTAGAAATAGTGACACGGGGGCGTGTCGAATCTAAAGAGGATCTTAGTATATTAAGGCCACAGAGCCACCCTATCCACTCCCAAGGGCGTAAGCCACCCACCTAGCAAGAGTGACGGTGCATGTTGTATCAATGATGATGGTAGATTTCCACTTATTTGAGGCATTTTTAGTTCGACAACTAGTGTCCTCAATGCCTATTTATGTCCTATTCTGATAATTTTTTGATGTTTTGCAGCTATGAAGGTTAAAAGACAAGGCAAGGATTAATACATGAAAAAGAGGCCAAAAACATAGAAAGGAGTACAAAATCCCAACTAGTAGTCGCGTAACAAAAAGGGTGGATCGCCTAATTGGCCAGACCTTACCAAATTTGACAGTGTTCGATGAGAAAATACCAAGGTAGGTAGACAGAGAAAGAATGCATCAGTGATGCAGCAAATGTAAAAAGGCGATCCCAAACTCTATCGCTGAAAGTGATAGAGTGCTGAGTTAAAATTAAGGTCAAACTAGGCGAACATGGTGGAAATTGGTGAGCCGCTACTCACGAAATGTGGACTTCATCGAGCTCGCCAGTTGGGACTCAAACACCTGAAGCATGAAGCAGAGTAAGGGAGAGCTGAAGGATGGAATGGCGATCCATCATGCTAGGAGAGCCTGACTAATGTTACCAAATAGGATGCGAGAGGTATTTTGGGTTAATTTTTGGGGAAAGTATAAATAACCTAATGAGAGAGAAAACGTATCTTATCCATAATCTAACTTTTTCATATTGAACAACAGACTTTTTAGTTCCCCTCTTAGTTTTGGGGTTTTCAAATACTCTTGTAATTGACATTTGAAGGTTGAAATTGAAGTGGGTGTTGAAGATTCTTGCTTATTATAAACACATTAATGGATGAGAACATCATGGGTATAATTTCTTTCCTTTTTATGATGCTTGTCTAAAACCCCAAATCTAGAGGTGTGATTATGGGTTTGGGTGTTGATTTAATTTAGTGAGTCTTGTGCCTTGCTCTGCTTTATTGTTGTTCATTCACATATTTGGATAATTTAGGATGGGGTTTAAATTATGGGTTAAGGTGGCCAACTTAATCCTAGCTTAGATGTTCAATTGGTGCTTAAAAAAGATCAATTGAAGTGGGTAGATAACTCAATGCTTGCAACATGGGGTTGATTTCTATAGTTTGCTCAAAAGAGGGATTATGATTGAATCCTAGTTGCCAAATCTTCTTGAAAGAGAGATTTTAGTATGGTAATGGGTTGGTTTTTGATTACATAGATTATACTGAAAGGAGATTCTATAATATTATTCTTTGAGATAGAAAGAAGATTAGTATCATTGAAGATGACGCAACTTATCCATGGTTGTCAAGTTATAGACCAAGGACTTGAACCCCTACTTGACATCAATACCAATCCCCAAAACCATAGATCGTCTCTTACCTATGAAGCCCTTGTTTTTCATTTAATAGTGATAATTTTTACTAAAACTCTTTTAGTAAATTTGGTGGACTCATCCACCCACTTGTTCTAATTACTACAATCAATTAGTTTTCATTCTTAATTTCCTAGTTGAATTCTTATCACAAAATCACTCCTTGTGAGACTTGACCCCGACTCTTTGTTGGGTATTTTTATTGCTAACGGCCGCTTACTCTTTGAACTTGTCATAAAAAATGGTGCTGTTACTGGGGTGTGATGGCTAAGAATTTAGTTTGTGAAGTTAATTTTTAAACTTGTTTATTTGTAGTAGGATGTTATTTGGTGTTGTTGTTGTGCCCCAATTGTAGCCGAGAAGATGAATGTAGATGGTTTTGACGATTTTAGTCACTATGGGCAAAATAAAAGACATTGTAGATATGCATGGCATCAATCTCGATGTCATCAATAGTTGTGGAACAATTTGGTTACCCCCATGATTGCGGCTTGAGCTATGCCGCTAGAGGAGCAGAAGATGCTCAAAGTGTTTTGAGGCTTTCACCTCTGAGGTTTTCTAGGGCGATATGTGAGGATTCCTACGAGTTTCTGACTACTTGTCATGAGCGACTGTACACCTTAGGGCTAGTGGAGTCAAGAGGAGACGATCTCATCGCTTATTATCTAGATGGGCCAGCCAGGTAGTGGTGGCGTACCTTTCTTGAGACTAGGCCACCTTGGTTTCCTCTGGTGACCTGGACCGAGTTTTTCTGAGTCTTTCTTGGCCAGGTTCATCCCCCACAGCGTCAGAGATAATCTCAGGGATTAGTTCTCCAGGTTGGAGTAGGTTCTATGACCGTGTCTGAGTACGAGGTGAAATTCCATGAGCTCTCCCTTCTATCTACCATGATTCTATCTACCGAGGACGATAGGATTTTGTATTTTGTCCATGTGTTGTGACTGTAGATGTGGATTGAGACTCTGTCTATGGTCTCAGTGGGTCATTCCTTTTTAGATATTTTTGATCATGCCCGCACTATTGAGCCGCTCTGTCGTGAGGCCCAAAAGGGGTAGTGATAAGAGAGCTTGATATGAGGGTAGCTACGGTGGGTCCCACTCAAAGGCCAGAGATGCACATGATAGGACTCGACGGCGCTTCCAGCATAATTACCCCAGTCGGCCTATTCAGGCCTCATTGCAATGTTTAGAGGGTGACCTATATAGCCAGAGTGAGGTTGGCTCTAGTCAGAGTCATGAGTCCTAGGCTAGTACATTCGGACGTGGTGGCCGTTCTTTTGAGAGCAGATATTCTTCGGGTTGTTTTGACTATGGTGAGTTAGGTCACTTGGCTAGAGATTGTCCTATGCATAGACGAATTGCTCAAGCTCCACAGATAGCTCTACTAGCTCCACCAACAACACCTCCAGCTAAGGGTCGAGGTCAGGGTTAGGGCCATCATAGTGCACAACAGGTTATTTGAGGTGGTCCCTGGGGAGGTAGGTTTTGTGGTAGGACTGATTTCCAGGGAGGAGGTAGACATGGCCATTTCTGTGTAGCTCCAGTAATGAGGGAGGCTGAGGCATAGGATGATGTGATTACAGGTACGATTCTTTTATGCCATCAGTCCACCTCAACTTTATTTGATCCAGGCTCTACTTATTCTTATGTGTCTGTGTATTATGCTTCTCATATAGGCATTAGTTTTTAGCCTATAGCAGTGCCGTTGCGTGTGTCAACCCCATTAGCTGAATCTTTAGTAGTGGATCGGGAGTGTGACACCTGGGCTAACCTTATATTGTTATATATGATTGCTTTTGATGTGATTTTTGGCATGGAATAGTTAACCCCCTACCATGCAGTTTTAGATTATTTCTCTAAGATCATTACCTTAGCCATGCCTAGTGTTGTGGCAGGTCTCCATTAGTAGCACACCGGTTGGAGTTATCTATTTTATTTAGGCTCGGAGGCTAGTGACTAGCAGTTGTTTATCTTATTTGGCCTATGTGTGTGATGTGAGTTGGGAGGTCCCTCCAGTTGAATCAGTTCCAGTCATCCGAGATTTTGTTGATGTATTTCCTGCGGACCTACGTAGCCTACTCCTAGTGCGTGATATTAATTTTTCTATTGAGTTTGTGCTAGATACTCAGCCTTTTTCTATTCCACCATATTAGATGGCTGTTGCAGAGCTCAAGGAGCTCAGTGTTGAGCTCTTGGACCTCTTGGGTAAGGGGTTCATCATGTCTAGTGTATCACTTTGGGGCACTTTGTGAAGAAGAAGGATAGTACGACGCACATGTGTATTGTTTATAGTTAGTTAAATAGGGTGATTGTGATGAACCAATATCCCATGCCTAGGATTGATGATCTGTTTGACCAGCTTCATGGTGCTCTGCAGTGTTTTCGAAGATTCATTTGAGGTCTTACTACCATCAGCTGAGTAATAGGGCAGCAGACATCCCTAAGATTGAATTTAGGACTCAATATCGCCACTATGAGTTCCTAGTGATGTGTTTTGGGTTGACTAATGCCTTTGCTGCCTTAATTGACGTGATAAAGCGGGTGTTCAGGCTGTTTCTTGATTTGTTAATCATTGTGCTCATAGATGACATTCTGGTCTACTAGTGGAGTAGGAGTGATCATGAGCAAAATATGAGGATTGTGCTCTAAACTTTCAGTGATCAGTAGCTTTATGCAAAGTTCTCAAAGTGTGAGTTTTGGCTTGAGCCTGTAGCATTTTTGGGGCACGTAATATCGGAGGATGGCATCATGGTAGAACTAGCAAAGATTGAGTATAATTGTGATTGGGCTTGGCTACTCAGGTTCAGAGCTTCATCGGTTTTGTAGGCTACTATAGACGGTTTATGTAGGGCTTATCCACCATTGCAGCACCTCTGACCCGATTGACTCACCTTGATATTATTTTTGAGTGGTCTGAGGAGTGTGATCTATGCTTTCGAAAGCTCGAGTTGTTGACTTCTGCTCTTGTATTGACTCTTCAAATTGAGGGCGAGGGCTTTACAGTGTATTGTGATGCATCTGGTATCTGTTTTGGTTGTGTTTTGATGCAGCGGGGCCAGATTATTGCTTATGCGTCGAGGCAGCTTAGGCTATATGAGCGCAACTACCCCACCCATGACTTGGATTTGGCGACAATAGTTTGCACGCTTAAGAACTAGATGCACTACATATTTTGAGCTCGTTGCGAGATCTACACTGAGCACATGAGTCTTTTGTACATCATGAGCAAGAGGGATTTTAATTAGAGGCAGTGACACTGGATTGAGCTTTGGAAGGACTATGAAATCTCAATTCTCTATGATCCGGGCAAGGCGAATGTGGTAGTGGATGCCTTGAGTCGGAAGGCAATGAGTATGGGTAGTTTAGCCTTCTTATCTACTATGGAACGACTTGTTTCATTGGACATTCAGTCCGTAGCTAGTCAGATGGTTCGGTTGGATGTCTCATATTCTAGGTGTGCTTTAGCCTATATGGGAGTTCAATCCTTTCTACTTGATCAGATCCGTAGCCATAAGTTTGTGGATGAGGCCTTGGTGGAACTTAGAGATCGAGTGTTAGCAGGTGATGCCAGTCAGGTTATCTTAGATCTAGATTGGGTTTTGAGGTTTGCAAGCCGTATTTGTGTTTCGAGAGTTGGAGGTTTGATTTAGTGAATACTTCGTGAGGCCCATGATTCTAGATATTCTATTTATTCAGGCACTGTGATGATGTATCATGACTTGAGGCAGCACTACTGGTGGGCTGACATAAGGAGAGATATTACAGAGTATGTGTCTCATTGCCTGAATTGCTAGCAGGTGAAGGCTGAGTATTTGAGACCTGTATTGAGTTACAGAGATTACTCATTCCAGAGTGGAAATGGCATCACATCACTATGGACTTTTTGGCAGCTTTGCTTCGGACTTCTATAGGTGTTGACGGTATTTGGGTCATCATTAATCGATTAACCAAGTTAGCGCACTTCCTCCCTATTCAGTCTTCATTTGGCGTCGAGAGGTTAGCCTGTATCTACATTCATAAGGTGGTTCGTCTTCATGGTGTGCCGGTCTACATTTTATTAGACAAAGATTCTCAGTTCACTTCTAGCTTTTGGAGGACTTTTCAAGATGATTTTGGTACTTGTGTTGACCTTAGCAAAGCTTTTCACTAGTAGACTAATGGTCAGCCGGAGCATATTATCCATGTGCTTGAGGATATGTTTAGGACTTGTGTGCTAGAGTTCGGAGCTCAGTGGGGTAGGTTTTTTCCTTTGGCAGAGTTTGGATATAACAACAACTACTATTCTTGCATTTAGATGACCCCGTTTGAGGCCTTATATGGTGGGCTTTGTCACTCTTTAGTTGTATGGTTTGAGTCTACAGAACCTAGACTGTATGGTACATACTTGATTAAGGAGCTTTTGGAGTAGGTGACAGTGATTCAGTATAAACTTCGGGCAGCTCAACATAGGCATAGGAGCTATGCGGATCATAGGCGGTGACCTTTGAGGTTTTCCGTTGATGATAGAGTTTTCCACCATGTATCACCCATGAAGGGTGTGATAAGATTTGGGAAGGCAGGGAAAGGTTAGCACCAAGTATATTGGGCCTTTGGAGATCCTCCGAACAGTTTGAGAGGTTGCTTACGAGTTAACTTTGCCTCTGATGTTCTCAGCTATCCATCCAGTCTTTCATGTTTCGTGTAGCACCAATATGTTCCTAATAAGTCACAAGAGATTCGGTATGATACAATAGAGTTGGATGATTGCTTCACTTTCGTGGAGGAGGCACTTGCCATTCTAGCCAGAGATGTGTGGAAGTTGTGTTTCCGAGCCATTCTTGTTGTTAATCTCCGTTAGAAGCATCATCCAGTTGAGGAGGTTACCTGGGAGACCGGGCATTATATGCGGGAGAAGTTTCCTCGATTATTTGAGCCTTCGGGTACTTCTTGACTTTTACTTTCACAGATTAATGCCATTTTTAGTAGTGGATATTATAATGACCTCCAGGTCATTTCTTTGGTTATGCCTCATGTTCATCGTTTAGAACTTTCTTGTAGTGACTCCAAGCCATTTATGACTTACTTGGACTAACAGTTCGATTACTTAGTCATTCGTTTAGTTTTTATGCGAGTTCTATTGTTCTGGAGCTTTTAAACCTTGAAAAGTCATTTTTTATCAGAAGTTCAGGAAGATGACCTCAGAATCTAATTCTGGCGATTCCATCAGCTCCAAAAGGGTAATTTTAGGTTGGTAGTATAGGCGGCACGAATCCTGAGGCTTAAAGTTTGAGTCTGTGCGAATAGACATTTTAACTTTTAAATTAACGCCTAAGTTTGACTTTAGTCAACAGTCTAAGTATACAAGCTCGGTTGAGAATTTTGTTAACGTGGTTAGCTCTGGGATGTTGAATATTGTCTAGAACAACCCTTCATTTAGGTCCTAAGGCTTCCAAGCTAATTTTGAGGCCCTTCGTGGATTTTGGCTTAAAATAGAAATTGTGTGTGGGACCCACTTTTCATCGAGACGACCTTGGATGGGAGTTTTAATGGTTCTGTTGAGTCTGGAATACCGAATCTGATGGGTTAGCATAGTTGTTTGTACACATGGGGTTCCGAACGAATCCCGAGCACCCCATCAAAGTTTTAAAGCCATGGCACTTTAGTGTAGTGCTGTCATTTGTGGCAGCCTCGCGTTCGCATGCCTAGGGCCGCATTTGCGAGCGGCTGATGCCCAGGTGTGCACATTCGTGCGTGAGCTACCGTGTTTGGGGGCAGCCACCTAGCCTCATGTTCACTCACGAGCTGCCTCAATTGCGGGCAGCGACAAGGCCTACCCTCGCGTTCGTGCGACCGCCTTGCAGTCGCGAGGGAAAATCGCCTGGCCTCTTTATTTAAAGCCAAGTTGCGACAAGCCTTGGCTTCCTTGAGTAATTTTGTGATTTCTCCTCCGTTCGAACTCCGATTATGGTGATTCAAAGTCCCACGCATTCGTAATTTTTAAGGATACGTTGTGGGTTTATTGAATTGAGTCGGTCAGCCTCCGTTGAGGTAATTTTTACGCTGAAGCGGCTTCCCTTTCTCCCTTTTTTGTAATTAAGTTGAGTTTTTATTGTTGTTGTTGTGTTAGCGCATTTTTGGGCCTTCGATTATGTCCAATTTTAGGATACAAGTTCAAGGTATAGTTTAAAACATCTTGACGAAGTCAATTCCAAAATTTTCGACACAGATCCCACGATTTCTATTTGACTCTAAAATTGGTCCGTCTGTGTTTTAGGTGATTTTAGTGTCTCTAAGTTTTTATTGATGTTGTGATCCTACTCTTGATAGTGTGGCAGCGCTCAGAGGCCGTTTTTGAGGGAAAATTTCTGGCCTTGTGATTTTGAGTGCGCGCGGTTGGCCTACAGGTAGACTACGACTTCTCTTTAATTAGATTGAGCACGAATATGTGAAATCATGATGATTAGTATGAATTGGGATGGGTACCTAGTTATTCATGCTTTTCTCCTTAGAAGGCATGACTTAGGATTATTTATCACTATTTCGAGGGCAATATCATGTTAGTTTGGTATTGGGTGTGTGCGCATCATGCAGTGTGATTTACTAGTTTTACTACACATTTCTTGAAGCATGTTCGGCCTTAGTCTATGGTAGGCTAGTGTTTCCTTAGACTGGTGATTCTTGTTACTTTGGTATGTCTCCGACGTCATTCGAATGGATTAGGTCCTTGTAGTTTGGAATAGCAGACTTGGGTCTTATAGTATAAGCCTTCGTTTAGGCATTTGCGCAGCTTGTTAACCCTTCTGCCTTCTCTCCCTACTTTTGCAACTCCGATGAATTATCAAAGGTTATGTGCTTTCTCGGGATTGGAGTACTTCAAGCATGGAGGCTTTAGTGGTATCTTTTAGAATGGATGACGATCCACGGTGGCTTGGAGCCTACTTGAGATCCTCTTTGAAGTCTTTATGCCCCCGGGTCACTCTTTCTAGCTGGGCAGGTTATGCCCCTCGGAGTGGACTGGCTGGCTGGGCGACCTTGATATTTGAGATCCTTTATAGAATTGACACGCCACCGGGTCACTCTTGCTAGTTAGGCAGCTTATGCTCCTCGAGTGGACTATTTGGCTTAGAAGCTTGGGTTGGTTGTCACTCTTGCTAGCTCATAATGCTCAACTACACCACATATAATTCAAAGTGTAGGCGGTCACTAACAAGTATAAAGCCAACGTAGAGTTGGGGCCGATCCCACAAGAAGCGGTACGGAAAAGAATTCAATTACGAAGTATGAGTGTGTTCTAATCTTTTGTAGAATCTAAACACGCAAAACACAACATAATGTAAATAATCAAGTTTTAATTATCAATACCAAGAGAGTTGAATAGCCAATTTCTAACGAAGATGATTAATACGGGGTTTTAATGAATAGAGAGCAGGACCTTAGGAGTGTGAGCAATTGGATACTAATTTCGCTTAATGGGTGATCACTAATTGTTTTAAGTTGTTCAATCTCAATGGGTAGGATGGATTATCACTATAACAACCATTTATCAATCAACTATCATGTATCAAGTGAGTTCCATTGAACCTCAACTAGCTTTCAATACAAAAATACCTAATTCCTTAATTTAACCCACTTTATCAATCTGGGTTGTATCGACAAGGATAAATACAACTGTAGTCATAAATTCCACTCTAATGCATCTATCACAAGCAAGCATACATATATAGAGCTAGAACTAAATTTGCAACTTTAGTTCATAAGTGAAAACATGAAAACTGAACCCATTTCAAAACAACATTAAATATAGCAATTAGAAACACCTATAAGCTAATTTATGTATCCGAATACATATTCACACCCCTATGGACAAGGGTTTTAGCCAATCATAGCAAAACGTAAGAGATAGTTACCAAAAATGTTTTCTCTCCATATGACAAGGTCTTTAATACTCAAATCCTAAAAATTAGCATTAAACCTTCAAAACCAAATGTCTAAGATCAAAACACTCTCAAGAATGTTCAATAGCTCAAAAATTATCAAAAGTATGAATGTTTCCTTTAGTCTAGTTCAGCCTGATACCTTTCTTTCTCTTCAAACATCAATTTATACGTTCCCAAAAATTTCCACATATTTCAGCACATAGGAACAATTGGTGAAATAAGTCAGGATCGCCAAATGACTCGGCAATCCTCTGAAGGACCCCACTTTGCCTTTTTGTACTTGATTTCTTCCTCAAATGGTTCAGGTCATTTAGGTGTTCTGGGTCGAGTCCACCATTTCGTTCGGCGTGTCAACGAATTCTCCTTTGGTTCGCCAACTTGGTCTTATCCTTGAGCCATCTTGCTTTACTTTTGGGCGAGCTATAAGCTCACTCGGCGAGTCGCCGAGTGGCTTTTGCGAGCTCCAGCCTCCTTTTTCTTTAGCTTTTCTAACTTTTTTGCTTTTTTTCGGAAAGTAACGTTCTTGCTTTGTTGTTAAACCTCCATGGCTGCACATAAATAATTTAACATCAGTTTTGAAAACCAAATAAGCATTGAGGACACTAAATCTTTAAATAACAAGCCCTAAACGAGTCAAAATTCCCGACTCATCAACTTCCCCAACTTAAACTTTTGCTTGTCCTCAAGTAAAACATGAGATCAATAAGTTCAACAGGGATTTCTAAAAGTAGTTCTCCTTGAGAATGAACATGAGAATGCACACAAGGTTCAATTCAAACATGCAATGTTCAAATGTGCACTCAAAGTTTCAAACTCTTACTAGCGATCATCAATTAGAGTTCATGCTCACAAATGCTCACTTCAAATAGAAATTCATACCCAACAAAAGTATTCGAATGCCCTCACATCAAGAATGATTTCATTCTCTCATAAAGAAAATCAACGACTATAATTAAGGAATCAAAATCAATGCTCAAATTCCCAAATCAGAAAAACATGCATGACTTTTCCCATAGGCTTGCCCGTATTTTGAAACAAACTCATCACTAGGTTATGCAGGATCAAAAAGGTCTTTCAAGGCTTGTAATGGGGTTGAGGGTCATGGTATGATCATTTTTGCTTAGTGACTCTACCTTCATGAAGCATGGCTCAACTTTCACTTCTTTTCCTTTTCTTTCATTCTTTTCGTATTCACAACTCATCCTTGGCCTATTCATAACACACAAAAATTTTGGTGTACCCCTTTTTATTTCCACAACAATCCACAACGGATAAAATTTATTCATTTCTTTTCTTTCTTCTCTTTTTTTTCACCACTTTTCTTCCTCTTTCTCTTACTTTTATATATGGAGGGGTTCAATCCTTTTTACAATTTTCCAAGGACCAAGTTCATGAACTTCTTGCTCGGTTTATTTCTTCACTCATACCACACCCCCAACTTAGGCTCTTGGCCTAAGTTTGCTATTCAAACAAACCAATGCTTCACAAAGGTTATAGGTGGGAAAGACATGGCAATTTCAACAACCGGCCTAAACAATTGTGTTCATGTTTCACAAATGACAAGGGTAGGCTCAAATGGTGCCAAGTTGGGTTCACACACTCACAAGGTGGTCAAACAAAGGTATAGCAATTAGGTTCACACTCAAAAATTCATGCCTAAAATCACTTCCTTCATTCACCAATGTTAGTCAATTGGACAAATAGGGCAAGTTCTAGGTATCATCATGCACACCTTTCAAGTAAAGCTCACCACACATGGCATGCAAACACAATTGTGGATCATAACTCTACGAGTCAAGCTTGCGTGCAACGGTCATTGCAAGACTCACTTCGGCATTCAACTAGTCACAATTAGATGTTAAGAGTTCACACAAGACTTATGCAACTCAAATTTCCTTCTTGGACTCACACAAACATATTGTTCATCAACAGCACTATTCAAGTCATTGATATTGATCACGACCGACACTCGAATGCACAAGAGAACATCAACTAATCATTCATAAACCAACATTCACCAATAAGCAATTGAGAGAGAAAAATCAAGGGATTAAGGTTTAAAACATTCATTCTAATTGAAACCATAGCAATATATCTAAAACAAAACAAAAACAACACAATATCTCAAAATGAGCATACAATCAAAAAGGGTAGGAAACTAGATGCCTTCACCCCACCAAAAAGAGAATTGCAATGTCCTCAATGCGAAAATAAAACTAAAAGTATCAACAAGAAATAAAATGGAGAGAGAGTAAAGATCTCCCCATCAGGCTAAGCCTGAGGTGAGCAACGGCTAGGTAGTGTGGCCTCGACTTGGACATCAGTGCCCCGCACTCCTCCAACTCCTGAAGTCTGGGCAACGTCCTCAGGTGTGGGCCTAGACCCACTATACCCAATCATGGACGTGTCTCGAAGTGAAGCTGCCGTGGCCACCTATATCAAATCACCCTCCAAGTCCTCCAAGTCCTCGTATACATCTCTCTCACGAGCTAAATCCTCCTCATCCGTATTAGGAGTGTTTAAATCCCTCTCCTCATCAGTAGTGGTAGCGTCTCCAGTAGTAGTAGTCAGAGGGATCTAAGAACTAGGACCCTCGAGGACCTCTACACTACCCCAAAGCATGGATATATCAGTGGATTCCAGCCTGTCCACATCCCGGCGTAACACAAAAATATCAGCCTTCACGGATGTCAACTCAGTGAGGCTTTGGTCCATCTTCTCACACACCTCCACCCGAGCGGTAAGGTCATCCAATGCCAACCTATATGCTGTGATCAACCAGTGTTGTTCCTTCAAATCCTCTCGGATGGAAGCAAGTGCAGTAGCAATGGCACGCTCGATCATTGTGGGAACAACGACGCCAACCCTTGAAACCTCCACATCGGCCGAATGGGCTAGGTGGCCAATTTTAATAAGCATCGCCTTCGTCAATGGGAGACAGAAGCTAGGAATGAGGGCAAGACTAGGGACAGTAGAAGTCGAGGATGCAGGTATACCAGATGGCTCAACGGTGGGAGGAGGAGATGTAGCGCCGGTCTCCATAGCATCTATATCAACAACCGGAGAAGTGTCCATCGGGAGTCTCTTCCTCCTCTCCGCTTCATCCTTCAAGTACTCAGCTTCGATCCTGTGGATATCAAAAGAAGAGGTCGGAGTGACCTCAACATCCATCTTTGCCTCAAAAGGCACACCCACTCGTCGACATAATTCACTGCCCAAAATTGGAAATGGCAATGAGGTTTGATTTTGTTTGGCCCTCATAGCCATCTCCTGTTCAACAATCATCTCTAGATTCAGCATCGCCCGGCCAATTATGCAACCTAGAAGTGCAGCGTTTGGATGCTGAATGATATACTTGTTCTGGGACGGCATAAAGGTACTGCTAATGAACCCGAACCTGTACCGAGTTGTGATGTTCAGGTCCTTCTTTTCAATTGTATCCCCCGCCTTGATCCATGGGGACGTTGCATCACTCAACATTGGGGCAAGCCACCCCTTAAAGTCATCTAATGTTTGGATCTTGATTTTATCGGCCAACGATTATCAAACCTACACTGTGCAACCCAACACACCTTTAATATCGCCCTCACTGCACCTAACTTTCTTACCCCGGACCTCTAAAAAATAAACTAGGGTCATGGAACTTGCCTTCTTCTTCCCTTTCGGGATCACCTTCGCATACCCTGCGTAGAACTCTCAGACCCATGTAGGCACGTATGGGCCCCGATGCTTGGTGAACTCTTGAAATTTATGATACCTTAGTGTCCCTGAGACAACACGGTATATGTCCACTACACCATCCATGGAAAACTTCTTCTCCTTAAGTATGGTTCTCAAACCCTTGGCCTTCAATCTGTGCATCGACCTGGAAGGATTGACCGGAACCGGATGCACAGGTAATGCATGTGGAGGCAATGGTACCTGTGGGGCCTGTAATGCAGCTAGAGGGTCATGAGCTGCTTTGGAGTGCCACTCTGACCGCTTCCGTTTGATTAGCTTCGCTATTGGAGCCTCAGATTCCCCTGCTTCATCACCCTCAGAGTTAGTGGATGTGAACTGTATTGATGGTTCATTGCTCTCCGAGCTGGAACTGTCCACAATCTACTATTTTCCCTTCCCTTTTGCCTATTAATCTTGATGGTGAGTGGGTCAGGGCTGCTCAATCTCCCCAGCAATCACCACCCCTTTTACCCTCTTAAGGGGTGGTGGACCTCTAGCAGGAACCCTGAGTCAAGTCGTTCCTGCAAAGAAACACAAATGAAAACAAGATTCGAATGCAAAAGGGTTAGAGAAAAAGGCTCCACAGACAAAATTGTGGAAAAGCTCACTGAACCTGTCGCCAAGTAATTTTGGTGAGAAATATAGGCATCGCCGAAAGTCTAAGAAAAAATCAGCAAAAATTTAGGTCAGAAAGGACGATCACAACACCGTTCGGCTAGTCACCGAGTTTGTTCTACGAGCTAAAGGGAACTCACCGTGTATCACAACACATTTAATCACAAAATAAGGTCAAAAAGGTGAATGAGAGGACATTTGGCAACACACCGAGCTGACTTGGCGAGCTCGACGCAGCTCGCCGAAATGGCCCAACACATCACCTCTATAATTTTTCTTCGATTCATAACTAACAGCCTATGACACATCGATTCAACCCAAATTTCATTCAATTATCAGTGACCCACTAACCAATTACTACTCGGGGTACTCAGAATTCCTACCAATCGATTCGAAATCAACAAAACGATGAATTAGCCCTTAAGAAATTCGTCACTAAATCCATCATCGGGCAAATTCAAATCATTTGATTGAATTCGGGCTACTCAGACTTCACCCTCACATTACCTAAAAAGCATCAACAAAAATTAATCATCTACTATGAGAATTTAGAACAAAATCGCCCAAACAAAAGATATAAACATGCTCGAATTCAAATTCACAACATAAAAAGCAATGGACCTCAATCAAAGCATACAATTCAACCAAAAATCATATACCTAATCGAAAACCAATTAGCATTCGAAAATGACATGGAAATAAACCAAATACGAGAAACCAACCTCAAAGCAGATGAATAGGACTGACGCGACAAAGGGAAAGGGAGAACGAGTCCAATAGACAATCCGAAAGCAAAGCACATGACATGAAATATGAACTTTAACTCTAAAGTTTGAGGGAAAGTGTAAGGAAGTCGAAAATTTTAAACAAAATAAAAGATTTGAATTTAAAAGGTTAAAAACCATATAGTTTGTGCCTCAGTCGACGAACTCACTAATGTCGCTGATTCACTCAACGATGCGCCGAATGGGTCTTTAGCTCACCAAACTTAATAGAAGTCCATCCCTTAAGTAGGTTAAAAGGGCGAGCTCGATCAGGCACACCGAACCCACTCGGCAACTCGCCGATTTGGCTTTTAGCTCACTCAATATTCCAGAAGTTTCTTCACTTTTGACCTTCAAGGGGCGATGCACTTGGGCGATGATGGGGGAAATTTGGCAACTTGTCGAGTAGTCTAGCCCCTCGCCCTTTTACATTTTGTCCAAAATATGAATTCAACCTACACATCAAACAAAGGTTATTCAAAAAATAGAAAGTAAAAGTTGGGTCTCCTAAGAAGCGCCTTAGTTAACGTCGTGGCACGACATGGACATGCCTTCAAGCATCGTACAAATACACCACATCAATCACCATCATGTTGGGGCGCTCTCCAAAGTAAAGCTTAAGTCGTTACCCATTCACCTTGCACATCGACCCATCCTCATTTTCAACTTCCATTGCCCCATTTGTAAACACACTATGTACTTTAAATAGACCGGACAATTTTGACTTGAGTTTTCTCGGAAAGAGTCTCAGACGAGAATTGTAGAGCAACACAAGATCACCAACTTTAAATTCTATATGAAGAATTTTAGCGTCATGCCACTTCTTCATTTTCTCTCTATAAAGAGCTGAACTCTCATAAGCTCGAAGCCAAAACTCTTCCAAACCATGGAGTTGGTCAACTCGATCCTTGGACTCATCTTCCCATTTCAAGTGCATGGCCTTCAAGGCCCACAATGCCTTATGATTGAGCTTAACCGGTAGATGAAAAGATTTACCAAACACCAATTGATATGAGGACATACAAATCGGCGTCTTGTATGTAGTTCTATATGCCCAAAGAGCATCATCTAACTTCCTGGAGCAATTGGTTCGATTTGCATTAACAGTCTTGGCTAAGATGCCTTTGATTTCGTAATTTTACACCTCGACTTGCCCACTTGTTTGTGGATGATAAGGGGTAGAAACCTTATGCTTGACTCCATACTTGCTCAATAACGGTGAAAACATTCGGTTACAAAAATGACAGCCCCCATCAATAATAATTGCACGTGGAGTGCCAAACTTTGTGAAAATGTATCGCTGAGGAATTTAACCACACTACTCTCTTCATTATTAGGTAAGGCCACAACCTCTACCCATTTAGAGACGTAGTCAACAGCCACCAAGATGTATTTGTTCCCACACGAACTCACAAAAGGCCCCATGAAATTGATTCCCCATACATCAAACAACTCGACCTCTAAAATCGGAGTGAGAGGTAATTCATGCCTTCGTGACACTCCTCCTTGCTTTTGACATTGAACACACTATCTGACAAAGAAGTTCGCATCTTGATACAACATTGGCCAATAATAACAACTTTGTAACACCTTTGCTGGTGTACGCACTCCACTATGGTGTCCACCAATCGGTGATGCATGGCAAGCATCAAGAATAGCATCTATCTGAACTTCCGGAACACATTTTCTAATCATATGATCCGTACACTCCCAGAATAAGTAAGGCGCATCCCGAAAATACTTCTTCACATTAAAAAGGAACCTCTTTTAATTGTAAAATTTCAGTCCATTGGGAAGAATCCCACACACTACATAATTGGAAAAATTAGCATACAAAGGTGTGCTACCCTTCGACACAACCATTACCGACTCATTGGGAAAGGCTTCCTCGATGTCTTTTTCATCGGGAACAACCACATTTTTCCTAAGCCTTGACAAGTGATCTGCCACTTGGTTCTCACACCCTTTTCGATCTTTGACTTCAAAGTCAAACTCTTACAACAATAACACCCATCGGATAAACCTTGGCTTTGCATCCTTTTTGGCCATCAAGTAACATATAGCAGCATGGTCGGTGTGCGCCACCACCTTGGTCCCCAATAAATATGCTCTAAACTTCAATAAAGCATACACGACGACTAATAGCTCTTACTCTGTGACGGTGTGTTTCTTTTGCGCTACATTCAAAGTCTTGCTTGCATAATAGATCGGATGAAACAACTTCCCTTGCATTGGCAAAGTACAGCCCCCAAGGCTACACCACTAGTATCACACATTAGCTCAAATGGAACTTTCCAATCCGGAGCAACAATGATCGGAGCCGAAACTAACTTCTCTTTTAGACACACAAATGCCTTAACACAAGCTTCATCAAACTCAAATACACTTTATTTTTCAAGAAGCTTGATAAAGGATAACCTATCTTAGAGAAGTCTTTTATGAACCTCCGGTAGAAACCCGCATGACCCAAGAAGCTTCTAATACCTTTAATCAAAATAGGAGGAGGCAGCTTTGCTATAACTTCAACTTTGGCTTGATCAACTTGTATGCCTTCTCTAAATATTTGTTGCCCCAACACAATACCTTCCTTGACCATGAAGTGACATTTTTCCCAATTGAGCACAATGTTTGTTTTTACACACCTTTGCAAACTTCCATTGAATCCTCTACCATATCGGAAAAAATAGAGAGCACACATCTCTAAAAAGTCACCGGTGCATTACCCAATCCGAAAGGTATTCTCTTAAAAGCAAACGTTCCATAGGTACATGTGAAGGTTGTCTTTTCTTGATCTTCCATTGCAATGGAGATTTGATTATAACCCGAGTAACCATTGAAGAAGCAATACCATCCACGCCCCGCAAGTCTATCAAGCATTTGATCCATAAAGGGTATTGGAAAATGATCTTTCTCGGTCCATGCATTTAATTTCCTATAATCCATACACATACGCCAACTGGTAACTGGTCACAATGGCACAAGTTCACCTTTTTCATTTGGGACCACGGTCAAACCATTCTTTGGGACGCACTGAATGGGATTCACCCACTTGCTATCCGCAATAGGGTAAACTACTCCCGCATCAAGCCACTTGATGATCTCCTTTTTCACAACTTCTTGCATTGGAGGATTCAACCTCTTTGATGTTCAACACTTTGCTTACAATCACTGTCCAATTGAATTTTGTGGGTACAAATACCGGGAGGAATTTCCATAATGTCGGCAATCGTCCATCCAATAGCCTTGATGAACTTTTTCAACACACTAACAAGTGATTGTATTTGCCATTCAAGCAAATCCACAGCAATAATCACGGGCAAAGTGTTATTAGCTCCCAAGAACACATAATGAAGGTGCGGTGGAAGTACCTTCAACTTAAGCTTTGGAGGTTCTTCAATGGATGGCTTTGCGGGAGGACTTTCCCTATTCTTCAAATCAATATCAAGCTTCACGGGGTTCTTAGGATAAGACCCTAAACCCGATAGAGCAGCCACTACCTCATCATAATCTTGAATTTCTTCCCTATCATAATTCAAGAGGACGGCATCCAAAGATTCACCAACACAAGAAATTTCACCCACCTTAGCAACCGCCTCATCAATCACATCAACGACCAATATCACATGGAGGTCACTTGGTTGCTTCATATACTTGCAAACATTGAAAGTAACTTCCTCCTCATTTACCTGAAATTTCAAATCACCAATTTCCATATCAACAAGAGCTCTCTCGGTAGCGAAGAATGGCCTACCGAGAATAATAGGGACCTCGGCATCAATCTCACAATCGAGGATCAAAAAATCCACCGGTAATATAAACTTTTTCACCTTCACCAAAATATCATAGAGAATGCCAATAGGACGCTTGGCATGAGAAGACGCATAGCTATTGACTTAGGCTCACCTAGCCCATGTTGCTTGTAAATGGCATAGGCCATCAAATTTATACTTGCCTTCAAATCACACAATGCTTTAGCAAATTGAAACATCCCTATAGTGCAAGGGATAGAAAATGCCCCTGGGTCATCCTTCTTGACAACCACGTTTGACATAATGGCACTACAACTATGAGATACTTCAACCGTCTCGAAATCTATACTTCTCTAGCAACACCTTCACCAATGGAAGATTAATAGAAAGAGTTTTGAAGATGCAGAGAAATTTTTGAAACTTCGCGACCTCATCCCTCTTCTTCAATCTTTGAAGAAATGGTGGAATTACTTTGGACAATGACTTTGGATGTATCAAGGAAGAAACATCCCCCACCTTTAAATTTTTTGATTCACCGGAAAAAATATTTTTCGGTGCATCATCAACTTCATAAGAAGTTCCATTTTTCAATTCTTCGACAAGTCCATCACCCTAAAAAACAACAGCTTTCAGTTTACTTGGACTAGCTTTATCGTCATTTAGAACATCACTTCCCACAACCTTACCACTCCGGGTCGAGATTGCCATGCATTGAGCATTGTCATTCTTCGAATTGGCCAAGTTGTCACTAGGAAGACCCTCTTTTTTTGTTGGGTTTAAATGAGCTGAGGTTCGACCCATTTGGGTCTCAAGTCACTTTATCGAAATCGAATAAGGGGTCACCATTTGATTCAAAGAGGAGAAGTCAACTTTCATCTCCTTGAGCACTTTATCTGACCCTTCTACCTTATTTAGGATGCGGGCAAACATATCCTCGGTCTGAAAGCTCTCGAGGTCGGCATTAGGTTGTTTTGCTTTTTGATGGTCATGGGGAGGCATATAACGGTCTGTATCACCATCTCTATCTCTCAAATTCTCACCCCTATCACGCCAATCTCGATCTCTATCTCTCCAACCACCATCACGATCTTTGTTCCAACCTTGATTCCCGCCCGGCCTTGGACAGCTCAGATGAGAACCCCTCACTTGGTTAGACAAAAAATGTACCTCTTCATTATACATGGCTTCGAATTGTGCATCATCCGAACTCATTCCACCACTACCGCCAACTGCATTCACAGCCTTATAACCATCTCCCATGACATGTTTCATCAACAAATCCATTTGGGTCATCATCTTTGCCATGCTTCCATCGCGCTCTTGGTTCTTCTTCATTTGTTCTTTGGTCAGCCCAACATTTAGAGGAGACAATTGATCCTCTCTCGTGTGCCATGCTCGATTAATCTTGGTCATCTCATCAAGCAAACCCAATGCCACAACAAATGGTTGTCTCATAATTCCACCCCTGATAAGATGATCGGCGACATCCTTGTTGACAGAGTCACGACTCCGTTAGAAATATTGCAAGAGCACATTTTCCGGCAACCAATGGGTAGGACATTGGAGAAGTAGCTTTTGAAACCTCAACCAAGTTTCATGAATGGGTTCACCATCAATCCGCTTGAAACTTTGAATGCCATCCCTCAACTTCAACATCTTCGAGGGACGGAAGAATCTTTCATAAAACGCCTCTGTGAGCTCCTCCCAAGAAGTAATAGAGTCTCATGGTAGTTCGGCAAGCAACTTCGTTGCCTCCCCATTAGAGAGAAGGGAAACAAATGAAGCCGGATTGACTCTTGAGAGATATTCATGAAGGTGAATAGTCCACACACATCCACGAAATTGCGAATGTGATCATGAGGTTCCTCATGAGCAAGTCCCCTAAAGAACCCTTTCATTTGCAGCAGCTGGAGCGTAGTTCCCATCACATGAAAAAAGGTGTTACCCACAGCTGGGGGTAAACGAATAGCTCTGGCACTTCCCATTTGATCAGCGTTGACATCGTTCAAGTTTCTGATGTCATCATCATGCCCAAGTTCACTCCCAGCATTAGTCCCATTCACACTCATTTCTTCACCTATTGAGAGCAACAATAACATCAAACTAATAAGAACATTCCACTACAACCAAATTAGTTCACAAAAACACTTCAATAAAAGAATTCTAAATGCCATTCCTCGACAGCGGCGCCATTTTTGATAGCACTCAACTACACCTCTTATAACTCAAAGTGTAGGCGGTCGCTAACAAGTATAAACCAAATAGAGAGTTGGGTTCGATCCCACAAGGAGCGGTACGAACAGAATTCAATTACGAAGTATGAGCGTGTTCTAATATTTTGTAAAATTTAAATACGCAAAATGCAACATAATGTAAATCATCAAGTTTTAATTATCAATACCAAGAGAGTTGAAAAACCAATTTCTAACGAAGATGATTAATACGGGGTTTTAATCAATAAAGAGCAGGACCTTAGAAGTGTGTGAGCAATCAAATACTAATTTCGCTTAATGGGTGATCACTAATTGCTTTAAGTTGTTGAATCTCAATGGGTAGGATGGATTATCACTATAACAACCATTTATCAATAGGCTATCATGTATCAAGTGAGTTCTATCGAACCTCAACAAGCTTTCAATGCAAAATAACCCAATTCCTTAATTTAAACCACTTTATCAAGTTGGGTTGTATCGACAAGTATCAATACAACTATCAGTCATAAATTCTAGTCTAATGCATCTATCACAAGCAAGCATAGAGATATAGAGCTAGAACAAAATTTGCAACTTCAGTTCATAAGTAAAAACATGAATAAATGCCTGAACCCATTTCAAAACAACATTAAATATATTAATTAGAAACACCCATAAGCTAATTTATGTTTTTGATTACATATTCACACCCCTAAGGACAAGGGTTTTAGCCAATCATAGCAAAAAGTAAGAGATAGTTACCAAAAAGATTTTCCATCCAAATGACAAGGTCTTCAATACTCAAATGCTAAAAAATAAAATTAAACCTTCAAAACCCAATGTTTAAGATCAAAATTCTCTCAAGAATGTTGAATAGCTAAAAAATTATCAAAAGTATGAATGTTTCCTTCAGTCTAGTTCAACCTAATACCTCTCTCTCTCTTCAAATAATTAAAAAAGAAAATAAGATATTGTTTTTTTGAATAAGTTTGAGCAATTCTAAAAAAATATCTTTTTTTGTTATTTAATTATTTGCTTTTGTAATAGAAAACAAGAATAGAAAGGGTAAGAAAAGTATTGAAATAAAGTTTATTAAGTCTGAGAAAGCATGCAGTATTAGTTTCTCGGGAGAAAAAATACCTTGTTTCATAATGCATATAAGATTGTAACTCGACAAGAGTAAATGTATGTGTTATGCTCTTTCTACCTAGTGGAAAATCATGTTCCTATGGTTTCACAAGTATAGAAAAAATAATTGAAATTTTTTTCAAAGTTAAAGTAGACGATCATTATTGTGATTATGCATAGGGAAATTCAAATGGCTTTGAGGCATTGGAAGATCTCCGTAATGAACTACAAACATTGGACGAGCAAGAAAAAAGCAAATACTAATAGATAAGATTACACACCCTGGCACAAAAATACCTCTAAATAAACACATTGTGGAGTTGGCAATTAAGTTGCAGGTGGAGATAGTTAAAGAAAAAATAATACCTATTATTATGGAATGCATTTTATTTTTAATAGACAAAACCAAACATTAATAAAAAATAATCTAAGCATAACTAATGCAAACATTACTAATACACTATATTAGTCATAGTTCTTGTACACTATTAACCTATCCCTTATATTTTGATTTGTAGGTTCCTTTTTTGGTATAACTCTTGTATACGCCAAGTTTGCCTTTATTTTATTAATGAAACTCTTTGCTTGATTAAAAACTAAAAAATAAAAAAATTTAATAATAGCAAGAGTTGGGTGGATTGTGTTATGACCCATTGTTTATCATATTTTTATATAACCCATGTTAATCCAATAAATTTTTGTGTTGGATTTGACAATGACTCATTTATCGATTAATTCCATTTTGATCGGTCAAATTCAGTCTAAATTGACAATTTGTCAACTTGGCTAACCAGTAGTTCCATACACTTGCACCCTCAACGTCCACTATGGTTGAGATATTTTATGTTGAAAGTCAATAGCATGGATTGTTTATGAGGTATATTAATAAAGAATGGATTGTTGTTCGGTTATTAAAAGTTAAGTTTTTTTATACATTAATTAATTAATTACTTTGAAAAAATATTTTTATCTTTAAATAGTAATATCTACATTGCTAATGCATATATTTTTATTCCACATTCTAATCAACATAAAATAAGACTAATTGCTAATGTATATTTTATGACCTCATATTACAAAAGATTCCACCATCTTACCGAGAGTTAGCTTTGGTGTAAAATGTCAATGCACCAGTCTCTATAGAGTTGGAATAATGAAAGAACATTAGTGAGAGCACAAGGGTTCTCTTTGATCCATCACTTTAACATTGTTCACTAGTTCAGTAACATGCTTCAATTGATTTACTAATCTAGACAACACGAAACATCATTAAATATTTAAGATGAAACAAACAAAAAGACAGACTTAATTACGTAAGAACTCCATAACCTTCTACTCTGTTGCCTAAAATCTTGTATAAATTAATGATTGAAGACTAATAACATGTGACTTAACAACAAATAAAATAATTGACTATATTAGAAAACTCGATCACTAGTGAAGTCTTCCCCAAGCATAGCTCCAATTTTCAAGAACTCCAATTATCAAGTCCATCATAATTATAAGTTCAAGAAATCTTATCCTCTTCTGTCTCAGAGGAAAAAATTAAATCAAACTTGAGATGTTTGGTCATAATAGAACTTCTTGTTACTTTTTTAAGTTTCTCCACCCGAAACTTCATTGTCAACTTATGCTCCTCCATGTGTTTATCTGGACGCATTACTGAGCTAGTATGCATAATCTTAAACATTAGTATTCACTTATATTCTTACTCGTTTGATGCTTGTAATTCTTTACGAAGATCTTCAAATGCCTCTAAGACATTTGATTTGCCCTCAGCATAATCACGTTAGCGATCCTCTAGTTTCATTTTGAAAAAAATATCAATTATTACTTCTATACTTGTGGAACCATAAGAAAATGGTTGTCTACTTGGTGAAAAGAGCATAACACCAACATTCGCTCTGGTTCGAGTTGCAATCTTATCTGCTTGTGGAATACTGTATTTTATTCGTTTTGAGAAACTAATAGTGCATGCTTACTTAGACTCTATCAACTTTATTTCAGTCTTTTGTTTATCCTTTTTTTTTTTTTTATGTTTTCTATTGCAAAAGTAAATAGTTAAAGAAGAAAATATTTTTTTGTTGAATAAGTCTGAGCATATCTCAAAAAAATATCTTATTTTCTTCTTTAATTATTTATTTTTGCAATAGAAAACAGGACTAGAGAGGGTAAACAAAACAAAAGTTTGAAATAAAGTTGATTAATTCTCAGAAAGCACACATTGTTAGTTTTAAAAAAAAATACCTTGTTCCATAATGCATATAAGCTTGCACCTCGGCCAGAGTAGATGATTGTGTTATGCTCTTTTCACCAAGTGAAAAACTATGTTCCTATTGTTTAACAAGTATAGAAAAAACAATCAAATTTTTTTTCAAAGTGAAAGTAGAGGATCGCCAACATGATTATGCTTAGAGAAAATCAAAAGTCTTTGAGGCATTGGAAGATCTCTTTAAAGAATTACGAAAATTGGATGAGCAAGAAAAAAAACGAATACTAATGTATAAGATGATATACCATGTGTCAGAAATACCTCCAAATGTATACATCAAGGAGCACAAGGTTGCAATTTAGTTCTAGGTTGAGATAGTTAAAGAAGATATAAGAAGTATTATTTTGACCGAGCATCTCAAGTTTGACTTAAATTTCATCTCTGAGCTAGAGAGGAGTATTCTTCAACTTATAATTATTATGGATTTGACAATCAGAGTTCTTGAAATTTGAGCTATGTTTGGAGGAGACTTTACTCATAATCAAATCTTCTAATATGATCAATTCTCATCTTTGTTATTTAGTTAGTTTTTAGTCTTCACTCATCCATTTATATGAAGCTTTAGACCACAAAATTGAAGATTATGGAAATTTTTTCTTATTATGAATTTTTTTTAGATTTTCATCTTTAGTCTTCACTGATGCGATGTGTTGTCTAAATTGTTAAGTCAATTGAAATATAATTCCTTGGCACTAATGTCTTTTAGTTGTTTCAACTTGCTTTTCTGATGTCTTCTATTATATCATGCCTCCACATCTAAAAACATAAATAATTAGAGCAACGATATTAAGTTTATACTACAATCGGCTCAAACTTAACTTCAATACAATATTTATCAAACCAAAGTTTGACGATGACCGAACCCAAAATTTGGAAATACCGAATGCCCACTCCGAGTAATGTCCCTTCCACATTCTTGTGACTTCTTGCATCTCAATATCATTTCTTTGGTTTTTCATGGAATTCATGTCTTTTTTCGATTACCCATGCATGTTAAATCATTGATCACTTGTGCTTGTAAATCGAATCTAAAACGCAGTGGAATGCTTGCATATCTCCGTTCAAGTTCATTTTTCTTGGTTCAAATTGTTAGTTGCACTTAGCTGTCTTTATTATTGATTGACAGGGGCAGATGGAAGTCTATGTGTACTGTTAAATAGATTATAAGTTAATTTCTTAATTAGTGGTCCTTCATTAAGCGAAGTGATTTTAGAATATGCTAAAATGGTAAAAAAAAAATGTTATATTTCAAATAAATAAGAAGTACTCTTATTTTTAGTATACTCTTAAAAAAAGTAACTTATCACATTATTTGTTTTTATTTTATTTTATAAAGGATCCATGATTCAACAAGTCAAATATCAAAGTGAGGGATACTAAAGATGTACTTTGTCAGCAACAAAGAAGGCATAAGGGATATTTTTTTGTTACAAGTAATAATTAAGTTATTTTTGATTAAAAATTAATTCAATGGTCATTTTGTTAAATTTTTGCATGGTTGTAAAATAGGAAAAAATGACATGGAGTTCCAACTAAAATAAGAGGGCTTCCATGTAGCGCCCAAAAGCCCATCACTTTTGAATTTGTTTGTGTGTCATTCAAGAACGAATATCTCTATTTTAGGGTAATTTTAAATTTTATCTTCTAAATTAATAATTTTTATTTTTTATCTTTCAACGTAATAAGTAATTAAAAAAATGGTCCAAGATACCCTTGACATTAAAAAAATAATCGCAAGACACAAATTATGTCTTATGCGGAAAAAAAATCACAAGAAAAAATTCGCAACACACAAATTATGTCTTACTAGACAAAAACTCAATTTCAGAACATTATGTTTTAAAAAGTTCATAATTCATAAATTACGACATAACTTAGTTTCTACATAACTAATATTGACGGATACATAGGTTTAGTTTTAAAACTACAAAGTTATCTCTTGGTGACATAACTTATCCTAGTGAACTTTTGTAAGATCAGATAAAAGTTCTCTAAATTATATTAGACAAGATAAAAAGATCTCTAAACTTATGTTGTACAAGTAATTTATACTCTCAGAATTAGATACTACATAAGTCATGTCGAAGAAGAAATTTTTTTTCTAAATTTCTGCTTTACAAAATTAGGTCATAACTAAAAATACTTTATTCTAAAAATTTTAATTTGATTAAAAACTATCAATTTAAAGGAAAAAAACTAAATACCACCATTAAAATATGATTTATCTGTGCAAAAGTTTGTTTATTTGGCCAACGTTAGAAGAGCCCATCATATAAGTGGGTTTTGGCCCACGTTGGAAGAGCCCTATCATATGACTGAGTCAATAACCTGAGAGTTGTGGTTCAGGTACAAAGGGTAAATAATGAAGGAAAGCAATAAGAGGTGGAGGCAGAGGCGGAGGCAGACACTAGAAGGAAGAGAGAACAATGAAATAATCAGGATGGGGATATGTTAGAATAATATCAGGAACTATTTTTGAAGGTAATCTTGAATTCTATCTTATACATCGCACTGAACTTCACTACAAGGTTTTGCAATCTTCTTTTTCTTATTCTATGTTTGTTTCTTATGCCAAAGTGAGATCATATGTATAAATTATTTTTATATGATTGATGGATATGTGGAATGAGAGATTGAAGAAGTATAAGGAGGAGCTCAAAATGAAGCAAAGTATGGAGACGCATATATACCCCCACTGAGCTGTCATCCTCTTGCGAGACAGGTACTTTTAAACACTGATTTGCTAATCTCTTCTTTTTTTGTACATTATAGCTTATATAAGCTTTGAGATATTCAGATTCTTATGTATCTTATTGATTATTGTTTGGAAATTCAATCCAGACTAGACACTCCAATAGCAGTGAATAATTGGGTATGGAATTGCAGTTTAGGAATTTAGGGTGAATATTTTGTGTCTATCTTATGTCTTGTCGATAATAACTTCTGTTTATGCTCTGAAATACAATTGGTTTAGTAGATATCTGACTTGGGAATCATAGAACATGAGGGTCTTACTTGGGGCTTGTTCATGCTAAAATGTAATCTATCGTTAAGTTTGACAATTGTGAATTATGAATTTTGAGTCATGGATACTTAATTGCTTTTAATCTAAAATTACTTTCTACGATCGGATGATCAATAAATATCCTTATACATTATTTCTAGTTTTCAACATAAAAATATAGTGTGTGGGTTAAAAACAGTGGCTGCTCAAGTGCCTAGTAACCTCGATGTAGGTCCCTACTATACTATACTATGCAAAATACCATAGAAGGTAGGAGATGAGGTGCCGACTCATGTTTATCCAAGAAAACAATTTCTCTGCGTTTTTTATTGGAGTGACAAAGCTCTTATAAAATATGATATGTCCAATCCATACTTGTTTGGGTAGGTTAGTGTAGTGTTCTGGGAAGTGTGAAGTTGAAAAAAGTTGCAAGGCTTGCTTCACTTAAACTATGAATCGTAAAGCGAAATTCTCTCTTCATTGAACTCAAGCGCAGTTTAATAGAAAAAAGACCAACATAAATATAGAGAATATATAAGCAAAAGTTCAAATTATAAGCTAAAAATTAGATATCACAAAATCAGAGCTATAAATTGTTCAATATTTATTTCTTGTTCTTCTAAAAGATCTACTTGGACAAGATTGTTAGAATCTTGTATTTCTCCCTTACCATTATATTGCTTATCATTTTCTTCAACTCCGTTATCATCACCCTTATCAGAATCCCTTTCATACTTCCGTATCTAATAAATCCATATCACACTTATCAAACAATTTGTATTTTAATAAGAGAATATATTATTGGAGTTCGCTCATCCATGGAACTCTTAAGTTTCAAGTTTTCTTTAATGAGTTGAAGTTATATTTAAAATAGATTGTTCTAGGAATTCGAACAAAGATAAAGGAAAGTCGAAGTCAATTGATTTAGATTTTCCTGTTCATCATCGTATGACTTGATCCTTCTCTAAAACTCCTAAAAATTTGGTATTGGGGCCTGATATAATGAGGTCATTTAGAGATTCCAAGAAGAACACGATATCTATACAAGACAGTATGATATGTAGAGTCGAATAGCATGAATGATTGGGTATGTTATTACAGACCAAAATTTTTGTGTAGGGAGCTAGCAAACACAATCAACCATTTTTTCTTACATTGCAAATGGACAGATCAGCTATTGAGAATGGTCATTTGTCTACGAGGAATCATATGGGTAAAACTCGAAAGTATCACATGGGTTGAAAGGAACAAGAGGTACTTTGAGGATGTGCAAAATATTTTGAAGAAGAAATAAATGAAAGGTCTAATCCTGTTTTATTTTTGGTGTAGACATGATGTATTAGCTGAAATAGAGGACATCTTTCATGTACATGACTGTTTATAGGCTTTAGAAAGATAGAGAAAGAGGCAAGTTTGTAATACTTTTGGAAGGGAATTACACATTTCATTGTAATATACCTGTGGATATTTAGATTAAAGTTACCATATTCAAAAAAATGAATTGTTGCAATAAAGAGAAAAAAAAAGTAGTTTGGTAGAGTGTATTAGAAAAATAATGCATGCATTAGCCTTGTCTATTATTAGTACCTTATTTGTTATACTTTTTTAGCGTAATGTATCATAATGGTAGCATCAGTTATACACTCTATTGTATATTGAGGTGTGTATTACTAATACCATGAATTTTCATAAATTAATAATATAAAGGATTTTAACACATGTATTAGATAGATTAACTACATAATTACCCCGCAAATCCCCCCCCCCCCCCAAACATTTTCCAAAGCTAAAGAGTGTGGAATGTATTTTTATAGACAAACATTATTTATGGAAGTTATGCAATGCATTTTATTTTTAAAACAACAAATCAAACACATAAGAAATAATCTTAGCATATTGATTGACCCATTTTTAGCATATTTTGATCCAACCTATCTCAATCCAACAATTTTTGGTTTGGTTGGACAATGACTCATTTATTGATTGAACCCATTTTGACCTTCCAAATCCAGTCCAAACTAACAATTTGCCTCCCTAGTTTACCATTAGTTTCATAAATTTGCAACCTCAACGTCCACTACGGAAGAGATATTTTTTGTCGAAATTGTAATGCATGGATTATTTACAAGGTAAATTAATAATGTATGGATTATTATTTGGTGATTAATAGTTTATATATTGTTGTACATGAACGAATTACTTTGAAAGAATATTGTTTTCTTTAAATAGCTACTATCTACATTGCTAATTCATATATTCTTATTCAACATTCTATTATACATAAAATAATACTAATAGGTAATAGATCTTTATGAACTCATATTACAAAAGATTCCACCATCTCACATATAGCAAGCCTTGGTGTAAAATGTAGATGTGCCAACCTCCCTAGAGATGGAACCATGAAAGAACAGTAACAAGTGCAGGGGTTTTTTCTTTGATCCATCACTTTCACATTATTCACTAGTTCGGTAAATGGCACTACTTAATTTACCAATCTAGACAACTCATAGTAACATCAAAGATTAAAGATCAAACAAACCAAAATGATTGACTTAATAACATAAGAGCTCCATAACCTTCTATTTTGTGAGCTAAAACCTTATATAAGTAAGTGGCTGAAGACTAACAACAAGTGACTTAATAACAAAGACGAGAATTGACAATATTAAAAGACTTAATCGCTGGTAAAGTCTTCTCCAAGCATAACTCTAATTTCAAGAACTCCAATTACTAACTCCATGATAATTATGAGTTCAAGAGCTCTCATCCTCTTCTGTCTCAAGGGCAACATTTAAATAAAACTTGAGAAGCTTGGCCATAATAACACTTCTAGTTTCTTTTTTATGTTTCTCCATCCGCAACTTTATTATCAACTTCTACTCCTCCATGTGTTAATCTAGAGGTAGTTCTGAGCCAGAGTGCATTATCTTAAACAGTAGTATTCATTTTTTTCTTTCTTGTTCATCGCTTGTAATTCTTTACGAAGATCTTCAAATGCCTCAAAGTCATTTGATTTGACATCAACGTGATCACGTTGTCAATCCTTTAATTTCACTTCAAAAAAATTGTAAATTATTTTTCAATACTTATGGAATCATAAGAACATGGTTTTACGCTTGGTGAAAACAGCATAACACCAACATCTGCTCTGGTCCAAGTTGCAAGCTTATCTGCTTTTTGGGAGAAAGTATTTTTCTTTTTGAGAAACTAACATTTCATGCTTTCTCAAATTCAATCAATTTCATTTCAATCTTTTGGTTACACTTTTTCCTCGTGTTTTCCATTGCAAGAGAAAATAATTAAAGAAAAATATAAGATATATGGAAAACATGACCAATTAGCAAAAGATTGAAATAATGTTGATTGAGTCTGAGAAAGCAAGTACTGTTATTTTCTCGAAACAGAAAAAAACCTTCTTTAGTACACAGATAAGCTTGCAACTCGGATTGAAGTGTATGTTGTTGTTATGCTTTTTTCACAAGTGTAAAACTATGTTCCTATTGTTTTACAAGTATATAAAAAATAATAGACAATTTATTTGTAGTGAAACTAGAAGATCACTACCTTAACATGTTGAGGGAAGATCGAATGTCTTTGATGCATTTGAAGATCTTCGTAAAGAATTTCAAGTATCGAAATGAAAAAACCAAATATTAATGTACAAGATCATGCAACTTGGCTCACAAATACCGCTAGATAAACACATATTGGAGCAGATGTTGACAATGAAGTTGCGGATGGAGAAAGTCAAAAAAAACAAGAAGTGTTAATATGGCTGAGCATCTCAAGATTGATTTAAATGTTGTCCATGAGCCGGAAGAGGAGGAAAGTTCTTGAACTCATAGTTATCATTGAGTTGGTAATTGGAGTTTTTGAATTTGGATCTATGCAGTGAGGAAACTTTACGAATAATCGAAGCTTCTATTATGGTCAATTCTCATCTTTTTTATTAAGTTATTTGTTGTTAATCTTCAGTCATCCTTTTATCTAATGTTTTAAACCACAAAATTGAAGGTTATGAAGTTCTTATATTATTAAGTAAGAATTTTTGTTTTTTATCTTTAGTCTTTCATGAAGTTTTGTGTTGGCTTGATTCGTAAGTCAATTGAGATCTTTTATTGACCTAGTAAATAATCAATGAAGTTCCTTATTCACTTATTATTACTGTTTTTATCTACAATGAGGGCGGTGCATTTATATATAGGATAGTTCTTTATGAGATGATGGAATCTATATATGTAGTACGAGTTTTTCTAATATCTAATAACTTTACTGGCAAATTCAGAATTCTGAGAGAAATTGAGCATATTTTTCAGCCAGATCCATGCATGTGTTTAAATAGAGTACCCTTTTTTATCGGGAGTACATACACAAATAGGGTTCCTTTCTTCTACGAAACAAAATAATTTTTTCTCAATTACATTAGACTTATAGATTACTTTCTCAAATTTAATTAATTACTTTTCAGGCTCAAATTTTACGTAACCTAAATTACAAATCAATTGAAATCTTTTATGAGACAATGTGAAAATGAAGGACCAAAGAAAACCCTCATGTACTCATTATTCCACTCAATCACAAAGTAATACAAGCAGATTGAATCGAAAGACAAATGAAAAACAACTATGTTTTTAAATTTATTTACATATATAATGTTTATTTCTTTTATGGGTACACTTTCTCCTAATGTGATTCAAGAAAAAATATGTTCAACTCTAGCTCAACAAAACCTTATAATATGATTTTACGCCTCTAATTAATTGCATCCCCCCTCCCCCGGTGTAAAGTAAGTAAATTACATTACAAAAGGCATCAAGCAGATGCAAGGTTGTAATAAAGAAAAAAACTAGTAGCTTCAGAACATAGCTCCATGAATCTATAGTAATAAGCAAAAACTTGTGGAAATAAACAAAAGAATGGTGCTTTGGAACTCTTCTATATGAGAATCAAGGAGCTAACAAAACGCATAAAACTATCAACATTGCTTACTGGGGAGTTGTAATGCCACTAAATAAACTAACTAAGCAAATAGCCTTCAAAGAATGTTGGGAAATGAGTTCCCATCAAAACATCTATAGCTTCTTTCTTTTCAAATACACCAAAAGATAGATGCTAGAATCATAGTCCAGATTTTTTTGATGAATTTGTCAACACTTCATCATATTAGATTTTCAAAGGTATCTTTGATAGAGAAAGGCGTAACCCATTGCCACGACCCAATTCATGGAGTCATGATGGCATTTACTATAATCCACCACTTGGTAAGAACCTCATAACCCAGAACAAGTAATGGATATAAGAGTAGAAACAAAGTAGAAGTAGTAAATTACAATAGAAACAAAGCAAAATAGCAGAAGTAAGATAAAAGATATATGCAATAGATCTCTCCTAGAACCTGGAAGTCACAAGTACATATCTATCTAAATAAAAGAGTATAAGCCCCAAAAGTGGACCTAAATACAAAGCTAGTCTGAAAAAGCAAAAGACTAGTTATCCAAAATACTAAAGGAGATAGGTAAGTCCATAACGCCAAGTGCTCACCCTCGCCTCCGATCCAAGCTGTAGCACGCTCGAGTTATCAACGGTGGTAGCTAGTGCTCGGACATGTATCATGAAACAGATGCAGAGTATAACATGAGTACAAAAACAACAGGTACTCAGTAGGCATCATAGCCTGACTAAGAAGGAAAGGTAAAAACAATATGAAATGATAGAATCTAGACTCAAACAGAGGTCAAAACGGGATTAAAAGAAAAGCACATGAGCATACTAAAATATAAAGAACTAAGTACAACTAAACTAAACCTAACTAGACCCATATAAGCCCAAAAGGTACACTCATGTGCAAGTTTAACTAAATCCCGAACTGACCTCTATATGTTTGACAGGTACACAAAATAGGTAAATCTACTAAGAATAAGATGCGGTTAGTCCAGATCAGGAGAAGGCGTTGTCCAACCTCTAACCGCGAATAACCTCTAAGAAACCATAAAGAGCCGCCTAGCTTAAGAGGCAGAGCCCGGACCTCTAACCGCGGATGATTATTTTAGAGGTGTAAGGTCATAGCCATAAGTGTGTCGACTCCGTAAAGGATAAGAGCAAACCTTTAATTTGCAAATAGCAGTAATAAACTCCCTAGAGGATAATGAGCAGAATGACCGGACCTTTAATCTGTTACTAGAAAAGGTTGTCGAAAGATCTCATGACATCCATCATCAAAAAACCACCAAGGAACGATGTCCACTCCCAAGTAATCTGTACAACACACCAAGCTCAAACCAACTCCAGTCCCAAGTTACCAAGCGACGGCCGAATTCCCAAATGTAACAAATGGAGCTGTAGAATAAGGGACAGTGGATAGAAGGTAGTCAAAGTTGAGTCAATGCCTAAACTAAGGCTCATTCTATTAGACTCAAATCTGCTCAACCATACTACAAGGAGCTAAATTGTCTGAGTCGACATCGGAGTAGAAATAAGGCCAAAAAAGGGTCCAACTACCACAAGTGTATGGAAAGCAATAGTCTAATCCTAGACTAAGGCCAAACATGCTCAAACATACACCTCCAACGTCAAACAAATCTAGCCACAATGTAACAATGATCAAGAATCACACTAGCACACATTAAGTCCCTAAAATCCAAAAAATAAGCCAAAAACATGATTTCTAAGAAGGGTAACATGATAAAGTAGGTACGAGCCCCTACTTAACTCAAATTAACATGAATTTTCATATTCAAGCTGAATCTAAGGGAGGGAAAGTTCTAATCTATCGGGAGGCCGACCACGTACGCTCTAAATCACAGTTCCAGAGATTTTCCTTTTTGTGTGACCTTCAAACACTGCCACGCTATCAAAAATAGAATCACAACATTAATACGATCATTTAGACACTATATTCACTTAAAATGGAGATGGGCCAAATTTTTAGTCAAAACTAGAATCGTGGGACCCATGTTGGAATTTTTGAAACTACATCGTCAAAAGGCTCTAAATAGTCCCTAGAACTTGTGTTACCAATTGAACACAATTCGGGGTCTCGGATAGCGTAAACAACCACATGCAATAAATTTCACATTTAAGAGCAATTAACTAAGCTAAGGCAGTCCATAAACAAGTGAATTTACCTCAACCGGGGAACCTTCAAAGAACGTTGGGCAATGAGTTCCCAGATCAGTTGGTTTTGGCAACTCTTAACTATTCGACGGGGTGTTCGGAATTTGTTCAGAATCCCATGCACTCAAATGAGATATACTACCCCATCAAATTTGATATTCCAGACTCAAGAGTGCAGCCGACACTTTCGTATGAGTTTCTCTTGACAAAAAGTGAGCCCCTCAACAAAACTCCATTTTAAAGGTAAAATACACAGTGGGCCTCAGAATTTGCTTGAGAGTCTCGAAATCTTCACGAGGCGTCATTCAAGACCAAATTGGACATTTCAGAGCTAACCATGCTAATGGAATTCTCATCCGGGAATGTTAACCAAGAATGTTGACAAAGGTCAAACTTAGGCCAAAACTTAAATGTTAACACACCTAATCATACAAACTTACACTGAAAGCCTCGAGAGTCGTGTCAGCCATGCCACTAGCCTAAAATAACCCTTCTAGAGCTAATGGAACTGTCTGTATTATATTCTGAGTTCATCTTCCTGAATTTTTTATTGAAATCAACTATACAAGGTTCAGAAGCTCTAAAACACAGAAATTTGCATAATAACGAAATGAACGACCAGGTGACCGAAATGTCATATCCAGAAAGTCATAATTAACTTGTGGTTGCTATAGGAATGCTCTAAATAAAAAACAAAAGGCATTAACACAGAAATGTCCTCGAGGGTCATTGCAACCATTTGAGACAAAGCATTCAAAGAAGAACTACAAAACATTAGTAGTCACTGGGCAGTGCAAAAAGAGGTGATTCACATTTTCATTAGTTTGCCCGCATAGGTAGCATCCCTGGATAGGAACAATGCCTCTCTTTCTAGGCACCTTTTTAGGGGTCCAGGTAAAACAATTAACTCTATGAGGTTATCTAGTTCTCCCAATATGTTTCTAGGGCAAGTCCTTAAGCATACCATTCATAGAACATCCTAGTTTGTGGTATTCTTTCCTGGTGTAGTTACCCTTCTTCCAATTTGGGGAAACATCCAAGTTGTACCCTCTAGTGAAACAAACAGATGGAGGAGCTCATTGGCTTCCTAGTCTTGATGATTTCTTCTGAAAGTAGTTACATTTATTGTTACTTTTTAGCCTTGTTTGCATTTATTGAATCTTCTAATGTTGTCAAATCTCATCTTTGTTATTAATTTAGTTTTGTTAGTCCTCACTCATCAATTTATAGAGGATTTTGACCATAAAATTTAAGGTTATGAAGTTCTTTTGTTATTTAGTCAATTTTTATGTTTTTACATCTTTAGTTTCAATGATGCTTTGTGTTGTCTAGACTGATAAGTCAGTTAAACTCTTTTATTGAACAATGTAAAAGTGATGGATCTAAGAAAACCATCTTCCACTCATTATTCCACTTAAATCACAAAGTAATACAAATGAATTGAATCTAAAGGAAAATGAAAAATAGCTATGTTTTACATTTGCTTACATATATAATGCTAAGTTTTCATTATGTGTACATTTTCTCCAAATGTGACTCAAGAAAAAATATGTACACCTATAGCTCAATAAAACTTTATAATATGATTTTGCATCCCCCCCTCCTCCTACCTGGGTAAAGTAAGTAAATTGCACTAGAAAGGCATCAAGAAGATGCAAGGTTACATAGAGAAAGAAACTAGTAGCTTTAGAACATAGCTACATGAAGCTATAGTAATAAGAAAAATCTTGTGGAAATAGTCAAACATGTTTCCTGGGCAAATCATATCAAGCATATCATTCATTGAACATCCCTGTTTGTAGCATTCTTTCAAAGTGTAATCACCCTTCTTCCTGTCTGGGCAACAACCAGGTTGTGCCTTCTAGTGAAACAAAGAGATAGAGGAGCTCATTCACTTCCTAGTCCTGACGGTTCCTTCTGAAAGTAGTTGCATTTAATGTTACTTTTTGTCTTGATTAGCTTTATTGAGGTTGTTGAACTTGACACCACTTAGTGATATTTCGTTAGGTATGTTGTTGAATTGATTACTTCCCTTTTTTGCCATCACCTATATTACTTCAAGTATTTATCTTTAAGATTTTCTTTATGTAATATTGGCAATTCTTTACCCAGTAACGCTAAATTCACGTATTGCTAAGTTCCAAAGTTTGAAATTAATGTTGAATTCCCCATTTCAAATAAGAACGATTGTTGTATTTAGAAATGGAATATAAATTCACTACCATAAAGTCCAAGCGGAAGGACATGAATTGGCTATGATCAATAGGGAAATGGTTAGACAGTATAAATACAAATTCTTCAATAGGCAAATTTAAGTGCAAAGAAACTAAAATTAAGGAAGTTTAGAGCTCAAGCTTCAATCTTAAAGCATGAGCTCTGTATTGTTGCATTCACAAAAATTTCTTCATTCACGCTCAAGAGTTCACTCTCACATAAAAAATGCACTTAGGGGTCGTTTGGTAGAGTGTATAAGAAAAAATAATGCATGCATTAACTCTCTGAATTAGTAATACTTTGTTTGGTATATTTCTACATGCTATCTATAACTAATGCAAATATTAGTTATACACTCAATTGTGTACTAAGGTGTGTATAACTGATACCATAGATTTCTAGGTATTAGTAATGCAAGGGGTTTTAATACATTCATTAGCATGCTTAAAGAGCTAGGGATGGCAATTGGGCGGGTTCGGTCAAATTTTGACGGCTCATAATAGGTTAGAACAACAATCGGGTCAAGACTCAACCCAACCCAAATTTTCTTGGGTCAAAATGTGTTAGGTAATGGGTTACATTACAGGTCAAGACCTAATCCAACCCAATTTTTACTAATCTTACTTATTTTATTTGTTCTTTTAAACTATTTGAATACCTAAAAAAATTATTCTTTTCTTTATTATGGCTACATTACAACAAATCCAATTGAAAAAAACGTTTTATAAATATTTTGACAAGATTTTTTATGAGCTAATTTGGGTAACATATCAACCTAATTTTTAATATGTTGAAATGGATTGAGCTAATGAAAGGGCAGATCAATAACCCTCCTAAACTTAAATGGGTTGGTTTTTTTATTGATGCAGTGGGGCCGTGCCATTGCTTATGCGTCGAGGCAGCTTAGGTTACATGAGCGCAACTATCCCACTCATGACTTGGAGTTGGCGGCGGTATTTTTGGCGCTTAAGATCTGGAGGCACTACTTGTACGGAGTTCATTGGGAGATCTACACTGATCACATTAGCCTTCAGTATATTATGAACCATAGAGACCTTAATTCGAGGCAGTGTCACTGGATTGAGCTTCTGAAGGACTATGACCTCTCTATTCTCTAATAATATCCAGGCAAGGCGAATATGGTGGCGGATGTCTTGAGTCGGAAGGCAGTGAGTATGGGTAGTCTAGCCTTCTTATCAACTGTGGAGTGACCTTTAGCTTTGAACATTCATTCCTTAGCTAACTAGATGGTTCAGTTGGATGTTTCAGATTCTAGGTGTGTTCTAGCCTATGTGAGAGTTCATTCATCACTTCTTGATCAGATCCATAGCCGTCTCCTTGAGGATGAGGCCTTGGTGGCACTTTCAAATTGATTGTTAGTGGGTGATACTGGTCAGATTACCTTACACTCAGATGATGTTCTGAGGTTTACAGGCCGTATTTGTGTCCTGAGAGTTTAAATTTTATTTAGTTGATAATTCAAGAGGTCCATTATTCTAGATATTCAATCCGAGCACCGTGAAGATGTACCGTTACTTGAGACAACATTAATGGTGGAGAAGTATGGTGAGGGATATTGTAGACTATGTATCTCGTTGCCTTAATTGCAAGCAGGTGAAGGCCGACCCTATGAGAACTGGTGGTGTGTTTTAGAGATTACCCATTCCGGAGTGAAAGTGGGATCGCTTCACCATGGACTTTGTGGCAGGTTTGCCTCAGACTTCTAGAGGTGTTGATAGTGTTTGGGTCATCATGGATCGATTGACCAAATCAGCACACTTCCTCCCCGTTCAGTCTTCATTCAGCACCGAGAGGTTAGACCGTACTTACATTCATGAAGTGGTTAATCTTTATGGTGTGCCGATCTCTATTATATCAGATCATGGTGCTCAGTTCACTTCTAGCTTCTAGAGGACTTTTCAGGATAAGTTAGATTCCTATGTTGACCTTAGCACAACTTTCAACCCACATACGGATTGTCAGTCGGAGCATGCTATCATGGTTCTTGAGGACATGTTGTGGGCTTGTGTATTAGAGTTTGGTGGTCAGTGGAACCAGTTCTTGCCTTTGGCAGAGTTTGCGTACAACAACATCTACCATTCTATCATCTAGATGGCCCTATTTGAGACATTATATGGTAGGTGTTGTCTCTCTCTGGTTAGTTGGTTTGAGTCTACAGGGCCTAGACTGGGTGGCACAAACTTGATTCAAGAGGCTTTGGAGTAGGTGAGGGTGATTCAGGATAGACTTCGGACAGCTTAGAGTAGGCACAAGAGTTATGATGATCGTAGGTGACGACTTTTGAGGTTTTCTGTTGGTGATAGTGTTTTCCTTTATATGTCGCCCATGAAGGTCGTGATGAGATTTGGGAGGCGGGGCAAGCTTAGCCCCAGGTATATTAGGCCTTTTGAGATCCTTCGGAAATTTTAAGAGGTTGCTTATGAGTTAGTTTTGCCCCTGATGTTCTCAACTATCCACCCAATCTTTCATATTTCAATGTTGTGCTAGTATGTTCCTGATAAGTCGTATGTGCTTCAGTATGATGCGTTGGAGTTGGATGATCACCTTACCTTCCTAGAGGAGCCATATGCCATTCTTTCAAGAGATGTGTGGTGGTTGCGCTTGAGAGCCATTCCTATGTTTAAGGTCCATTTGAGGCATCGTCTAGTTAAGGAGTCTACCTAGGAGACCGAGCATGATATGCGGGAGCAATTTCCAGTCTTGTTTGAGCCTTCAGTTACTTCTTGACTCTTACTTTCGCGGATGAAAGTCCTTCTTAGTAGTGGATGTTGTAATCATCTCCATGTCATTTCTGTGTTTAGGCCTCTTGTTCGTCATTTAGAGCTTTCTTATAGCGACCCCAAGTCATTTATGACTTGCTGGGACTGATAGTTCAGTCACCTGGTTGTTCGTTTGGTTTTTATGTGAGTTTTAGTGTTTTGAGAGTTTTTGAACCTTGAACGGTCATTTTTTATCAGAAGTTCAGGAAGACGGCGAGACTTTTGGTGTGAGTTTGTGCCATTAGGCGTTTGAACTTTGAAGCTTAAGCCAAGGGTCCACTTTGGTCAATATTCTTTGTAAACGTGCTCTGATGAGTATTTCGTCAGCGTGGTTAGCTTTAGAATGTCAAGTTTGATCTAGAACGACCCTTAGTTTAGGTCCCGAGGCTTCCAGGCTAATTCCAAGGCCCCTCATGGATTTAGACTTTAAATGGAAATTGGATGTGGGACCCACTTTTTAAAAAACGACCTCGGATTGAAGTTTTGATGGTTTCATTGAGTTCGTAATGATTAGTTCGATGGGGTAGCATATTTCATTTGCGCGCTAGGGTTTCGAACGAATCCTGAACACCCCGTCGGAGAATTTAGAGTTGAGAAAATCGGGTGAAATGCTGATATCTGGAGTAGGCTTTTAGCGACCAGATATCAGACTTTTATCGACCGGATTTTTAGTTTTTAGCGACCAGTTTATGGTATTTATACCAAGAAAATTCAGCTTTCACCAACAAATTTCACGAGTCTATTTCTCTCTCATCCACACTCGAATTTGGTGATTCAAAGTCCCACATACTTGTAATTGTCGGGGCTACGTGGTGGAGTGATTGGATTGTGTCGGTGGCCCTCCATTCTAGGTAATTTGGGCGCAAAAGTTGCTGCCCCTTTCTTCTTATTTTTGTTTTTATGGTGTGTTGTTGTATCCGCTGTTTTCGGCCGTCAATTGTCTTCTGCTTTGGGACACAAGTTCAAGGCATAGATTAAGACCTTTTGATGAAGTCAATTTTTGAAATTCCAGTGTGGATCCCATGATTTCGGTTTGACTCTAAAAACTTGTCCATCTCCATTTTGGGTGATTTTTCTGTCTAAATGACCGTGTTGATGTTGTGATCCTGTTTTTGATAGTGTGGCAGCGTTAAGAGGCCATTCGGAAGGGAAAAGCTCTGACCTTGTGATTTGGAGGACGCGCGATCTGCCTACAGGTAGGCTACAACTTCTTTTCTAATTAGATTGAGTAGGAATGTGTGAATTCATGATGATTAGTGTGAATTGGGGTAGGTACCTAGTTATTTCTACTTTCCTTCTTAGAAACCATGATTTAGGGTTGATTATCACTGTTTCGAGGGTAGTACCATGCTGGAAGAGGGTTGTAATAGTGTTGTAGCATGCTATGTGATTTACTTTGTTGACTACTTGTTTTTGGAGCATGTTTTGAACCTTAGTCTAGGATAGACTAGTGTTGCCTTCGACCCATGCACCTTGTGACTATGGTATGTCTCCGACGTCGGTTCGTATGGACTAGGTCCTCATTGATTTTATTACCAAACTTGGGTCTGATCGAATGAGCCATAGTTTAGACGTTTGCACTGCTTGTTGGCCCTTTTTGTCTCCTCTCCCTATTTGTGCGGCTCTGATGCGTTATAGGAGATTATGTGCTTTCTCGGGATTAGAGTACTCCTGGCTTGGAGCCTTTTATGATATCATTGAATGTGGACATCAATCCATGGCGTCTTGGAGCCTACTTGAGATCCTCTTCGGAGTCAATACGCTCCCGAGCACTCTTGCTAACTGGGCGACTGACGCCCCCAGGAGTTGGCTAGCTGGTTGGGCGGCCGGGATATCTGAGATCCTTTACAGAGTTGACATGCCCCTGAGGTACTCTTGCTAGCTGGGAGGCTGACTCAACTGGGAGTGGATGGTATGGCTGGGCAGCCTGGGTTGATAATCACTCTTGCTAGCTGGGCTGGGAGTTGACTGGTTGAGTTGATTGTCACTATTGCTAGCTGGACTGGGAGTTGATTGGTTGAATTGATTGTCACTCTTGCTAGCTGGGCTGGGAGTTAACTGATTCTTTGATTTGTATTTGGATTACTCTTCTTTCTTATAGGCTTAGCTATTCTGTGTACCTGTCGGGCTTATTGGGTCTATTCAAGTTTTATTTAAACTAGTGCATGAGTGTACCTTTTGGCTTACGGAGTCTAGTTAGGTTTAGTTTAGTTGTACTTAGATTTACTTTCGGTGTGCTCGTGTGTTTCTTTTCATATCCGCTTTGGCCTCTATTTTTTTCTAGATTTTATCTTTTCAGATTATTTTTATCTTTCTTGCTTGGTCGGCCTGTGATGCCTACTGAGTACCTTTGTTTTGGTATTTATGCTACATTTTGCATCTTTTCATGATTCAGGTCCTAGTACCAGCTACCAACAAGGATCCTTTGTGCCATCTTTTGCAGCTTGTGGATATCAGAGATGAGGGTGAGCTCTTGGCATCCTAGATCAGCCTGTCTCCTTCTATACTTATGTTAGCTTGTCTTTTGCCTCTGAGATTGCTTGTTGTGGTCCACTTTTGGAACTTGTATTTATCTTGTTAGATAGCTCTGTACTTGTGACTTCCAGGTCCTGGAGGGTTCCTCTGTATATAGTTTTTTGTTTGCTTCCCATTTTTGTCTTTGCTTATTGTTAGCATTATTAGTTTTTAGTTCTACCCTTGTACTCACTACTTCTTGTTCTGGGTATGGGTCGGTTTACCTACTGGTGGATCTTAGCAGGTCCCATCATGACTCGGGAAGTCGGGTCATGACAGGTTGGATCCATAGATGGTTGTGATTATACTCGTCATTGCGATCAAAAATCTGGGGTTGTGTCACAACTTTGTGCAAGAGACTCTGATTGTATCTCCGGTGTGAATGCTGATCCAACTGCTATAACTATGAGAGCTGCTATATGTACATTTTGTATATTTCACTGATTTTGAAGGTGTGCATATGATGATTCCTTAATGTAACTTTGTTATCAACTTCAGGAAAGTGCTAGATATGACCTTGGAGGATACGTACAATGCTTTGTATAATTTTGATGCTGATGATGATGATAGTGAGAGGGAACCATCAAAAAAGCAAATAGAAGTTCTGAAGTTGTTCTGTATCAATTATACCATGATCAATGTGGAGGATGTTGGCCATTGTGAAGTAAGTTGTTTATATTTTTGGCTATTCTCTTTGTGCTCATTTAGCATGCCAAAACTACTTCTGTTTTCTAAGCTAAATTAATTCTGAAGTTTTCAATTACTGTTGACATTATATATTCCATGGTTTATTAATAGAATAAGGCCTATGCAGGTATGCAGAGAACACAGAGAATCTGGGATACTCAGGCATGGGTTTTTTGCAACTCTGTATCTGCTTGTAGAGGATGTCAACAAAGATATGTTGGCCTGTAACTGAAAATTCTGAAAGTTGGTAGTAATTTTACATAAAAGGACATTATATTTGCGCTTTCGATTGATTAATAAATAACTTTCTTGTGCAATGAACTTTATCTGCTATCTTATTATTGAGCCCTCACCATTTGTGTTGCCTCCTGCCCAATGTGGTACCCTTGTATCTTGTTCCATTTTGTTTACCCCATTTTTAAATAACCCCATGGCAGCAAGAAAAGGTCAAATATCAAGCAATGTTGAGTGGAAGTCCAAAATCTAAAAGTTAGCTTATATAATATGATCACATAGTATGGAGTCATTGTTTCGAAATGCTTTTAGAGGTGACTAGCTGATTATCTTTTTTTAATTATAAAGATTGGTTAGAAGACAGAAAAGATATAAGTTTGTACTAATACATTTGAAGCGAAGAAAGACAGAAAAGATATAAGTTTGTACTAATACATTTGAAGCGAACTACACATTTGGTGGTAGTATACGTGTGGGTATATAGATTACAGTAACCATATTCAAAAAATAAATTGTTGTAATAAAGAAGGTAAAGATGTTTTAGGGGTCGTTTGTACGACTGTATAAAAAAAACCCACGTATATAAGGCAACAGTGTAGAAAAAACCATGTATATTTGTGTATTATTAGTACCTTATTTGGTACTCTTTTAGCCTATGTATAACGAATGCAAACATTAGTTATACACTCAATTGTGTATCAAGGTGTGTATTACTATTATCATGGATTTTCATGTATTAGTAATACAAAGGGTTTCAACACATGCACAAGATTCATTAATGACATAACTACCCCTCAAATCCTTCTCAAACATTTCCCATTTTTCAAATCGTAAAGAGTATGGAGGGTATTTTTGAAATTAATTTTTTTGTGGAAAATGTGGAATGCATTTTATTTTTAATACACAACACAAAACATTGAATAAAAAGTAATCTTAGCATAGGTAATGCAGACATTAATAATACACTATATTCATTAATATTCTTATACACTCTATCAAACAATCCATTATATTTTTGTTTGTAGGTTCCTCCTTTTTGGTATAACTCTTGTATACGGCAAGTTGGCCTTTGTTTTATTAATGAATCTCATTGCTTTATTAAAATAAATAAATAATATAAAAAAATATTAAATAATGGTAAGAGTAGGATGGGTTGTGTTTTGAACCATTGTTTATCATATTTTATATAACCCATGATAATTATGAGTTTAAGAACTCTCATCGTCTTCTTTCTCAGTTGCAAAATTTAAATCAAACTTGAGATTCTCGGTCATGTAACACTTTCTTTTTCTTTTTTAAGTTTCCCCTCTCACAACTTCTTCATTGTCAACTTCTGCTCCTCCATGTGTTTATATGGAGGTATTTCTAAGCTAGGATGCATAATATTAAACATTAGTATTCTCTTTAATTCTTTCTCGTTCAGTTTTTTTAATTCTTTACAGAGATCTTCAAATGCCTCTAAGCCATTTGATTTGCCCTCACTCTAATCACATTGGCGATCCTCTAGTTTCATTTTAAAAGAAAATTATCAATTATTTCTTCTGTACTTGTGGAACCATAGGAAAATGGTTTTCCACTTGGTGAAAAGAGCATAACACCAACATCCGCTCTGGTTCGACTTGCAAGTTTATGTACATTATCGAACAAGGTATTTTTTTGAGAAACTAACAATGCGTGCTTTCTCAGAGATAGTGTATATAAACTTGCAACTTGAGACAGAGGGGATGCACGTCAATCAAGTGGAGGAATAAATCGAAGAAAATATCTTGGGAGATGAAATCTTTGATCGTGAGCGGTTTGTGTCAGCTAAATGCCACCGATTGTATGACTGCCTCCTCACAAAGAATATCACCAGTGAGAGGGGTCTTCTCTTAACATATCTTCAAGAGCGCATGCCAGACTTCTACTTGCGATTGGAGGCCAACAGATAGCTGTGTTTCATGAATGTGCCTATTCAAGATAACTACATGGTGGTTGGAGAGTTCTATGTCAATGCCGCTGAAACCAACTTCTCCGGTGACTTGGTAGTTTTGGTCTGAGCCAAACATGTTCATTTTGACCCTAGAACGATCAATAATTACTATGGTCTTCTCCATGCCGATAATGATGTTCACATGCCAATAGCAAAGGAACTGGGCCAAGAGTGGTTTGTGACACACTTTCATAGGGCCATAGGCCTAAATGGATTGAGAATAACCACCAAATTGACTCCTCAGAGTTCACAACTCAAGCCAAAACTTGGATTTCTATCATTTGTAGTAGAATGGTTCCTTCGAGGAATGAGACCAATATGTCTTTTGATAGGGCACTTTTGGTTTGTGCCATCATGGAGGGGATTCCTATTAATGTTGGGTGGATCATTGTGCAACACATTCAGGAAGTCATATTTGATAGTACAAAGAGTCTCTCTTACCCTTCTTTGATTACTTTTCTATGCCTGACAGATGAGGTGGAGCTATGTGAGAGAGATAGCATGAGGAGTCCCGAAGGCCATATCCATCCAATGAAAAAGAAGGGTCCAGGGCATGTGACTAAGAAGATAAAGATTTATGTGAAAGATCCCGCATTTGGCACATTCACTGAGAGAACTATTTCACCTGGTTCAGACTCTATCCATCCTCCAGCGGAGTTGCTACATAAGGGACCACCGGCACTAGTCCATTTTTCAGGATAGATGCAAGTTTTAGATACTCAAATTCACTTGCAGATTCAGGAGTTGACTCAGAGTCTTTCTACAGGGCATGGAGAGAGCTTCTCGGCCTCAGGTAGTGCTACTTCTACCCTTTCTACTCTAGTGCAGGATAAGAAGATTCTCAAGAATAGGATGGAAAATATAGAGAGGAGGAAGAAAAAGATGAAGAAACACGAAAAGAAGAAGAGCAAGTTTTTGAACAAGATGATGAGTATACCTTAGAAATTCTATGGCTCTGGGAATGAGGCTGATGATGATGTCCTTTTAGATCTCAATAGCTCCTCTGATAAGCGATGATCTTTGCGGGGATTCCCTCGTATTCTATTTTTTACTGTGGTACTGTGAAGACAAAGATACATTTTTGGTTGGGGGTACCTCCCTTGTCGGGCTTATTTTAGATGGGTTTTGCGTCAGACCGTGCGCTTGTCGGGCTTGTTTTATTTTGATTTATAGATGATGTGCCATTGTCAGGCTTGTTTTATTTTAATTTGTGGATGATGTTCTCTTGTCAGGTCTTTTGATATATAATGTTGGGTTGGTTTGTTTTATTTTGTTTCTTGTAGTTGGTAGCTTCTTTATTTTTATTTGATAATAAGATTTTTTTTTTACAATGCCCGATGATGGATGGAGCGGTGGCTTTCTAAAGGGTAAATCATCGATTGCTTGTGAGTATTTGATTGGTTTTTTATGTGGTGAAGTCTAATCAGCCGACCTCGAATACATGAATGAGTTTGCTCGATAGATGGATTGGTTGACAGCTTTCTTCAAGACAAAATCATCATTTTTTGGAGGTTGTGGCTTGGTTGGTAATAACAATATAGTCTTGCATGTGAAAAGTGTTGCACATACCTATTACGACCCAGGGTAGCCCCTAGATGTAACACGGTGTACAAGACCCCGAGAAGCCTCATACAAGCTCTTAGCAAACATAACATACAAGATAATAGAGAAATAAGAGTTCAAAAGAGCATTTTATATCAAAACTTTACTCAAAACAGCGGAAGTCTACAACTCATGTCTCAAAGCCTTCTAATATCATAGAATATGAATAAAAGTGATAGGGACGCAGCCCAATACAATATCCAACACTGAAAAGAAATGACATGAAAATAAGAACAACTAGGCCATGTCCTCGGATGGATGAGGACTCACCAAGTATTCTTCCCAACTCTAAGTCAATGTTCTAGCCACGAGTGGAAGGTGAATTGCCACGTCCTACACCAAAGAAGTTAATGTAGGCAAGAGTATGCGTTAGCACAATTAAGTACTAAGTATGATAGCAATGCACATAAACACATAAATCATGCTAGAGAGAGACATAATCATGACATGTAATGGCCAAGCTAAAAACATGATAAACATGAGTAACATGAAACATAAAGCATATATCAAGGACAAAGCAAGATAAATCAACTTTCCTTCTTTTCTTTACTTCATCCTGAGAACACTTGTTCATTTACTAAAGGGGAAAAGCCTTAACCGACATGTAAGCCCATGTGAGCTATCAACATGGAATACGATGTCTACCCCACACCGAGAAGGGGTGTACTACTTGCCAAGGTAAGACCATGAACTTCTTAGCTTATGTGGATCCACTAGCTAATGTCTACTTAAAGACAATATCTTATGGTGGCAACATAGTTTATGGGATAGAGATTGCATTAGGAGACTCGACCTCAAGTAACGGGAGAGTTCTATCTAGAAAACCAGGCCTCTACTAACGAGAGAGCTTTCACTAGAAGACCCGACCTCTACTAACGGGAGGGCTTCCATCTCAATATCCACTCAGTGCTAAGCATAATTCCCACGGATTAGTCATTAACATATTTATATCATCAAACATGAAAAGGTACAACTACGGTTACCAATTCAAGCTAAAATCATGCTTATAGATATTCATCTTTCATGGATCTCGTCCAAGCTTACATCATTAGAATAGCTCCTTAAGAACATGGGTAATAGCCTCTTTGTTCTTCTTTTATCATAATGGGAGAATTACATGAGAAAACCTTTCACTACTCGACCATAGCATTATCATGTCATAACTTTGGCACTTTACTCTCAAAGCACCCTTATTTCATCATGCTCATATTTCATAGTTCATAGAGGTCATATGGGTTCATGCAAGTTCAACTCATATCATGCAATTCAATGCAAGCCCATGCTTAGAAAGCCATAATTAAGACAATTTACCCATACTTGAAGGAACTCACATAATAGAGGAAAATCATGCTTTTGACTTGATAATGCTAAATTCATAAGATTATCCTCAATTCATTCATAATTCATGCTTGATTTCATAGAGAATTCATAAACTTCATCAAACCATAACTCAACCCAACAATCAAAGCATAGATTATCAAATTGGGGAGAATTAGCTTGGGATCATGGGGGTTCATGCAATCTTTACATCAAATCATGTAATTCACGCTAATTCGTGCACTAACTTACTTTATCACGATAAATCGTGCACTAGGAATCATAAAATCAATAATTGGAATAATAATTGAAGAACCCACAATGATTGATCACAAACCCTAATTCAATTGGGTTAGAGTAAACCTTTGAAAAAATCATTAAGAAGAGGAAGGGCCCATTGGAGGAAAAGACTCCTAATTGGTGAACTCTATCATACCTCAAAGCAATCCACAAGAAATTGGAGAAGATTGAAGGTATTCAATGGAGGATTCAAGCTCCTTGTTCTTCCTTGAGAGTTGAGAGAGTTTCTTTTTAGAGAGTGAAATATTTGAGAGAGGAGAGTTTTTGAATGAAAGGAATTAGGCTTAGAAAGTATTTATAGGTCTAAGATTAAGGGTATAACCGACTTAGCTTAATAGGTAAACAATTAGGAAAAAGACCAAAAAGCCCTTAATTAAAAACTGTCGGGGCCAATCGACGGACAGGATCTACGGTCCATACATCAATTGACGGACCGTCCTGTTCTTTTGTCAATTGATTCAGAGAGTTCATTTTGGGCTGAAAATTGGGCTATGTCTGGAAGGCATCTACGGCCCGTCAACTAGACTATGAACGGTCCTGCTGTTCCGTAGGTCGAGGTTCAGAAACTTGGAAATCTTGAAATTTCACAGTGCCATTGATGGTTCCCACCTACTGCTCGTCAATCCATCTACGGCCCGTAGGTGGCCTTCGTAGGTTGCTGTCTTCAGGTGAGTTTTGCATTTTAAAATCCCTTAGAAGCTTGGGGTGTTACAATATCTCCCCCTTGGGAACATTCATCCTCGAATGAGAATCAAGATATCTTGAGAAGGGTAATAGACACGGACTAACAACCCAACCTAGCATGCAATCACATAAATGCACATATCCGAGGAGGAAACATCAACTCCAAGCTAAAGCATGATCAACAAATAATATCATGAAGACTTTATGCAACTCATACTAAAATGCACATAATCATATAAGACTCTTCTTCAACACACATAATCAAGGAATCATGGAAATCAATTATGACATATGGGACCAAAAGAATGAACCATGAGGATCAAGATACCTCAAGCTAGAGTAGGATCGGAAGGAATGAGATGAGGATATCGGGACATCATAATGGCCTCGGCCTCCCAAGTAGCACCCTCAACCAATTGATTCCTCCATAGAACTTTCACAGAATCAACTTCCTTATTTCTTAACTTCTGGACTTGCTGGTCTAAAATCTCAATCGGAACCTCTTCATAAGAAAGACTTTCCTTTATGCCAAGATTCTCTAATGGCACTATAGTGGTCGGATCACCAACACAGTTCTTCAATAATGAGACATGGAAAACTGGATGCACAGATGCAAAATCATTAGGCAAGTCAAGCTCATAGGCAACCTTACCAACACGTCTCAAGATCTGATATGAGCCTACATAACGGGGACTAAGCTTCCCTTTCTTCCCAAATCTTATTACACCCTTCATGGGTGAGATTTTCAAGTAAACCCAATCATCCACATCGAATTCTTATTCTCTTTTCCTAACATCGGCATAGGACTTTTGTCGACTTTGAGCCATTTTCAACCTCTCCCTAATAAGTTGAACTTTCCCCATAGCCTCATGCACCAACTCCGGGCCTATCAAAGAAACTTCACCAACTTCAAACCAACTTATAGGTGATCTACACCTCCTACCATAGAGAGCCTCAAATGGAGCCATACCAATACTAGAATGGTAGCTATTGTTATAAGCAAACTCAATCAAAGGCAAGTCATCATCCCAAGTACCCTTGAAATCAATTACTCAAGATCTCAACATATCTTCCAAGGTTTGAATAGTGCGCTCCGCTTGCCCATCGGTTTGGGGATGAAAGGCTATACTAAGCTTAACACGAGTACCAAGACCTTTTTGAAACGACTTCAAAAATTGAGAAGTAAATTGTGCACCACGATCGGAGATAATGGATAAAGGCACTCCATGAAGCCTAACCATCTCCCTCAAATACAACTTAGCATAATCCTCCACCAAATAAGAATTCTTGACGGGAATGAAATGGGCTGACTTTGTCATTCTATCAACAACAACCCAAATCGAATCAAATTATCGCCTCGTGCGAGGCAAACCCCAAATAAAATCCATATTCACATCTTCCCACTTCCAAGTAGGAATACTAATATCTTGGGTAAAACCTCCTGGCCTTTGATGCTCAACTTTCACTTGTTGGCAATTAGGACACCTAGACACAAATTCCGCAATATCTTTCTTCATTTCATTCCACCAATAAATTTCCCGTAAATCATGGTACATTTTGGTAGCACCTGGGTGGATGGAATATCAAGAACTATGGGATTCTGATAAAATTTGCTCTCTTAAGCCCTCTACATTGGGGACACACAAACGACCTTGATATCGAACCACACAATCTCCCCCTTGGGAGAAAATCTCTATGGAATTCTTGAGTACCGCTTCCTTTAGTTCAACCAAGTTAGGATCAAGACCTTGCTTAGCTTTCACATCATGCATAAAAGAGGATTTGGAACACTTGTGAACCGTAACACCACCTTTAGTAAAATCAACCAATCGAGCCAATCTATGGACATCGCGAGCCAACTCTTACTTACCATCCTCAACATGAGCAACAATACCCATAGATAATCGACTAAGAGCATCCGCCACCATGTTAGCCTTACCGGGGTGATAGAGAACACTCATATCATAGTCTTTTAACAACTCGAGCCACCTTCTTTGGCGGGGATTCAAATCTTTCTATTTAAACACATATTAAAAACTCTTATGGTAGGTGTAGACATCTGCATATACTCAACACAAATAATGTCGCCATATTTTTAAAGTAAACACAACTGCCGCTAATTCCAAGTCATGAGTAGGATAGTTCTTTTCATGCACCTTAAGTTGTCTTGAAGCATATGCAATGACCTTCCCGTTTTGCATAAGAACACATCCTAGCCCAATTCTCGAGGCATCACAATAAACCACAAAACCATCGGATCCTTCCGGTAGAGTCAATATAGAAGCCGAAGTAAGTCGATCCTTCAACTCTTGAAAACTATTTTCACATGCTTCGGACCATGCGAATTTAACCTTCTTTTGAGTCAAAGCCGTCAATGGAGAAGCAATGGATGAAAACCCTTCAACAAACCTTCTATAATAACCGGCTAAGCCCAAGAAACTACGGATATCCGAAGGTGATAAAGGTCTAGGCCAATTATTAACCGCTTCCGTCTTCTTAGGATCTACCTCAATGCCCTTACCGGAACAATGTAACCAAGAAAAGCCACGGACCTTAACCAAAACTCACATTTACTAAACTTCGCAAAGAGTTGTTAGTCCTTGAGGACTTGCAACTCAATCCTCAAATGATTAACATGTTCACCCTCATTCTTTGAGTAGATTAAAATGTCGTCAATAAACAAAATCACAAACATGTCAAGGTATTGCTTAAACACTCTATTCATTAAGTCCATAAATGCGGCCGGAGCATTTGTCAACCAAAACGACATTACCAAGAACTCGTAGTGACCATACCTAGAAGACCCGACCTCTACTAACGGGAGGTCTTCCATCTCAATATCCACTCGGTGCTAAGCATAATTCCCATGGATTAGTCATTAACATATTAATATCATCAAACATGAAAAGGTACACCTACGGTTACAATTTTAAGCTAAAATCATGCTTATAGATATTCATCTTTCATGGACCTTGTCCAAACTTACATCATTAGAATAGCTCCTTAAGAACATGGGTAATCGCCTCTTTGTTCTTCTTTTATTATAATGGGAGAATTACGTGAGAAAACCTTTCACTACTCGACCATAGCATTATCATGTCATAACTTTGGCACTTTACTCTCAAAGCACCCTTATTTCATCATGCTCATATTGCATAGTTCATAGAGGTCATATGGGTTCATGCAAGCTCAACTCATATCATGCAATTCAATGCAAGCCCATGCTTAGAAAGCCATAATTAAGACAATTTACCCATACTTGAAGGAACTCACATAATAGAGGAAAATCATGCTTTTGACTTGATAATGCTAAATTCATAAGATTATCCTCAATTCATTCATAATTCATGCTTGATTTCATAGAGAATTCATAAACTTCATCAAACCATAACTCAACCCAACAATCAAAGCATAGATTATCAAATTGGGGAGAATTAGCTTGGGATCATGGGGGTTCATGCAATCTTTACATCAAATCATGTAATTCACGCTAATTCGTGCACTAACTTACTTTATCACGATAAATCGTGCACTAGGAATCATAAAATCAATAATTGGAATAATAATTGAAGAACCCACAATGATTGATCTCAAACCCTAATTCAATTGGGTTAGAGTAAACCTTTGAAAAAATCATTAAGAAGAGGAAGGGCCCATTGGAGGAAAAGACTCCTAATGGTGAACTCTATCATACCTCAAAGCAATCCACAAGAAATTGGAGAAGATTGAAGGTATTCAATGGAGGATTCAAGTTCCTTGTTCTTCCTTGAGAGTTGAGAGAGTTTCTTTTTAGAGAGAGAAATATTTGAGAGAGGAGAGTTTTTGAATGAAAGGAATTAGGCTTAGAAAGTATTTATAGGTCTAAGATTAAGGGTATAACCGACTTAGCTTAATAGGTAAATAATTAGGAAAAAGACCAAAAAGCCCATAATTAAAAACTGGCGAGGCCAATCGACTGACAGTATCTACGGTCCGTACATCAATTGACGGACCGTCATGTTCTTCCGTCAATTGATTCAGAAAGTTCATTTTGGGCTTAGAATTGGGCTAAGTCTGGAAGGCATCTATGAAACCCATCTATGGCCCGTCAACTGGACTACGAACCGTCCTGCTATTCCGTAGGTCAAGGTTCAGAAACTTGGAAATCTTGAAATTTTACAATGCCATTGACGGTTCCCACCTACGGCCCGTCAATCCATCTACGGCCCGTAGGTCACTTTCTTCAGGTGAGTTCTGCATTTTAAAATCCCTTGGAAGCTTGGGGTGTTACAATAACCCTCAATATTTGAATGTTAAGAATGCTATGAATGATTTTGTGACAACTCTTTGTCACGATCCAAGGTACCCCCTAGACGTGACATGGCGTACAAGACCCCGAAAGGCCTTGCACAAGCCACTTAGCATACATACATACAAGATCATAGAGAATTAAGAGTTCAAAAACAATATCATATCAAAGCTTATAAGAAAATAGCGGAAGTCTACATCTCATGTCTCAAAGCCAATCGATCATAAGAAAGAGAAATAAAGTTTTGGACATAACCCAATACAATGCCAAAGTGAAAGAACATTAAAGTAATAACAACTAGGCTATGTCCTCGAATAGATGAGGATTCACCAAGTCTTCAACAATCCTTGTACTAAGCTCTAGCCACGAATATATGGAGAATCGCCGGGCCCTACATTAACAAGTCAATGTAGGAAAGAGTATGCGTCAGTACAATCAAGTACCAAGCATGATAGCAATGCACAAAATCATTTAAAATATGCTAAAATGGGACATTTTCATGACATGCAATGACCAAGCTAAAACATGATAAGGGTTAGAAACATAAGTCATAAATCATAGTCAATGCAAGTTAAACATACATAGAACACTTGTGAAGTACTTTGAAAGGTAACTTTAATTCATTGTTGTGGGAAGTGAGCCTTAACCGACATAGACCATGTGAGCTATAACATGGAATCCGGTGTTCTCCCTACACCAAAAAAGGGTTGCATTACTTGCCAAGGCAAGACCTTAACTTCTAGCTTACGTGGATCCACTAGCTAATGTCTACTTAAAGACAGTCATCCTATGGTGGCACATAGTTATGGGATACAGAGATTGCTTTTGGAGACCTGGCCTCTACTAATGGGAGAGCCTCCATTTAGAAAACCCGGCCTCTACTAATGGGAGAGCCTTCACTAGAAACCCGGCCTCTACTAACGGGAGGGCTCCCATCTCAATATCCACTCGGTGCTAAGCATAGTTCCCACGGATTAGTCATAGTCTTTACTTTTCATATCATTAGAAGACATGGTGGTCTTCTCTTATCTTATCATTAGGATAGCTCCTTAACCTTAGATTCAAGTTTTAGTTGAGAAAACCTTTCAACAAGTTATGAATCCTTACGTGTGAGAAAAATTCTTTCTTATTCATAGATTGAGTAACATGTGAGAAAACCTTTCACAACTCAACAACATCTTCAATTAAGATTCAATCTTAAAACAATTCATAAATCACCACAATTTCCATAATTAAACATGCATACTTCATAAAACCCATTTTTCATCATTCATTAATTTCATCATGAATCATAGCTTTCGAAATCATTAAAACATGAATGAGTTCACATAAACTTCATAAATTCCATCTTCTTTATAATTCAAACCATCATCAATGCATAAATATCAAGATTAGGGGAATTCATGTGGGTTCATGGGGATTCATCTTAAAACATATAATTTAACTCAATTCATACTTAGAAAACCATAATTGAAAGTAATTAGATCAAAATTGAAGGAACCCACATCATAGAAGAAAACCCTTAAATCAAATTGGGGATTTGATACTTTGAAAATTGGAGGATTTAGGGATTCCATGTAGGAAAGGGCTCCATGGATGAAAACTATCATACCTTAGTTTCTTAATTCCTTAGTCAATTGATGAAGAAAAGCTTGATTTCTTGAACCCTAGCTTGCTCTCCTCTTCTTCTTCTTCTAACTTCTAGAGAGAGAATATTTGAGAGAGAAGAATTTGGGGAATCTTGTAAAGTGATTGGAAAGGGTAGATTTTATGATTAAAAGGGCTTATATAGGGTTAGGAGAAGTTATTAACTGACTTAGATTAGTAAATAGGCTATTAGGTGAAAAGACCAAACGATACCTCTTTAGAAAGTCCACCAACGAACCACTTATTACATGACCTACGGTTGGTAGGTCAACCTACTGCCTGTAGGCGACCAACCGTAGGTCAACCTACTGCCCGTAGGTGACCAACTGTAAGTCAGCCTGCCTTAGCCCCAAAAATTAAAATAATTCCTCCTTCCAACCATTAGCATCAACAACCTCCTCCCTCCCCCCTCTTGACCTACGATTAGTAAGTCAAACGATTATTGGTATGTCATGTAGTAGGTCACTCCTTAATGCCACTTGTATTTCGAAAAAGAAATAATATTTTGAACCATCATAATTGATTTGCATGCCATGTGTGGTGTGTTGTTGAATAATGCCTTGTGTTCGCGTTTGTCACCAAGAACTTCCCCAGTTGGTCTTGAAATAATGGTCTTGATCGAGTTTTGTTAGAGAGATGATCTTAGGCTTTCTTTAATGTTCTTGAAGTCCACCTGACCTAAAAATCCCACCTTTGCACTAAATATATCCTTAGTTGTCCCCTTTGAGTCTAATCCTTTTTTTTGACAACCACATTACATGCCTTGTTCTTTTTGAAAAATTAACCCTCTTTTGAACCCATCTCTTCTTGAACTTGAGAATTGTGAAAGTTGAGCCTAAAATCCTAAATTGGGGTGTTATGGGAAACTCATAGATGGGATGCTTACCACATGAGGGCTTGATAAAAAAAAGTTTGAGAATGGAGGAAAATAATTCAAAGAAAGAAAAAGTTTTGAAAAAGAATGAAAGAAGGTGTGAATAAAGAGACTTGAATCCTCCAAAGATTGAAAATGGTTGCACGTGGGGCATCTACAGTGGAAATAAGAAAATATTGAGAAATGTGCATTTAGTGAAAAAGGAAGAAAAGTGGAAGAGTTTGTGAATGATGAGTTGTTGTGCAGTATTCAAGGAGGGTGTAGTCACTTGTACCTAAATGATATTCTAACCATTCCCAAGCCTACATTACAAGCTTAACAAAGTCCTTTCAGATCTCTAACCGAATGAAGTTGAGTCAATGTTGATTGAAAATATGAACAAGCCTATGGTGTGGCATTTGTGTACATGAAATGTTTTTGTTGTGAGTATGATTGCATCTTTGTACCTTGTCTTGTAAATACTTTTTGAGACATTTATTTCCTTGTGAGGGCATTTATGTTGATAAAGTGGTAATTTTGAAAATTCCTAATTGAGTCAAGTGAGCATGAAAAAGAACTAATGAGTATACTCACTTCTTGAGTTTGAGTGGTTGTCACTTAGTTATTCTTGGTTCTTGAAAATGTGCCATGAGAATGAAGGGAGTTTTTTTGTGAAAATTTTACATGTGGACTATTTGTTAGTACCAACCGAAGACATTTCCTTTGTGCTTGATTGAATATGGTAAAATTGATTTGTGGTGTGTGTTGAAATGAGAGCCTCTTGTATTTTTTATTTTCTTTACTTGAGGATGAGTAAAGTTTCTATGTTGGGGGTGTTTATGAGTGGCTGATTTCTACTTATATGAGGCTATTTTCATAGTTATTTTGGCTTGCTTTAGTTTAGAATTGGTGCTTTTAATGTGATTTTCTTCATATTTGTAGGAAAATCAAATGGAGAGTTTATTTAGAAGATGCTTGATTAAACCAAGTAGAATTGAATCCAGAAGAGGTCAATTAGGAAAAAGTGGAGCTGGTAGCAAGGTAATCATTGCGACCACGTGAAAAAGAGGTCGAAATCACGTAGGCCACGAAATTCAGACCTCGCGACCACGTAGTCAATGTTCGCAAATGTGTCATCCATGACACTACTCATCACAATCGCGTGAGTAAACTGTCGCAACCACGATGAAGGAATCACAAATTGGCAATTTCACCAAATTGATCCCCAAAACCTTTTGTATACTCACCAGCAGTCATTATTCACCAATTCCAGTTTTTAGACAAAAATTTTAATTCATCTTTTAGCTTAGACTTATAGAGAAAAACTTGTAGATTTCAAGTTGGTTGAAACCTTAAAGGCAAGTTGCCTCACATTTCATATGTGAATTTGAAGATTGTGTTCTTATTAGTAAATCTCTTATTCCCTTCTTCATTTCCTTTCTTCAATTTGCTATATTTGTGGGTGTAATTGCTAATAGAGATTGGGGTTTTGTGCTAGAAATAGACAATTCATTTGGGTCTTCATTGCTCATTACAATGCTTTTGTATGTGATTCCATGACTAGGGTTTAATCTAATTTTTATGCTTTAATCTATGATTTGAGAGTGCATGCTTGAATCTAGCTTCTGATCTTCCTGGGTTGCTTGAAAGAGCATTCGTGAAGTGCGGAATTAGATTGATAATCATATTCTTTGATTCCTAAATATGAGACCGAAAGGAGATGATTTAGTATTACTTTGTTCAATGCTAAACTTACTAGAAATAGGGGTTTAGTTAAGATATTGGATTAAATTATTGTTGAACATGAATCGGACCGAAAGGAGATTTCGTGAGAAAGCCCTTTGAGACCGAAAGGTGATAAGTGTTGATTGATGATGATCTAGCCTACCTTTGATTGTTTGTATGTGTTGAGATTGCAATGGATCGTTGAATGAGTGTTGAGTTCCGAATTTCCTAAATCCCATTTATTCCTTTCTTGTTATGGTCTTTGCTAAATCCCTTGCTTAGTTACTAAAATCGCTCTTAATTTGATAATCTTGTATTCTTAAGTTTAGGTTCAAGCTTGTAGCTAGTTATCCTTTATCTTTTCGATCTCAGAAAATTCTTCCTTTTGGAATTCGACCCCGACTCTTAGTTTGGTGTTTTTTTTAACAACGACTGCTTACTCTTTGAACTTGTTTTGAGGGTAATTTAAGCGTTATCATCAACTCAAGTTCGCAAATGTGGAGAGTCACTTTTAAGGCACCTGGGTAGATTAGGAATTTCACCAAATTGATCCCAAAAACATTTTTACACTAATCGTCAGTAATTATTCAGAGGAAGGAACAACACTTGAGAGAATTTACATAGTTCTTAGAAGAGAGTAGAGAGAAAAACTCTTAGTTTTCATCTTTGGCAAGTTGCCTCACAATTCAGATTTGTGTTTGAAGACTGTGTGCTTAATAGTAAAATCTCTTGTTCTCTTCTTCATTCTTTGCTTCTCATTGCTAGAACTGTGGATGTAATTGTGTATATGAAATTGGGGTTTTGTATTAGAAATAGTTAAAACTATTTATGTATTTGATTTATCATTCTATTGCTTTTGTTGTTCCTTAATTCCATACTTAAATTCATGAAATGGGCTTAATTTAGTTTTCATGCTTTAATCAATGATTTGAGAGTGCACCTCGAATCTAGCTTCCGATCTTTGTAGGTTTCTAGAAATAGAATTGGTGAAATGGAGAATTAGATTAATAATTATATTCCAACTTTGAGTCCTAAGTTTGAGACCGAAAGGAGAAGATTTGGGTCTACTTTGTTGAATGCTAAACTTGCTAGAAATAGGGGTTCAAGTTAAGGCATTGGATTTCTTTGTTGTTGAACACGATTGAGACCGAAAGGAGATTTTTTGATATAACACTTTGAGACCGAAATGAGATTAGTGTTGATTGATGATGATTTAGCTTATCTATTTAGCATGTGTTGAATTGCAATGAATCATTTCAGTGTGGATTGCATTCCAAATTTTCCAATTCCCATATATGCCTTGCTTGACAATTTCTTTGACCAAATCCATCGTTTTGTTTCTGAAACCACTGTTAATTTGATAATATTGTATATTGTGTTTTTAGGTTCAAATTTGTAACTATTTATTCTTTTTCTCTTTAATAGCCGACAAATTGTTCCCTGTGAGATTCGACCCCGACTCTCTTGTTGGGTTTTTATTGCTAACGGCCACTTACTCTTTGAACTTGTTTTGAGGGTAATTTGAGCATTAATCGGCTCCAATATTGATTGTATGTCATGGATCTATTGATGTCTTGAATTTTTAATCTTAAAATTAGTGGTTGCAAATATTGATTGAGCTCTTATCCACCATTTTGACTTGGCAAAGCAAAATGGAGTTGGGTAAGACTCAATAGTGAGAACTTGATGAAATGACTCTATGGATTTTATCCATAGATGGGATAATCCAAGTGAGTTCACATTTTATGATATGAGGTAGTGATAGTCTATCTACTCAAGCAATAGTTGGTATATTTTTTAAAAGGTCTTTGATTTCGAAAGAATCCAAGGGATATATGCTTGATAGTTCGGGAGAATATCAAAGTATAGCCTAGACCAAATGCTATGCCTCTATTTATCAATGTTACTTCAGTCAGTCTTTTCCTATTTGAGTTGAAACCCCAAGCACTACGCACACACCCCTAGTCCTTTCAAAATTTATTAGACCTTATTTGTGTTGTTTTCTTGTTTGGTTGTTAATATTGATGAGATTTTAGCTTTTAGTCAAAAACCATCATTTTTAAACATATATGTTCGTTTAGAACTCAAATTGCTAATTCATTTCAAATAGTTAAATCAAAAGAAGAAAAGTCCCATCAGCCAATCATTGTGGTTCGACCTCGACCTCATAAGTTGAGTAATTATTTTGCAAACGACCGCCTATTCCCAGAGTTACGGGACATAGTTGATGCTTATCATATACTTTTACTCTAATGAGTCTAGAGGAGGGATGGTGTTTGACAAGAAAAATGATGTCGATCCATAAAAGTGAAGAAAATGAAGATGCAAGAATTTGTCATGGGGAATAAGTCCCTTCCCAAACAAAATCATTCCTCTTGTGGAGTTAATAAATGCCTCAGAAGAGGAAGAGAAGACACCAACTATTCCGCCTCCCACGTAGGCCTCCGAAAAAGATGACTACCAATAGTTGGTGGAAACCACGTACCAAAATGAATGCCAACTCATTCGGTTGGCCGCTACTCTACCCAAAATGATTAATAATGTGGCAAAAGATTGCATGAAAGGGTTAGTGAAAAAGGTGAACAGCTTATGCATGCAAGTTGATGTGTTGAAAGGTGTGGTTACTACAATGCAAGTTGAGGTGAACAAATTGAAGGACAAGGCACCCACATGGCTTCAAAGGGTGAGCCTACTATGGAGAGTTTGAGGAATGCTCCAAGGATGGGACCCGATGCTATTGATGAGTTGATATCAAAGATGGATGGAAATGAATAGGACGAGCTGAGTGGAGATGAAGATGAAGAGAAAGATGATGTGCTCCAATGGACTCTGTTTGAACCCCAATTTATATCTTACTGATAGCATGGTGGAGTCTAATTTAACCAGGAGAAGTGTAAGAAGATTTGGAAGTTCTTCCCCTTTTGATTTAATATTTTTAATAGCATAGAGAGCAATGCTAAATATTAATTGGGGTGGGTAATTGGTAGAGTTGGGTTATTTTTGTGATCTCTTTGTAGGCCCTTCCCAGGCATATTTGGATATTTGAGGTCTTTTGTGGGGCAGTTTTTCTTTATGAAAAAAATTATTAATTTTAAACCAGGGGCCTTATTCATATAGTGTTGATGTTGATTTTTAGTTTGGTTGGTTTTACATTTCTCCATTATTTTACAATTTGTGCTTCTTAATTGCGCTTAGTGCCATCAATGGGCCTTGTTCTCTCTATGATTTATGAGTGCACCATTCAAGATCGTCTTTGTGAATAGTAGTTATTAAAAAAAACTCAGGGGTTTTCTTTATAACATATTTCTTTTCCAATGATCATAATTTTCTTTTCTTCAACTTTTTGTATCGAACAAGATTGGCATTTTCCTATGTTAGATTGAGAGGTGACTTTCTTAAGGAAAAATGCCAAGTTTTAGTTCTTTGTTTGAGTCTTGTGTCCATTTCTAGCAAAAAGGGACCACCAAATTTTTTTAATTTCGCAAAGGAAGGTTTGATTTGAAAAATGAGGGAAGAAGTGAATTTGAATAAACTCTATTGTGATTCTTCATTTGACTTTTTGATTTATAAGCAATGTGTGCATCCAGTTGTTATTTTTCAAAAGTCATTCGGTTTCAACTTATTTGTTTACTAATTTGAGACCTTGTTAGGTTGTGATTCCTTGTGTGGCAAAGTTTTTAGTGAATTCTTGTGTATGCATATTGTATAGAACTTAACCTTGAAATGTGCTTCAGGGAAAAATTCTAGATATGGCTAGGCTTGAAATATGAACCTAGGCCCTTTTGATTAGTCACTTTACCTAAAAAATTCCACCCTTTGATAGTGATCTTAGAAACCAATTGAGCCTTAAGCAATTTATTTGGTCCTCATGTTGCACACCTTGAAATTTTTGAATCCTCAGTTTTGGCTACCTCATCTCCCTAATTGCTAATAATGAAGGTGTAAGCTAAATTCCTTAGTTTGGGTATTTGTGCATGTCACACCCCAAATTAGGGAGGCACAACTCGCAATCAAATTCTAGCAGATAGGTCGATCAGAATCCCTACCTCGACATGCTCTCACGAAAAAAAAAGTAGCATCCCCATGCAATGGGATATCCGTATGAATAAAAATGTATAGGTATATATGTAAGGCGGAAAGTAGAATCACAAGTAGCTTTTGTAAAAAGGGTAATAGAGATACCACCTAAAACTGAAACTCAAATAATCTCCACGGCTGACATTTGACCTCCTACTATTCAAATATGCATGGTATGCTCATATAATCGCATGTCGTCAATACATACATACATATGGTGGTGCCACCCGCTAGCTAACCAGCATCGTATTCACCAACTTATGGTCATTTGTGTCTCACACGTATAAATATAGGCAATAGGCCACATACCTCCTGATTATAGCTCGAGAATAGAATGCATGGCATGGCATGTCATGGATTCGTACTGCATATATACTACCATAATAATGTTGCCCATCTTGGCCTATTTGTACTCTTGTTCTCATAATCTCGTAATTACTTTCGTATAACATGTAATGCCTCATGGAACCTCATATGTTTTCCTAATAAGATTGAAAACTTAACTCGACTTTTAGAAAGATAACTTAACCTTGAAAATGTTCATAAGAAGCTTAAGGTGCTTCACTTACTTTTGATACTTGGTTACTAGATAATTTATAAAAGAAAGTATTTCAATAATCAAGTGTTTTAATAGTGTAAATATTTAAGTTATATTTTTGAGTTTTGAAAATCATGTGTTACTTTAAAGATTTTTCAAAATACACTTTAGTGCGGAAATAGGACTGGTTGCAAATATTAATTGTCTCCCATAATCCTTTTAAGTGACACCACCCAAAGAAGAATAAGAATTCATACATATGGACATATAGTCTAGAAAGATGATAAAATAACATGTAGATGTCGAATACCCTATTTACCGGAACGAGTGGAATGTCAACATAATAGCATCATGAAAATAATCCAGCTGCGATTTCAATGCCTTTCACATAAGGTCTTTCTAGCAATCGAATAGTAAAATATCGCATTTGTCATTTTAGGAATTTTCCAGGAATTGTGCTTAACGGAAGGACAGAGATTATCCTTAAAATACCTTTCCAATGAACACCTGAATAGCCGTAGTTTCTTCACGAATGTTGTTCCTTACATCCTAATCTTCGCAAATACTATATATACATAGTTGGTACAAACATATAAATAATTTATAATTGAGCTTAAATCGGCAGATTTGCCTTACCTAATAACTACCAAGTTATATCTTCCAAAACTAGCTCCAAACACAACTAATAGAAGGGGAAAACGATTGCCACATGCAGAGATCACGTTTCTAGGCACGGGGGCAACCTTTAATGGTAGAAATTGCTAAAAATGCTTCTTCATCACCCAAGAACTCCATTGGAACCCTATCTTAAGCTTTCTATCTAGTTAGGAACTGAAAAGAAATGTTTTTATGGGTTAAAATGTTAAATAGCCGACATACCATATTTTATGACCCAACCCAGTTCGCGACTCCGATTCAGCCCAGACAGTCCATAGTAAAATACTCATAACATTTTACTCCGATGTAGGTTTGATGTGAGGCTTTGTGCGTTGCTAACTAGACTTATAGACCTTTGATTAAATAGGTCATGGGCCTTTTAAATTTTTATACAATGGGAGATAACATCTAAGACATTTTACTAGAGAACTTACGATAACTTTTGTCGACCTTTATTTTGCTACTTTTCTTGACTTCAAAACTTAATATACAATCGTTGTGCTATCATAATACCTCATAAAACATTGTTATTGTTAGAATATTAGACACTCGTAGGCTTATCCCGAAAGTATGGGTTAGTTTAAATCTTTCAAATGGGCAAGGTGCTACACGAGCCATTTCTTTAACCCTGAACCTATGTTTGACAGATTCATTTGACCTAAAATATTAGTTCAGTTTCTTGGTATTACCAATAATTTGCAATCTTATTCTTAAATGTAGTATATCAAGTCATATACCCCTCATATAACCATGCAACGCTACGCCATGTATATTATGCAAGAATAGAAAAAAATATGGCATCTCACATTCTCCTCCCCCCCCTTAAGAACCTTTGCCCGGAAATGGTTTAAGATTATTTCTTGGTTGAATTTTTTTTGCCTCTAATACTTTATTTGCAAGACTCTATTAGTTATAGTCGCAAAACTGAAGTCAAATTCTAAAAATTCCAACTACTAAGCTTCGTATAGCTATGTCGCAACAAGACATATAAATTGCACTTTTAACTCACTTAAAATCCAATTAAGATGTTGGAAAGAAATAATTGTCAATTATTGAAATGTGACTCATCTTAAGTCGTAAATAGCTGGGGGGTACTTCTTCCTCATTTCCTCCTCGGCTTTCCATGTCATTTCCTCGACGTTGTTATTTCCCCATAACACTTTCAAATAAGCTACTTCTTTAGTTAGAATCCTTCTTACTTTTCAATCTAAAATAGCTACTGGTAGCTATACATGAGATAAATATTCAGCAATGTGAATATTCTCATTGGGCGTAATACGCAAAGGATCTCCAAAGCACTTCTAAAACATAGATACATGAAACATATGATGTACTGCTTCAAATTCTGAAGGCAAATCCAGCTCGTATGCCACCCTACCGATATTTCGAATAATCTTATACGGTTCAACATACCTAGGACTGAGCTTCCCTTTTTTTCCAAATCGCCCTTCATAGGAAATACTTTCAGGAAAACCCAATCTTCTACTTCAAACTCTAAGTCCCATCATCGAACATCTATATAAGACTTTTTTGACTCTGTGTTGTATGCATTTGATCTCTAATAAGCTTTACCTTTTCCATCACTTTCTGGACTAGATTAGGACTTAGAAACTCTATTTCCCTTACCTCGAACCAACCGATCGGTGACCTACACTTTCGCTTGTATAGTGCTTCGTAAGAAGCCATCTGAATACTAGCTTGTATAGGTAGATGTTCATCCCAACTTCCTTTAAAATCCAGCACGCTGGGACATAACATATCCTCAATATTCTGAATAGTGCACTCTGCCAGTCCATCAGTATGTGGATGAAAAGTGGTGCTAAGATTTACTTGAATGCATAGACCCTTCTGAAAAAATCTCCAAAAATGTGATGTAAACCGAGCCCCTCGATTTGAACTAATAGATAATGGAACTCCATGAAAGTGATAATCTTCTAAATGTAAAGCCTGGCATAATCTTTGGTTGAATATGTCATCCTAATTAGCAAGAAATGAGCATATTTTGTGAGTCTATCGATAATTACCCAAATAGAATCATACCGCCATTGAGTGAGAGAAAACTAGTGATGTAGTCCATATTTATCATGTCCCATTTCAATAACGGAAGCTCAATATACTAAGTTAGGCCTCCAGGCTTGTGATGTTCTGCCTTAACTTGCTAACAGTTGGGACATTTAGCTACCATCTCCACAATATCATTTTTTATGTCATTCCACCACTAGATCTGTTGAAGGTCCCGATATATCTTCGTCCCTCCAGGGTGAGCTGCATATATAGAATAATGGGCCTCCAAAGGAATCTTTTCACAGAGCTCTCAAACTATCGATACACATAAGCAACCCTGGTATCTAATGACTATATCTCCAGTTAGCTCAAATAAAGGTTGTTGCTGCTATGGAATTCTTTCCCTCAGTTTTAGAAGCTCAGGATCTTCATGTTTTCGCTTTTTCACTTCGGTAACAAAGGAAGATTTTGTCTTATTCAGAACGACAAGACCTCCGCCCCCTGCATCTACCAAGCGCACCAACAAATTAGCTAGCTAGCATAGGTCTTTTGTAAGGTCAACCTTATTAGCTTCAACATGACTTAGAGTCCTCATGGACTTTCGGCTAAGTGCATTAGCAACAACATTAGCTTTGTCGGGATGATATAAAATGTCAACATCATAGTCCTTTAATATTTCTAGCCATCTCCTTTGTCATAGGTTCAACTCCCTCTGCTTAAATAAATATTGAAGGCTTTGGTGGCCGGTCAAAATATCAATACAAACCCTGTATAGATAATGCCACCAAATCTTTAGGAAAAAGACAATTGCGGCCAACTCAAGATTGTGAGTAGGATAATTCCGCTCATGTTTCCACAATTGTCTAGATGTGTATTTGATAACCTTACCATGCTGCAAAAGAACAAAACCTAGGCCAATTCTTGAGGTATCACAATATACAATATATCTCTTGGGGCCATCTAGAAGAGTCAAGAAAGGTGATGTGGTAAGCCTTTTGTTTAGTTCCTTAAATCTCTGTTCGCATGCCTCAGTGCACTGAAACTTAGTTGACTTATGTGTCGATTTCATCAGTGGTGTAGTGATAGAGGAGAATGCCTCCACAAACCTTCGATCATACCCTGTCAAGCCTAAAACGTTGTGAATCTCTGTTGGATTCAAGGCCTTCGGCAAAGTGATCACTGCTTCAATCTCTTTCCATTAACTTTGATACCACAACTAGTAATAACATGGACAAGAAAAGCTACAGAAGTTAGCAAAAAATCACATTAGAGAATTTAGCATATAATTTGTAATCTTGGAGAGTCTGCAATACAGCTCACAAGTGGTCTGCATGCTCGGCTTTCCACCCTGAATATATTAGGATGTTGTCAATAATCACAATCACATATGCATCCGAGAATGGTTTGAAGACCCGATTCATAAGATCTATAAAGGCTGAAGGGGTATTTGTAAGCCCAAAAGATATGACAAGGAATTCAAAATGTCCATACCTCGTCCTAAATGATGTTATTGGAATATCAACATCCCTAACTCGCAACTGATGATAACCCAACCGCAAGTTGATCTTGGAAAAGCATTTGGCACCTTGTAAGTAGTCAAACAAGTCATCAATCCATGGAAGAGGATATTTATTCTTAGTAGTGACTTTATTTAGTTTTCTATAGTCAATACATATGTAACTTCCCAGATTCGAAAAGAACTAAAATTCCAACTTTTGAAAACTTTGGTGACCTACTACTTGACCTACTAACCATTGGTTGACCTACCAACAGTAGCTCAAGAGGGAGGTTACCGTAGGTGAGGCTGCCAAGGAAAGAAATTTGAAAAAAAATTGATTCGGGGTGACCTACGCTGGACTTACTGCCCGTCACTTGACCTACCAATCGTGGGTCAGGAGGTGGGTGGAGCTATTGGTGGATCTGTTTTGAGGGTGAAAAATAAATTAATTTTGGGGCCTTGGAAGTGGGACATACGGTTGGTCACCTACGGGCAGTAGGTTGACCTACCAATAGTAGGTCACTATGGTAGGTGAGGGGTTCCGAAATTTTTTTAAGGGATCGTTTGGTCTTTTATCCTAATGGCCTATTTACTAATCTAGGTCGGTTCCCTTCATATCCTAACACTATATAAGTCTTTTTAATAAAAAATCCGACCCTTCCAAATCACTTTACAAGTTTCCCAAAACTCTTCTCCGTCAAATATTTCTCTCTCTAGAAGTTAGAAGATGAAGAAGAATAGGGCAAGCTAGGGTTCAATAAATCAAGTTTTTCTTCATCAATTGCTGAAGGAAATTTAGCACTAAGGTATGATAGTCTTCATCCATGGAGCCCTTTCCTCCATGGAATCCCTAAAATCTCCTATTTTTACGTTAGAAATTCCCAATTGAATTAAGGGTTTTCCTCCATGTCATGGGTTCTTTGCAAGGTTTCTTCAATTTATTGTTTTATGAACTTTGCTGTATAAATTGAGTTGAATTTTATGCATTTAGATGAATCTCCATGAACCCATGCCTTCTTCCCCAATTTCAAAATTTTGAATGGGTTGATGGGTTGAATTGTGAAGACATGAATTTCATGAATTATGATTTCTAAGCTAAGACTTTTCGTGATAAGATTATGAATGACCTAAGAATGGTTTTATGAAAGTAAGCATGTTCAATCAAAAACTATGATTTTCCTCTATTATGTGGGTTCCTTCAATTATGATCAAATTGTCTTGTTTATGGTTTTCTAAGCATGAGTTTACATTATATTGCATTATTTAAGAGGAATTCTCATGAACCCATGTGAACCCTATGATTTGTAAGTTATGAGCATGATGAACTATGTAAAGATGAAGTTTATGAAATCATGCATGTCTCTTATGAAGCTAATGATGAATTAAGGGTGCTTTGAGATTGAATCATCAAAGTTTATGATATGTTGATGTTGTTGTTGAGTTGTGAAAGGAATTCTCATATATTAATCAACCCATGAATGTGAAAGGTTTTCTCACATGTAATGATTCATAACTTGTTGAAAGGCTTGCTCAACTAAACTTGAATCGATGATTAAGGAGCTATTCTAATGAAGGGACAAGAGGCGATCACCCATGTTCCCTAATGTAGACAAGAGGCGATCACCCATGTGTACTAATAATGAACGTATGACTAATGATAGATAAGAGGCGATTACCCATGTCTACTTATGATAATTGAACTATGTCTAGTGCGTCGGAATTATGCTTTAGCACCGAGTGGACAAGTGGCGATTACCCATGTCCCATAAACTATGTGCCGCCATAGGATGATGGTCTATGATAGACACTAGCTAGTGGATCCACGTAAGCTATATGTTAAGTAAAGGGTCCTACCTTGGCAAGTAGGATGGCCCTACCGGTGTGGGGTTAGACACCGGATTCCATGTTGATAGTTCACATAGTCTTACATGTCGGTTAAAGCTACCCCCCACAACAAAGAACTAAAGTGCTTTTAAGATATTTTTCAAGTAAAGTGAAGATGTTTAGCTTGCTTTTACCATGGTTGATGATTTATTTTTCTAACTTTTTTCATGTTTTAGCTTGGTCATTGCATGTCATGAAAATGTCTTGTTTTTGCATATTTACATGATTTGGTGCATTGCTATCATACTTAGTACATTCCTCGTACTAACGCATACTTTTTGCCTACATTGTCTCACAATGTAGGGCTTGGTCATTCTCCATCTATTCGTGGCTAGATCTTAGTAGAAGGTTTTCGAAAGACTTAGTGAGTCCTCATACATTCGAGGACATAGCCTTGTTGTTCATGCTTTTATGTTCCTTTGCTTTGAAATTGTATTGGGTTACGTCCCAAACTTTATTTCTCATTCTTACATTAGATTGGCTTTGAGACATTTGATGTAGACTTCCTCTATTTTCTTAAAAGCTTTGATATAAGATTCTCTTTTGAACTCTTAAATCTCTATGATCTTGTATGTATGTATGCTAAGTGGCTTGTATGACGCCTTTCAGGGTCTTGTACGCCATGTCACGTCTAAGGGGTATCTAGGTTGTGACAAACTTGGTATTCAGAGCACAAGGTTTTAGAAAGATCCTAGGATGTCTCATGAGCCACGTCGAGTAGAGTTTTGTTCATGAGTGGGAAGCACACCACATTTATGAATGAGAGGCTATAAGATGTTTAGGAAACTCTATTTCTTTCATCACTCTTAAGTCGTGCGATAGAGTGAAACCCTATATGTCTCTCTCATAATCCCTATCCTATGCGTTTCAGGATATGGCTACCCAAAGAGCTCATGCTAGAAGAAATGCGGGAGAAATGTGGAACAAGAAGATCCTGCACAAGCTCCTAAATTTCTGACCGACCCTTTGGCCGAACAAGTGACTAATGCGGAGTTTAGGACTGCTTTTAAAGTGTTGGCTCAAGCCATGACGGCTCAATCCAACAGAGAGGTTGTGGCTCCTGTGAACCCAAATGTGGGTATGGCGGCATCGAGGGTGAGGGACTTCACTAGAATGAACCCTCTGGAATTTCATGGTTCTAAGTGTGAGGAGGATCCTCAAGAGTTCATTGATAAGGTGTACAAGGTTCTAATGATCATGGGTGTGACGTCGGAGGAAATCGCGGAGTTCGCCGCTTATAAACTTAAGGGTGTGGCTCAAGTGTTGTTTGAGCAATGGAAGAGTGAGAGGGCGGATGATGAGGGTCCTCTTGATTGGGAAAAGATCAAGGTTGCTTTTCTTGATAGGTTCTTTCCCCTTGAGATGAGGGAGGGAAGGGTGCTTGAGTTCATCAACCTTCCTCAAGGAAGCATGAGTGTGAAGGAGTATGGTTTGAAGTTCATACAATTTTCTCGATATACTCCTACTATGGTTGCCGATACTAGGGAAAGGATGAGTAAATTCATTTCAGGAGTGTCAAAAATGGTGGTCAAGTTTCAAATCCCAAATGAGCCTATCCTAGAGTGGAAGGGGGGAAATTCTATGCCTAAAGGTCAATTTGTGTCATGTCTTAAAGCTAGGAAGATGATTTCTAAGGGGTGCATATACCATCTTGTTAGGGTGAGGGATGTGGATTCCGAAACCCCTACTCTTGAGTCAGTTCCCGTTGTAAATGAGTTTCCGAATGTGTTCCTCGATGATCTACCCGGTGTTCCTCCCGAAAGAGAAATAGACTTTGGTATTGATTTTCTCCTCGATACACAACCTATCTCTATTCCTCCTTACTGAATGGCTCTGGCAGAACTTAAGGAGTTAAAGGAGCAACTGAAAGATTTGTTGGATAAAGGTTTCATCCGACCAAGTGTCTCTCCATGGGGTGCTCCAGTTTTGTTTGTTAGAAACAAAGATGGTTCACTTCGCATGTGCATTGACTACCGACAATTGAACAAGGTTACTATCAAGAATAAGTATCCTCTCCCTAGGATAGATGACTTGTTTTATCAACTCCAACGGGCAAGTTACTTTTCTAAGATTGATCTTTGTTCGGGTTATCACCAATTGAGGGTGAAAGAAGATGATATTCCGCAAATGATTTTTGGGTTGAAAAATGCTTCGGCTACGTTTATGGATTTTATGAATAGGGTGTTTAGACAATATCTTGATATGTTTGTGATTGTGTTCATAGATGATATTTTGATTTATTCAAGGAGTGAGGGTGAGCATGCCGATCATTTGAGGATTGTGTTGCAAGTAATCAAGGACCAACAACTCTTTGTGAATTTTAGTAAATGTGAGTTTTTGCTAAGGTCTGTGGCTTTTCTTGGTCACATTGTCTCCGGTAAGGGTATTGAGGTAGATTCTACGAAGACGGATGCGGTTAAGAATTGACATAGACCTCTATCACCTTCTGATATTCATAGTTTCTTGGGTTTAGCCAGTTACTATAGGAAGTTTGTTGAAGGATTTTCTTAGATTTCTTCCCCATTGACGGCTTTCACTCAAAAGAAGGTTAAGTTCACTTGGTCCGAAGCATGTGAGAAGAGTTTTCAAGAGTTGAAAGATAAACTTACCTCGGCTTCGATATTGACTCTACCGGAAGGGTCCGATGGTTTTTTGGTTTATTGTGATGCTTCAAAGATTGGGTTATGGTGTGTTCTTATGCAAAATGGAAAAGTTATCGCTTATGGTTCAAGGCAACTCAATATTCATGAAAATAACTATCCTACTCATGATTTAGAATTAGCGGCGGTTGTGTTTGCTTTAAAGAATTGGAGGCATTATTTGTATGGTGTGCATGTTGACCTCTTTACCGACCATAAGAGCTTGCAATATGTGTTCAAACAAAAAGATCTAAATCTTCACCAAAGGAGGTGGGTTGAGTTGTTAAAAGACTATGACATGAGTGTCCTCTATCACCCCGGCAAGGCGAACGTGGTGGCGGAATCTCTTAGTCGGTTGTCTATGGGTAGCGTAGTTCATGTTGAGGATGATAAGAAAGAATTGGTTCGTGATGTTCATAGTTTGGCCAGATTGGGTGTTCGATTGATTGATTCTAGTGAGAGTGGTGTTATGGTTCACTTTAGTTCGAAATCGTCCTTTGTGTCCAATGTGAAGACTAAGCAAGATCTTGATCCTAATTTGGTTGAGTTGAAAGAAGCGGTGCTCAAAATGTCCGTTGAGGCTTTCTCCCAAGGGAGAGATGGTGTGCTTTGATATCAAGGTCGTTTATGTGTTCTCGATGTAGATGACCTAAGAGGACAAATTTTGTTGAAAGTCCATAGTTCTCGATATTCCATTCACCCGTGAGCTAACAAAATGTATCGTGATTTGGGTGAGGTCTATTGGTGGAATGGGTTGAAGAAGAATATTGCAAAATTTGTGGCAAGTGTCCTAATTGTCAACAAGTGAAAGTTGAGCATCAAAAGCCGGGAGGTTTGTCCCAAGATATTTGTATTCCTACTTGGAAATGGGAAGATTTGAATATGGACTTTATTGTTGGTTTACTACGCACCCGGCAGCAATATGATTCGATTTGGGTTATTGTGGATCGTATGATGAAATCAGCCCATTTCATTCCCATCAAGGTTTCTTATTCGGCGGAGGATTATGCTAAGTTGTACTTGAGAGAAATGGTTAGGTTGCATGGAGTGCCTTTATCCATTATCTCCGATCGAGGTGCACAATTTACTTCTCAATTTTTAAAGTCTTTTCAAAAGGGTCTTGGTACTCGTGTTAAGCTTAGTATGGCCTTTCATCCTCAAACATATGGGCAAGAGGAACGTACTATCAAAACTTTGGAAGATATGTTGAGAGCCTGTGTGATTGATTTCAAGGGTAATTGGGATGATCATTTGCCTTCGATTGAGTTTGCTAACAATAATAGCTACCATTCTAGCATTGGTATGGCTGCGTTTGAGGCTCTCTATGGTAGGAGGTGTAGATCTCCTATAGGTTGGTTTGAGGTTGGTGAAGTTGCTTTGATAGGTCCCGAGTTGGTACATGAGGCCATGGAGAATGTTCAGCTTATTAGAGAAAGGTTGAAAATGGCTCAAGCTCGATAAAAGTCCTATGCCGATGTTAGAAGGAGAGATTTAGAATTTGATGTGGATGATTGGGTTTACTTGAAAATTTCACTCATGAAGGGTGTAATAAGATTCGGGAAGAAAGGGAATCTTAGTCCCCGTTATGTAGGCCCATACCAAATTTTGAGACGTGTTGGTAAGGTTGGTTATGAACTTGATTTGTCTAATGGTTTGGCATCGGTGCATCAAGTTTTCCATGTCTCATTATTGAAGAAATATGTTGATGATCTGACGTCTATAGTGCTATTGGAGAGCCTTGGCATAAAGGATAGCCTTTCCTATGAAGAAGTTCCAGTTGAGATTTTAGACCGACAAGTCTGAAAGTTAAGAAATAAACAAGTTGCTTCCGTGAAGGTTTTTTGGAGGAATCAATTAGTTGAGGGTGCTACTTGGGAGGGCGAGACCAATATGATGTCCTGATATCCTCATCTCTTTCCCTCATATCCTATTCTAGTTTGAGGTATCTAGTTCCTCATTGTTCATTCTTTGGTTTCATGTGTCTTAGTTATTTCCATGATTCCTTTATTTTGCATGTTCATGAAGAGTCTAAATCTTGAGAAATGAGTTGGATTGATTGATTTCCCTATGATTATGTGCATTTGAATGTGAATTGCATTAAGCCTTTATGAAATGATGTTTTGAACATGCTTTAGCTTGGAGATGATGTTTCCTCCTCGGATATGTGCATTTATGCGATCGCATGGATGTTAGGCTGTTAGATCTTCATCTTACCTTCCTTATGATGTTTTGAATCTCATTCGAGGATGAATGATACCAAGGGGGAGATATTGTAACACCCCGATTTCGAAAAGAACAAAAATTCTAACTTTTGAAAACTTTGATGACCTACTACTTGACCTACTAACCGTTGGTTGAGGCTACCAAGGGAAGAAATTTGAAAAAAAATTATTTGGGGTGACCTATGCTTGGACTTACTGCCCGTCACTTGACCTACCAATCGTAGGTCATGATGTGGGTGGAGTCGTTGGTGGATCTATTTTGAGGGTGAAATATTAATTAATTTTGGGGCCTTGGCAGTAGGACCTACGGGCAGTAGGTTGACCTACCAACTGAAGCTCACTATGGTAGGTGAGGGGTTTCGGGTCACTATGGTAGGTGAGAAATTTCGGGATTTTTTTTAAGGGATCGTTTGGTCTTTTCGCCTAATCGCCTATTTACTAATCTAGTTTGATTCCCTTCATCTCCTAATACTATATAAGTCTTTTTAATCCAAAAATCTACCCTTCCAAATCACTTTACAAGTTTCCCCAAACTCTTCTCCCTCAAATATTTCTCCCTCTAAAACTTAAAAGAAGAAGAAGAAGAGGGCAAGCTAGGGATCAAGAAATCAAGTTTTTCTTCATCAATTGCTTAAGGAAATTGAGCACTAAGGCATGATAGTCTTCATCCATGGAGCCCTTTCCTCCATGGAATTCCTAAAATCTCCAATTTTCAAGTTAGAAATTCCCAATTGAATTAAGGGTTTTCTTCCATCTCATGGGTTCTTTGCAAAGTTTCTTCAATTGATTGTTTTATGAACTTTGAAGTATAAATTGAGTTGAATTTCATGAATTTAAATGAATCCCCATGAACCCATGCCTTCTTCCCCAAATTCAAAATTTTGAATGTGTTGATGAGTTGAATTGTGAAGACATGAATTTCATGAAGTCTAACTTACGTATGAATTATGATTTCTACGCTAAGACTTTTCATGATGAGATTAAGAATGACCTAAGGATGATTTTATGTAAGTAAGCATGTTCAATCAAAGACTATGATTTTCCTCTATTATATAGGTTCAGTCAATTATGATCAAATTGCCTTGTTTATGGTTTTCTAAGCATGAGTTTGCATTGAATTGCATGATTTAAGAAGAATTCTCATGAACCCATGTGAACTCTCACTACAACAAAAACACCTTTTAGCGGCAATAAATATATACAATAGCAAAGATGGCTAAAGCATTTACCGGCATTAGTTAATTGCCATTGGATCCAATGTCGCTAAAAGCTTTAGGGACATTTACAAAGAGTGCTAATTGCCGCTAAAAATACATTTTTATTGGCAATTAAGCTATTGCCATTAATTAATTCCCGCTAAAGATCATCTTTAGTGTAGTGTCTATGATTTGTAAGTTATGAGCGTGATGAACTATGTAAAGATGAAGTTTATGAAATCATGCATGGCTCTTATGAAGCTAATGATGAATTAAGGGTGCTTTGAGATTGAAGCATCAAAGTTTATGATATGTTGATGTTGTTGTTGAGTTGTGAAAGGAATTATCATATATTACTCAACCCATGAATGTGAAAGGTTTTCTCACATGTAATGATTCATAACTTGTTGAAAGGCTTGCTCAACTAAACTTTAATTGACATTGTATTGGGTTATGTCCCAAACTTTATTTCTCATTCTTATGTTAGATTGGCTTTGAGACATTTGATATAGACTTCCGCTATTTTCTTAAAAGCTTTGATATGAGATTGTCTTTTGAACTCTTAAATCTCTATGATCTTGTATGTTTGTATGCTAAGTGGCTTGTATGAAGCCTTTTGGGGTCTTGTATGCCATGTCACGTCTAGGGGGTACTCTAGGTCGTGACATCACATCCGTAAGGAGCCATCTTTCTTTTGAACAAAGAACACTAGAGTACCCCATGGGGATGTACTTGGCCTGAAAAAGACTTTATTGAGGAAGTCATTCAGTTGTTCCTTCAATTCCCTTAGATCTGCAAGTGCTATTCTATAGGGAGGAATGGATATAGGTTGTGTATCAAGAAGAAAGTCTATAGCAATAAATTTCCCTTTCTAGGGGAATTCTTGGAAGATCATCAAGGAATACCATTGAAAATTCATTCACAATAAGAATTAACTTAATAGTCGGTTGCTCCTTTTTAGTATCCTTTACATTAACCAAATGGTATATACAACCTTACCAATTAACTTTCGAGTGCAAAGGTATGAAATAAACTTACCCTTGGGCATGGCTGCATTACCTTTTCATTCAAGGGTTGGCTCACCTCGAAAATAATATATGACCTTCTTTGCACGACAATCAATATTAGCATAGAAAATTGTCAACCAATCCATACCCATAGTAAAATCAAAATCTAGCATAATCAATTCAACTAAATCAGTGAAGGTTGGACGGTTATTAAGGAACACCGTACAACCTCGATAGGCACGACTAGCTAAAATAGAGTAGCCAAGTGGTGTAGACACCTCAAGTGGATATGGCAACAACGCAAATTTAATTTCAAGCTTACCAGCAATAAATGGAGTAATATATAAAAATGTAGAGCTAAGATCTATCAATGCATAAAAAACCCTAAGTAGACTATGATCCTGGTGGTGGGGCATGAATTAAGGGTGAAGAGGCTATTGTGGATCCTGAAGGCTGAGCTGGCTCACCTCTGCTCAACCTTGGCCACCAATTAATAAAACGTCTTATCTTCCCACAATGATAACATGCACCTAAACCCTATCTACCCTGCCCAGTGTGCGGCTTACCGCACTATCTACATAGAGGAGTAGGATGTCATATCATTATGGAGCACTCTTGACCATGGCCCTCAAGCTGGCCTAAGCTCTGATCCTATGCTGAACGACTAGAACGATCAACCTGATGTCCCTGCATCATTGGTGAAACACTACCTACTGGCCATGGTGGATATCGTTTGAGTGGGGGCTTAAAATCACCCTTGACTCCCTATAAGACCCCATAGTACGGGCCCTCTTACTATGCTCCCTATCAATGCGGGTATCACAAATCCATTGAGAAAGGTCCTTTGTAGTCTAAGCGAAAGTCTGTATGTGGGAAATATCCACATCATCTGATAGGGATGCTACCTTACAATCTTTGATCAGATGATCTGCCAAACCATCCACATAACAAAGAACTCTGGCTCTCATGGTACGTACAATTTCTGGTGCATATCTCACCATAGAATTAAACTTGTGGCTATAATCCTTCATACTCATGTTCCCTTTCTTCAAACTGATAAATTAGTCAAGATTGGCCTCTTGAACCTCCCATGGAGAATAACGAGATATGAAGGTCTCAGAGAAGTCCTCCCACTCTATTGGTGGAGCATCAGGTCCTCTCGATCTCTCCCATGCCTCATACCATAGGATGGCTACATCACGTAGCTAAAAAGAAGCCAACTCCACAGCCTCGGTGATGAAGACATGCATCACCCTTAGTACTTGTATATATGGTCTATAAAGTCTTGGGGATCCTCAGTAGAACTGGATCTCGTAAATAATGGAGGGGCCAAGTAAAAAAACTCTCATACCTTCGAGCTTTCTCACCAGTCACCCA